>CM027124.1:2805629-3226822 GCA_015476505.1 Urochloa ruziziensis | reverse complement strand
TTCAGGGGGAGTTTGCATCAATTCAGGGGGAGTGTTTTGAGTGTTCTGAAAAGTGATTTGGAGATTCGTGACTTGTGCTTTGTGCTTTGCTCTTTTGCCGATGGTGTTGAGCCCTTTCGCTTCTTCTGGAAGGGTCGGCGTTTCTAGAGCTTTCTCTTGCGAAGTGACTTTGTTTCGGCTTGTCTTTGCTTTTAGTCACTTGCTTGAGTCTTGTTTTCGATTTTCTTTCTATTTTTCTTTTTCTATCTATGGTTACTATGTGTGTGTTGTCAATGCACTCATCAAGGGGGAGATTGAGGACACGGTGTGTCTGAGGACTGGTGGATGGTCGCTTCCTGGTGTGATGAGTGATTGACAACGTGGTGTGGATTGACGTTTCCCTTGGCTCAAGCATTGCAGGTGTAGAATGCGGCTTGATTGCATTGGTGCAGGTGAAGAACAGGCGCGAAAGGTCTTAGCCATGGCGGCCTCCGAGGAGCGGAGAGACAAGTAGGCTTGATTCGAGGGACCCGGTGGCCGGATGGATCAAGTGCGGTTCACATGCTGGCAAGAACGAGCAAGGGGACGTGGTTCCGGTGCGAGGGTAGCGGCTCACAACCGAAGCTCATACGCGGACGAGAAGCCGGTGCAAGGTGGCGGCTAACGACCGAAGCTTGCGCGCGGGGTTTGGTGATTTGGCCACAAAATCATCGGTGGACGGTTTCCCTTGGTTTGGGCCTCAAAACCAAGGCCGAGGACTCCACGTAGCGACGGCCCGGCCTGCCAGCCAGGGGCGGTCCAACCGCCCCCCAGGGGCGGTGTGACCGGTCCCACCTGGGCAGGTCGCCAGTGAGCGTCGAGGAGCTTCGATCCGGAGGACACGCGGCGTGATCGCAAGGCTTGCGTTGGAGGGAAGCTAGCTTGCGGTGGAAGGTGTCCCAGCCGGAAAAATCTTCGCGGAAAATGTCATATTCGCCCCTGAGGGGTATGTATCGCTTAGGGGTAGTTTAGTCTTTCGAGCACCACCATTTGGACTATATAATAGACCCCCTAGGGGTGGTGGCTGTTATCTCTTTAGTTATTTTCATTTGGCTTGTTTAGTTTTCCCCTTCCCTTCATCTTCTCCACCTAGAACTATTTTGAATCATTCATAGTTTGTATAGGTGAATTCATGGGTGTTTGATTGAGCTTAATCTCCTTATCTTTGTGCCATGATTTGAATTCCCGAGCTCCTTTTCTTTTCCCCATTTTCGGAGGTATTTTCGGAGTCATTTTTGGGGGATTTTCGTTCTTCACTTTCTAGCCCGTTTTCTCTCGGATTTCTTTGGGGGAATCACGTATGAGTGCCTTGTGCCTCTTTTCTTGGTGATCCTTTGCCCCCAAACGCCGGGAATCGGTTTAAATTTGAAGTTTTCGGGATGAACTCGTGGAGGGTGTGTTCTTCGCTAGATTTTAAATTCCCGGAGTTCTAGGGAGTTAGAGGCCGAGATTTTTGGGGCATAGCCTCTCCTTTAGGTGTATATCATCTACCCAAAGTTTCGTCTCAAAACTCTAAGCCGTTTGGGAGATCCGTTCTCGAGTTGACCTTTTTCCCGTGCTGTCTGGCAAGACCGGTGCGACCGCCCTCGGATACCGGTGTGACCGCCCCTGGCTGAAGGGCCAGGCAAGGGCGGTGCAACCGCCCCTGGAGAGAGGTGCAACCGCCCCTGGCTGAGAGTTGGTGATTCGTGTGGCTTTCGTTCGATTCGTGTTGGATTTGTTCGATTCGTATTCCGCTGTGTTGATCTTGTTCCTAGGGTCAGTAGCTTCACAGTAGCTACGTGATCTTGGCAAGATCGGTTGGTAGGCTTTGGGTTTGAGTTGGGAGTAGCCGGATTCGTGAGAGAAATTTTTATCGGCTCCCATTCACTCCCCCCCTCTCTGGTCGCCTAATTGGTCCTTCAATAACACAAAAGGAAATGATTAGCTCGTATTTTCTATTGAAATTGTGCAAAACAGAAAACAAAATTAGCTAGAAGGACCAGAAAGTATTTAAAGACATGACAAGAACTGAGGATAAGTTTCATGAAACAAGACATCCAAGTTTTAGCATTACTCAACTGATGTGTTGCAATTAAAACACATCAAAGTGTTTTATGCCAAGAGAATAAAAGGTTTACTAACATTGCATGTTCATGACAGATAGTTGTAGGTGTGATAATAGAGAGCACTTCTTGGTAAACAATGTCACTGCATTATTAACAACCACAAATAGCTGTAAGGAAGTAGGTGCCCTTTTACTCATGCGTGAAGCTTGTAGAGTACAAATGAGTACTCATTGCAGTATTAACAGAAACTGTGAACAAGTGGTAGATAGCAATTTGTAGGCTACGGACTATATATTTGTAGGTACTACAGAATCAGAGCCTACATTCATCCATCCAATGACCACTAAATTAACTAGCAGTTGGAGCAAGCAAACAACAGAACCTAACAGCCATCAGAGAAAAATCTAACAGAATCTGTGAGGCAGTTCTTGGTCTCCCAGCCAAACAAACACTTCAGTTGCATTGCAGATTATATTCTAGAGACAGTTCTGATGAGCACCGACCGTCGATGCCATAAATTTGCCCCGCTTTCACAGTACAATTTTAAGCAAAAAGAATATCTAGTGCCCTCGCTGATTAAATCACAAGCATAAATAGATATGTTCCCTTCGAATCGGCACACCTCTTGTCCAATTGCAACAGTACTAAAAAGCAGCAGTGCAGCAACAATATAAATAAGCGACAGAGATTAAATTGGTTTACAAGAACTGGTAGTAGATGCAACCATTCAATTCAAGTCTATCACAATCACAACCGTTTTCAGCCACAACAATTTTTCAGACATAGCAGTTGCAGAACGGATGGAATATATAGGGAGAAGCGATGGGAAGGGATTTGGGAAACTTGGTTACCTGCGTCGTGTTTTGAGGTCTGCTGCTGCTCCTCCCCTCCTCTGCTTCCGAGGTCGAGATCTGCAGGACGAGAAAATGTCCCAACCTGAGAAGTCGTCGATCACGAGGATGGGGTCCAGGTTCCTGAGCATGAAGCTTGCGCAAGCAAACAAGGAGGCCAAGGGAAAGTCAACGCATAATCTGCAGAAAAACAAAACAAAATCAGGGATCCAGAACTACCTGCTGATGCTCCTGCAGACGAGGCGGATCTAGTGGTGAACTCCCTTCCCGCCGCGGAGGGGATAGGAGCAGAGCGCGGGGAGACGAGATGAGCGGAGGCGGATTCGATTTGGAGGCTGAGGGCGGCCGACGAAGGAGTGAGATGGAGATGAGTGGCGCGTGCGTGGATCTGAGCGGTGGGGGGCAGGGGAGGTACTCGAGCCTGCCGCTAGCGAGGCCGACGCGGGAGGCAGCGGCGCCGGCGAGGATGAGCGCGTACGCGACGGGGAGCGACCGCCGCCTCCGGCGCCGCATCGGGGGGTGGCGGAGGAGGAGAGACCGAGGTTAGGGTTTGGGTGCAGAAGGGGAGACGGCGGGGAAACGGGTGGTGGGGAGGCAGTGCGGCCTGGCACCATCGCCGGCGATGGAGCGGCGCGCAGGGAGGGTATGAGAGCGGCGCGCGTGGGGGGGATCTGGCGAGGAAGGGGGAGGTGGTGGCGAGGGGGGCTGCAGCAGGAGTTGGAGGCGCAGCGGCGTCTCGAAGGGGAGAAAGAAAGGGGGCGAAGGGTGGAAGAGGCGTGAGCTAGGGTTGGAGGAGGTTATTATATATCATGAGAAAGCGATCAGAGCCATTCAGTTAGAGATGGACGGCTAGGAATTGTTGGGCCATGTAGGCTGAGTGGGCCTTTTCTCATTCTTTCTCTCTACTAGACGTTTTTTCTTTTTCTTTTTATTTTATTGCACCATTTTGAAGTATTACAATTTGAATTACATGTATCTAAAATAATTTTTTTAAAAATCTACAAAAATATATTTTAAGTATCTCAGTTCTAGTGTATCTCATATCCAGAAGATAGATGAAAATTTTAAATGTTTGCTAATGATAATTCAAAATTCTACTTGTGATCTTATTTTAAAATAACCACAACAATACCTAAAAGTACTTTAAAGATACTATAAATTGTCATATAACCATTTTATGAACATATAATCTTAACGTAAAAGTTTCATAAGCTTTCATAATGTTTGGAGTATACATTGTTCACAAGTGGACACATCTCTCACATAGTTTCTAATAATTCAACTCAAACTTTGAGATTTGAGTAGTGATTTATATTTTTCAAGTCGTATGTATCTCAAACTTGGATAGAACCTTATATTTACCGTAACATTACAAATATAAAGTTATATTATCATTTGTTATGTAAAAATATTCTTTATATATTCTCTTTCGGTAGAAGAAAAGAACTTATGTGAAAATGATGCATAAAATAGCATTTAATATGCAAACGAATGATATTACATGAAAGAACATGATTTTACAAAAAACCAGAAAAAAAATCGATGAATTTGAAGCTACTATGACCAAGAAATACTAGTCACAAGTTTTAATTGTAGATTAAAATGAAAAAATGATGCAGGCAGCAAGCTCTGAGCGCGCCACGTGGTCTATGCTGAAGCAACTCAACCAATCACGTGCTGTCATGTGTCCGTGAGATATCCATCATTCTTGCTATATGAAAGAAACTACCCTTACACCATCACATCATTTGCTGTAGTGTAGTGGTATTGCATGCGCTCTCCACGCAGGAGATCTAGGGTTCGATCCCTACGTTCTCTCCTTTTTTTGTGTGTCTTTGATTTTTTTAAAAGGACGGGAAAAAAATAAGAGGCAATAATTGTGCCACATACCAGAATCAAAACGTGGTCGACACGGCCCAAACAAACAGGCACAACCATTGAACTCGTTCTGCAAGTTTGAATTATTGTAGGCCTATCTCTTTAATATTTTTGGGTTTATCTAACTTATTACATTATAAAAAAGCTCATTGCGGAACTAACACACAATGGAAGATGTGGTCTGGTGGTGAGATGCCCAGGTTCCTAGCTGCGGCGTCGCATGTTCGATCCCCCCAAATTGCATCATTTTTTTTTTTCAATACGAGGCTGGTGGTGATGTGGCACGGGGTCTGGGGTGGCCGGATGACATGGTTGGGGAGCTGGCGCAGGCGGCCGGGTGACTGGGCGCGGAGGGGGCCGGGTGATGTGGCTTAGGGGCGATCTTTTTAGTGTAGAAAAGTGAAACTTCTTAGTAGCATCACAAACGTTCGTGTGGTAGCGCATGCCTTGTCTATCCACCAAGTCGTGGGTTCGAGTTCTGACTGCAGCCAATATTTTTTTGCGCCAGAATAAAATCTGGGGGGGTCTGGTGATTAGGCGCCGGTGAGCTATTAGCTGTTTTCAATAAATAAAATTTGTTACTAAACACTATCACAACTCAATGCATGGTGTAGTGGTATGGCATTTTATTGATGGTTCCAAGACCCGGGTAGAATCCCTCATAATGCAACTTTTTTTATTTTTTCATATGGAATATGAAAATTTTAAATTTATTCGCGACGGATTTATTTAATCGTTGCAGTATTTTGGGCCGGACCGTGACGGAATTCATAAACTGTCACAGTTTTCTAGGCTTAAAGCAAAATGCTAACGTTTTTGAAACTGTCGCCAGGATTCCGTCACTGTTTTATGGGCTTATCTGGGCTCAGAGCAAAATGCTAACGTTTTCTGAAACCGTCGCCAGGATTCCGTCACGAATTAAATGGTATGTTGTAGTGTGTGGACGATGCTAGTTCGGCTGGCCGCGCAATGCCCGACCCCGCCGCTAAACCCCATCGCTGCTTCACAACCCTAGCCGAGATGCTGCCCGATCCGAATTTCCAGCTCAGTCCACCCTAGCTGTTATAATGCCCGACCGAAACCCTGGTCCTAGCCCCACTTAGCAGTTACGCTGCCCAAATCCAAGCCCCATATATCTCCCGGTACAGCCGTTATGCCGCCCAACCAAAGACCCCGGCTGCTAAACCCTAGCTCCATATAGCAGTTATGCCGACCAACCGCAAACTCCGGCTAATAAACCTTAGCCCCATATAGCCGTTGTGCCGCCCAAATAAAACCCCATAGTTATGCTGCCCAACCAAAAATCCCCGATATTAGTAAACCCTAGCAATCATGCTGCCCATAATATTCCCAGAAAATTATATTAATAATTTGCCGGAATATTATTAGAAATTCAATCCAATATCCTTTAATTATTTAGAAATCTATTTTCTAAATAATTAATATAAATATTCAGGAATTATTTAGATATCCAGTAATTCCCAGAGTAATTATCCCTAGCCTTTCCATCCACACTTAGAAGCCATCCCACCAGCTAAACCCCTCCTAAGCCCCATTGTCCTATCCATTAATTATTATTAAATAATTAATGGATAATCCACCGGACATCCGCAAATCCATCCTGATCCCTAGGTAAGCCCCGGAATATCTATCTCCCCTCTCTCTTTCTAATCTATAGGCATTGATTGATGTATTGATGTTATTTTGTGTGTTTTATTGTTCGATAGTATGACTAGGCCCCGACGAGACGCCGAGACTTTCAGGTGCCAGAACCACGGCCCGGTCAGCATCGATAACCGTACGTGATAAGGATCCTCAATAAAGGCAAGTCTTAACACCAACCCCCTTGATCATATTTTGAGAATACTAATTTATAAATAAAAACTCAACATTTATTTATGTCTTTCATAAAGGGAATGCATTGAAGATACCCACTGATATAGCCTAGTTATTTCCCCAAAACCCCGGGAAATAACCATAGATATGCTTAGCCGTGCTAATAAACTGCCACAGCAATGCCACATAATGCTCTCGAGGTGAGATGCAGCAGAGAGCGTAGAAGACACGGGGTAAGGCGAATAGCCTTGTGAGAAGCTCCTATTCGGAAGCTTACCTCAGTTGATTAAGGACCGATTCTCCGGGAAAGTCTTTCCTTTGACATGTACGATTATACGGGCCAAAAAGGACATAGCCTTCAGGAATGCCCTGTAATGTGAGGCCTCGACTCACACCCTACCAGCTACCTCTGATAAAGCTACCCCAGGGGCCACGGTTGGGCAACGGATATGCTGGAGACAGCCCCAGATAGAGGGTTGGGACTGGCCGGCACGGGACACATGTGACTGGGCTGGTAGGGCCCTCTGGCAGAGTTGTCAGATAAACTAATGATGCATCATACCCCGGGAAGGTCCTTGCACGGACGTTTATGTGACCCCTGCTTAGGCCCCAGTAGCATCCGTGGGTAGACCCAGAAGGGAGTTGTCCAGTGATGGACACCGGTGGGTACGAGTCCTGTAGGGTAGCCCTGCCGTAGGCCACGGGAGGGTCGTATGACCGTATAATCATAGAGTACAAACCTCTGTAGAGTGTATAATCTATTCGAATAGCCGTGGCTCTCGGTTAAGAACACATTTGGTCAAAACTCTCGGTGATTAGCCAGATAACAATTATAGGGAAGGATTGGGAGAATGTGATTGCAGGATCAGGAGGATCGCAGCCATAATCATAGGGAACTGGCAGGGATGGGTGGTTTCCCCTCCAGGGCCCAAACTACATTTTATTAATGCTCAAGAGATAAAATTGGCTTTCCACATAACCCCTCATGTCATTAATTCTTCGTTAATAACTTGCTGAGTACCGTTGTACTCAGTCTTGCCTTCATTGATACACAGGCTCGGGCCTTCATGGTGCTCTAGCTCATTCCCGTTATTGAATAAGCGCCAGCCCCGCCTTCCGCTAAAAAAGGTAATAAATTAGTTATTTATACATTATATATTGCTTTTGATGCTAAACTCTGATGAGATCCGGATCAGCTTACTGATGCGGGGCCTGTTACAGGTAATCTCGGGACTTTCGAAAGAAGGTGCCCACAACATCAAAGGGGAATGATGTGTGAAAGTAGACTTCAGGACCCTGAGTAAATAAGGGAACGAAGGAGGTGGACACTTCTTTTTCAAAAAAGAAAAGAAAACGATTGACAGTAGAAAGGGGGAGGAGACATATGGTTCCAAACTATACTATAGTCGTACCCTTTTATTTGTAAGAATTTGAATTGACTGTAATGGTTTCAAACTTATTTCTTTTCAAATCAAGATTTTTATTTGATTATCATTTTATAGTGGATACAAGATACCTATATCATGGATATTTCATTTGATCCTATAAATTTTCTTTTTTTCCTGATGGAGGCCCGAATCTTTTGATGTATGAATATATAATTTCTAATGTATGATATTATTGAATTTTCTTCTTTTCCTGATGGAGGCCCAAATCTTTTGATGTATGAATATATAATTTCTAATGTATGCGATGCTATGTTGTTAGTTATTAAATATGACTTTTTAATACATGTGACTGTGGCACGTGCCACCCTACTAGTCACCTCTAAAGGTTAACTATTCTAAAAAAAGCTCTAAAGGTTAACTTTCATAAAAACAGCTTTTCTGCCTCTGACAAGCAAAAGGATTGTGAAAATAAATATTCAGAATCCTTTTTTTTCCTAAAGTTTGATTGTACCGCACGATTTTTGTGTAAATTAATATTCTCTTACATGTGTCCCCTTCTCGTTGTCCCGTTGTTTTGTACCATTTGTCACGTAAATTTGGTTGTACTACTCCATTTGAAATTGCAGGAGGTATCGAATGAGGTTCATAATAAGAAGAAAAAGTTTAAATTACTCCCTTCAAATATAGCCAAAGTTTGAATAACCCACTAAACTATATTTTGATTTAATTTACTCTCTAAACTATACTATTTGACTCAATTTATCTGCTAATATAATTTATCATTCTCGCTTCTCTATGCACAAGTGAAATCTTAAGTTAAAATTTGTGAAACATCATAAAATTCATAACACGTATGTCTCACAAATTTTTTATCATTATTTTGATAGTATAGGATATTTAATAACAAACTAATACTTGTGATACAAAACTATATAAAAAATAATGATGAAAAATCACAACACATTTTTAACATACATTATGATGTTTTACCACGTTGTAAAATTTTAAAAGTCAACTTGTGTATGGAGGGAAAAAATGACAAATCACATAAGGGGGCAATTCGAACCAAATATTTGCTATAATTGAAGGGAGTATTTAAAAATATTCTAATAATTACGTTTCTTGATTTAAAACAACGGAAAAGGCCAAACTTTAAAGTGCATATCATGTCCCTTGTCTTTTAAGGTTGTGTTTGTTTAACCTAACTTTGGTTTCTACTGGCCATAAGCGAAAAGATAAAAGCTTATGGAAGTGACTTATAGAAGATAGAAGCTATATTTTGGTACTATATTATATGCTCCATTGGCTAAAGGCCCGCGCGTCGCCCTCCCGCTCGGGCGACACGGGCGGCAGAAGACCTGACCGCCGCCGCTCGCTCATTCCCCGTCCACGCCCCTCGCCGCCGCCGGAGGGCGCTGTCGGGAGCCCGCGCGGCCCCTAAGAAGGTGGCGGCGGGGCGCTTTCTGCCTCTCCCCTTCACATGCGGCCGGATCTGGGCGGGACCCGGGGCATGGCGGCCACGACGGCGGCAAGCTCAGCCCGGCGCGGCGGCTTGGCGGAGGGCGCGATAGCGACAGCGCGGCGGCGGATCCCGCGCTGGAGCGGCCGGATCTAGCGTGCCGAGGCCAGACCTGCGTTGTAACACACTCAAAATTAAGTAGAAATTAATTAGGATTTATTTAGTTAATCCTTAGATTTATTAGAGTAATTATAGAGTTACAAGAATAAATAATGACAATAAATTATAAATAACTATGGAAAAATAAAAGGGATGTTCTTAACTCGAGTGCTCGACTGAGACGAAAATGAATCTCTAAAACCCCATAATAAGATTAGAGAAGTTTTGGTTTGAATTCGAAATCAATTTCCTTTTAAAACCCCTTTCAAATAAATAGGAAAATGATTTAAACGTCCATTGGGCCGAAACCTCAATTCTGGCCCAACCATTTCTCGCAGCCCAGCTTCAAAGTTTGGTATCCCTCCCCCAACTCCCGGCCTCACCCGCTCTCCCTCCCTCTCCTTCGGCCAGGCTGAACTCCCCGTGGCCCAGTCCACCCTCTGGCTGGCCGCTCGGCCCACGCGGCGCGGCCCGTTCCCGCTCGGGGTGACGTCGGATGACGTCACCGTTCCCCTTCCTCCCCCTGCTCCTTCCTCTGCCGCACCGCCGCAAGCCACCGCCGTCGCTTGATCCACACCCTACGGCTGCGATGTCGTCTTGGGGTGCGCGCGTGCCGCGTGTCCTCCCCTCCGCGCTCCACCGCATCCGAAGCGCGGCGCCGACCGCCTCCGCCGGCCGAAGTCGAGGCCGTCGCCGCTGCCACCGTGACGCCATCCCCGGCGCCACGCGTCTCCGCTCCGGTAGCCAACCTCGACGCCCGGCGCAACGTGTCGAGCTCCGTCGGCCCCTCGCCGCCTATAAATAGGAGGCCGCTCTTCCTTTCCCCGACGCAAGCACGAGCCGAGCTCGAGCTCTTTTTCCCGGCCACTGCCACATCGCCGCCGGCGCACTGCCACGCGCCGCCGCCGAGCGTGCACTGTCGCGCGCTATGCGTGCTGCCGCCCCGCCGCAACACGTTGTGCCTCGCCACCTTCTGGCAGTACCGCCACCACCCCTGCAGGCGCCGCTGTCAGCGGCCGCCGCCGCCGCGCCGCTCTGCTGCATACAAGCCACGCGCGGCCGTGCCGGCCACCACCCCACCTCCGGCACCACCGCCGACGCCACACTACCTTACCACTGCACCGCACCACCTGCACTGCACCCTGCATTCTCCACTGCGCCCGGCCGCACCACCGCCTCAAGCCACGCGCGGCCGCACCACACCTTACCCCGCGCTCCGCACCGCCGTGCGCGGCGCGAGCGCCTCGCGCCACCCCAGCGCTGCCGCGTCGCCCGCCGCCGCACGCCGGCCGCCGCCCCTCACCGGCCGCCGGCGGATCCTGCCAGCCGCTGGCCCCTCTCCCCTTCCATCCCTGCTCAATGGAGAAAAGAGCAGAGGAGTAGACGGGAGGGGAAGAAAGCCGGGCGGCCATACGGAGTACGCCCACGTAAGGAACGCCTAAGGACGACAATGAAGGCAAGTCTCACCAATAATATCACCCCCTTCACTAAACTTTACATTATGTGCAGCATAAGCTATGGGGGGCATAACCTGAGGGTATGCCCAGCATCACAGTAGAATAGGATGCTTTAAGATTGGGAGTGGAAGGAAGATCCCAAGGAGGAGATTCTGTCCTAAGAGCCACTCTGATCCCAGCTAAGGACCGGTTCACGGGAGAGTCTTTCTAGTGCCCAGTACAACCTCGCATGCCAAAAAGGCATAGCCTTCGGGAATGCCTATTTATGTGAGGCCTTGATTCATACCCCACCAGCTGAACCTAGTAATCCATCCCAAGGAGCCATTTGATTGGCGCAGAGTGCTGACCGGCGAACTGGGGAGCGCCTGGTGCTGGGTCGAGCACGCGCCAAGTCGGGAAACGGGTATATTGGAGACAACCCCAGACAGAGGGCTGGGACTGGACGGCACGGGTTGACTAGGATACAGGGTCAGAGACCCTGAGGGCTAGAGGCCCGATGAGCTCATCAAAAACCCGGGTTGATATCCGCGAGGCGGATGATTAGTAGCCCCTGCTTAGCCCCCAGTATGCACCTGGCTGGACCTAGGGAATGCTGACCAGCGATGGTAACCGGTGGGTACGAGTCTCGTAGGTCGGTACCGCCGAGGTACACGGTACAGCCGACCGAATGCGGGGTAGATAAGTACGACCTCTGCAGAGTGTAGAATCTATCTGGATAGCCGCGACTCCGGCAAGAGTCCACTTAGTCAAAGCCCCCGATGATTAGTTTTTACTATTTCTGTACGGGGAACCTGAGACGGCGAAGGTACCGTTGGTCAGGTTCGGGATAACATATAGGGACTGGCAGGGAGGAAGTGCCCCTCCAGGACCGACCTTTACATTAATTTAATTTAACATAGTATATTATTGAAATTGTGGGATTTGCTGGGTATTCTTTTCAGAATACTCACCCTTGCTTTCATTGTCTTACAGGTTTAAGACTTCAGGGCGAGAAGGTGCTACAACCCATTCCGGTGGAGGAATGAAGTGCCTAACCGCTCTTCGCTAGTTACATTGGTGTTAAATCTATTTAAAATATTCGTTATTTACCTCTTCTGATACTAATCTGTGATAAGATCTGTATCAGCGTCCGATCCATAATCAGGGAACCTCCGGATAAGGGGTCCCCACAGGGTGGTATCAGAGCCGTAAATAAATTCTTAACACCATATAAGACAGCCCACACGCATTAGGAAGCCTTAAGCCTTCTGTTCTTTTCATATTTTCCAAAATTTGTCGAAAAACCCTCACTTTGTGCCTCGAATTCCCCTTATCTTATGCTTAACTCCAAATGTTACTCTAACAGGTATGGATCATGAGAAGGAAGTTCGGAAGATGATCCAGAATATGGAGATTATGAGATGAAGGTTTGCCGAAAAGCAAACGCTGCCGGAGTAACTAGAGATCTAGTTGTAGATTTTCTATAGGAAATAAGCCTATGACCTTATAGTAACGTACTTCTGATTGTGGATAATGTCTGATTTAAACCCCGGTTAATAGCTTTCTCCTTTCCATATAATAGATGTGGATTTGATTGGTAGTTGATTGTAGAAATGTGTGGATAGAACCACTCTTTCCTAAAAACCTAAGGATTATCCATAGCTCTTGTCCTTCTAACGTCATCAGTCCAAGTAGAGGTTCAGAAATGAAGAAAATTTCTGGAAAATAATTGTACATGTCTGGAACGGAATACGGGATCTAATCCTCTTAAGTGGGGTAGATTCTGAAGTTACCAAGACATTATACTCGGAAAACCGCAGGAAGTTAGAACTCACAAACCACAGATTCCAGGGAAATACAGAATAATCACAGGAATAGTATAAACCAAGGTTATACTACGAATGTGACAAGAATTGAATCCCCGAGTAAAATCTTGGAGTAGAAATCTGTGAAAGCTGAAGAATCCAATAAAGAAGATATAAGGATCTTTGTTAGAAACCCTAGCCCATAGGTTCCACCACCTGTAAACCCTCAGCCAAGGAATAAACCCCTACCCTCACTCCTATCAACTTCAATTCGTCTGCCCTAAGCATTTTCCGGACCGGCCAATCCTATTCCTTAAATCAGGATTGACGGTATTTATATGTCCCTGAAATCCCTGTCATTCCAGGCACTCCCTCTCCCTTGATTCCCCTTAGCTTCCAGAAAATCTTGTTCGTCACCACTGTACCTTAAGAATCTCAAATACCACTTTCATCAAGTCAACTCCCATGAAAATTCCCACAGGAATAACAAAACCTCCAAGATAATCGAATTCTTGATGAAACCAGGCCCTTTTAGCCACCGCTCACTTCTACTAAGTCCTCAATAATCCTCTCTAGAAATCCAATCTCCTCTCTCCCGAAAACTAGCTAAACCCACTCCCTCGCCAATGCCGACGCATTAAGTACGTCGACAAATCCTTTCCAATCAAACTACGCCATATAACTTTCCCGAGAAACCGGAAAACTCCGGCCATTCTTCACCACACCGTTACTAGAGAATGCGATACGTCAACATTCCTCTCTCTAGTAAACATTTCCCTTCCAATCCATCATCCCCCAAAATACCATCAATCCTCCAACAGAAATCTACAAAAGTCAACCACCAATAATCCCTAACCCGGTCCATTCTCCCAAAAACCTAAAAGAAACCTCGTATATTCATCACCTCGACCTTCCACCCCACTCCCTGCACTCGCCTCCAAAATATCCTGAGAAACCTGCCTCCGTATACCCATACCCAACCCGATACTCTAAATACCATGACTACCACATGAATCTCAAAGCTCTTTCTTAGCAGGAAATCATCCTGTTTCCTAGAAGACCATTGAGGCATGCAAGTTTCTCAAAAGCCTGCCCCTCAATCGTCATCCAACCACAAAAATCTCCCGATCATCCTAGGAGTATCATCCCATTACAACTTCTTGATACCCGTCACCATCCGACCATCCATTTCCTGCCACCCAGGAGTAAGCTATTCAAAGTCATGCTTGAGCAAACCACCTGCAGTTCTGAGCTCAGCCATGACCGTCGCCTTACTCCAGAAGGAAACGCATCTTCCGATCCCCAATAAAACTATCCCGTCATATCTTAGCGGAGAAATGGTTAAACCAGGCCTGACCTCTTGAAGCAACCGCTCTAGTTGGATACCCGAGAAGCGGACTCCCCAAATCTCCGAAATCAACCATAGCCATTCTCACGCTTTGTGAAGAGACTGGCCGACTCCTGCCACCCTCCTACAAACAATCCAAGCCTAGAAATCCAAGAAATAAAGGATATAAGGAATGGAAGTAGCTCAGAGACGGATCATGGTACATGATTGGAACAACTAGGTGATTTAACAAATCACCATACAAAAACTCAGGAACCCGTGATCGACAACAACACGGGGTAAGTAGCTATGATCCAAAGATATGAACGACCATCAGGTAGCAACTCAGCTCCATCAGAATAACCGACAGGTTGTCAGCCAAAAACCCTGCACACCTGAAGGAGACACTTCTCAACGTACCCAGAAAAATCACCATAACAAATTTTCTGGTGAGAAGTGGTCACCCAAGTTTCTTACCCTGAATTCCTTTCCTCCATCCAGCAACCCTGGAGTTTTGCTAAACTCTCTGCAGGAAAGACCGGGGTAGCTACACCTTCAACGACAGTTAAAACCTTTCCTGAGCCCGGAGGATAAAATATCAAGGGAAAGGATAGAGTAAAGATGGTACTCACTGTTGACGGCCATTATAACCTCGTAGTGACCGTCAACATTTCGGTAAAATGAGGATGATCATACCATATCCCATGCATAAAGTATTTTTATTGACAAACTCCACAAGTTTTGGATGAGTTGTGCTTGCAGGACGAACCAAGAGAAACAAGGGCCAAACCTGGCACAACGCCAGGCCGACCGGCCTCCCCTGGCCAGGTCTGGCCACGTCATTGATCCACAAGCCATGCCAAGTGCCTAGGATGATCAAGCACCGTGCAAACAACGTCGGTTTGATCCAAGGACCCGGAAGGCCTAGAGGTGAAAGCACATGGATTGAAGGGCCCACATACTAGCATTCTCGGACAAGCTTCAACTAAACGCAACTGTTACCGACCTTGGGAGAGCATCAGGACCGTCCAGGCAGAGGACGGTGCCAAGTGGCACTAGGGCCAGGCCGGCCGGCCTAGCCCAGGTCGACCGGCCTCCCTCTGTGGCCGCCACGTCTCCTCCTTCGCGTGAAGCCTAAGCAGATCCTTGGCGTGCTAATGACACTGACATCCACCCCCTGGAGGCTATAAAAGGCAGCTCATTCACCTTGGGAAGACACACACCACATATCTCAAGTCTTTACTTGAAGGGAGCTCTAGTATCTTTTTCATTTCTTAGATTAGGATTAGAGTTGGGAGTAGAGTCGAGTCGAGCTTAGCTCGGATCTTCGGAGTCTTCGGAGTTCTGGTAAAGCTCTTGTATCCTTTCCTTCTTTTGAAGAGTTTATTTATATAATTACTTTCTTACTTCAGAGCTTAAGTTATCTTTTATATTTCTCTCTTGCTCTTCTTTTAGAGTAAAGATCTTGCTCTCTTTAGAGCAAAGTCCTATCCCCTTTAGTTTTAGTGTAGAGTTTAGTTTAGCTCTACCGGGTGTCGGTGATATTATCTCCGGCAGTCTTCCACGGGGTAGCCCACGGAAGTGATTTGTAATGTAGGGAAGATCGCAAAGATCGGAAGCAAGATGGTTAGGATGGACAGACGCAAGGGTTTATACAGGTTCGGGCCGTCGACTCGACGTAATACCCTACGTCCTGTTTTGGGGTGTTGTATTGCGTAATTGTGAGTTGTTGTCTTGAGACTTCATCATTTGGAGGGGGTCCCTGCCCGCCTTATATATCGGGGGGCAGGGTTACAAGTCGGTTTGTATCCGATCCTATCTCTAAGAATCCTTTCCTTCTTTACAATAATTCCTATTCCAACTAGGACTTCTCCTTCCAGATCCTTCCTCCGTGCGCCGACTTGTCCCGCACGTCTTCAGGTCCAGAACGGTGGGCTGGGCCGCCCCCTTTTGGTGGGCTCCCAGGCTTGCTCGTGAGGTACCCGGGTACTATATCCCCCACAGTAGCCCCCGAGCACTTCTTGGCCGATCGTTGGCTGTAATTGTTCCATCTTTTCTTGCATGATTTGAGTGCTCCAAGTTGTCTAAGATCTCATCCGAGTGGTTTCGAAGAAGATCCAAGTGGTTTCGAAGAAGATCCGAGTGGTTTCTCAGACGTTCCTGAAAACAATTCTTCAATTACAGTCAAAATGAGGGGAAGGAGTGCTCTTCTTCACGACGCGACAGCGAAGTGAATACACTTAGCCCCCGGGCTTTGGGCAATTTTAGCATGAAATTGGCCAAAGGTCTTCAATTTTTACACATCTGTTTCTTGATCTTCAATGGTGTGCACCTCCAGGTGCACCCATTGGGTGTAGCCCCCGAGCCTTGAGTAGAATAGAATATTCTGGTCGAGGGTCAAAAATAAATATTATGAATCTCTTTTTGAACTTGATCCATCAATGGTGTGCACCTCCAGGTGCACCCATTGGGTGTAGCCCCCGAGTCTTGTTACGACTCAGCATGATCGTGTCAAGACTCTGAAAGCCATGAATTCCGACTGATTTTTTCAGCCCCCATGCCTCTGGACATGGATTTTAGATAATCTTTTCCTTCAGGGGCTTTTTTGTTTCCCCTTTATAAGGATTTTGTCCTCAAGTTCTTTGAACTCGGCATGACTCCCGAGTCGTGTCCCACGACTCAGCTTGACCATATGGTAAGCCATCTTCTCACAAGATTTATACTTGTCAGCATTTGACCCAGATTTCTGAGTCAATTTAGCGATAGTATCGCATGCCTTACGTAAAAATCAGTTGCGAGGTCGCAATATTAATTGCAAAATCGAGTCTGGTCGTCGACTAATTTTAGCCTCACGACCGAGTGGTTTCTGCCCCTGAACCCTAGCTCAGGAACCCACAAATTTATTATCGTAACAGAACCGAAAGGTCGTGCTATATTTCAGCCCATTTAGGCCCATTATTCCTAAAAGTCCGTTGCGTCCCTAACGGTCGCCTTACGGAAGGCGAGATATCGCGAGATATCGCGATTCCCTGCCGCATCTTTGAATTCAAAGCGACGGGACGTGCCTGCGTCGGTTGAGTTCCCGAGACAAGCGCCGCGCCGCGCGCGGGAGGAACGGTTTATTCCTTTATAAGCCATCCCCGCCGCATTCTTCTTCCTTTACTTGCCATTTGCCTTCCCCGACGCTCCAGTTCCCTTTGCGCCAGAGCAAAACCCTAGATCTGCTCCCGCAACCTTCTTCCTCGCTCTCCAGCACCGCTCGCTGCCATGGCGCCCAAGAGGAAGGAAGCCTCGAAGCGGAAGGAGAAGTCGCCGGCAAGGGCCCGGTCGTCCAAGGGCAAGGCCACCGCCGAGGTCGCCGTAGATCGCGCCGCCGAGTGGAGGGAGTCCATCACCACCACCAAGCGCCTCGAGCAGCACGTCGTCGACGGCGTCCTCCCTGACCAGCAAACCGCCGAGTGGCGCGCCGCCGCCGGTGAGTCTTTCCCCACCCCAAACTCTTCTGATTTGGTGGTGTTCGAATCTTTCTTTCTCCGTGGTTTCGGCGTGCCCGCGCATTCTTTCCTCCGCGGGCTGCTGCATTACTATGGGATCTGCCTCTGCGCATTGAATCCCAACTCCATCCTTCACATCGCCATCTTCATCAACCTCTGTGAGGCCTATCTTGGGATAGAGCCTCACTTCAATCTTTTCATTCATCTTTTTCTCCTTAAGCCTTATCCCCGAACCGACTGCCCACAAGTAGTCGGGGGCGCCGGACTCCAACTCCGCGAGGGTCGAACTCGGGAGTATTTTGATATCCCTTTCCTTACCTCCAATAAGGGGTGGCAGTCCGAGTGGTTTTACGTAGGAAACCACTCGCCTGCCATCTCTCCAGAAATTGATTCTCGTCCTGTTCCCTCCCAATCCTGGACCGCTCTTCCCAAGGAGAGTGAAATGGATCAGGTTCGGGAGCTCCTGGGTCTTATTTCCCAGTTGAAGGACAATGGGCTGTCTGCCGTCGGTGTGGCAGCCAACTTCGTTCTGCGCCGGGTCCAGCCACTCAAGCAGCGGGCTCACCCGGCGTATGAGTATTACGCCGAGGGGGACAACACGCGCGAAGCCCCCGAGCGCGTCGACAAAGTCCAAGCCGCCGCTCGGCTTGGCAAATTCTTCGCACCTGGAACGTCCCTGAGGACCACTGACTGTCCTCCGGCGTTCAACTTGGGAAATCCACGCCCTGAGGTATTTAGTCAGTCTGTTGTTGTTTTTATTTTCAATTCCACCCATTGGGTGTAATCTCAGAACTGAACCCAATTTTTGCAGGGTCGAGTTGCCTTTGTATCCCTCCCTCCTTTGCCTGAGATGCCAAAGGGAGTGGATCAACCTCGTCGACGCAGGGCCGTTGGATCTGAAGAAGCAGTCGGGGAAAGTGAGAGTGATCTGCGCGACTCGGATATCACTCTGTCATCCTCTCCTTCTCCCGACTGTGCAATCTCCGAGTGGTGGGAAGGCTGCTCCTGCTCTGAAGAAGCGGAAGATCTCCACCGGGATCGTGTTCAGGGATGCGCCCAGCCGCCGGCAACTCCTTGTCTCTGAGTCGTCTGACTCGGAGAAAGATGAAGCTGGCATCGCCGAGTCGTCACTCCATCCGCCAATCACGAGCTCGGAGCAGTCTCCCCTTGCAGTAATGCCTCTGAGTGCTGCAAGTCCGAGGGACCTCCCTTCCCCTACTCGGAGAGGAAAGCGCCTGAGAATGCGCATTTCTACTCTGTAAGTATTCCTTATCATCTCTTGATTTCCTTTATGCTCTTTTGTTAGTGATCCATATATGCTATATCCTGTAGCACGCCGTCTGAGGTCCCCTTCTCGGGTCCTCCGCCTCAGTCGGCGGTTGAGACCGAAGTCCCAACAATCCAAACTCCAGAGGTGCCGATCCACTCGGCTGATCTTCCCAGCGATCAGCCTGTGGGTCCGCTACCCGAGTCGCAGCGGGAGCCAACCCCGCCACCGCCGAGTCCTGCACCGGCGTCGCCGACCCCTCCGCCAGTTCCTCAAGGCAGCCCCCAGCATGCTCCTGCGGTTGAACCGACTGCAGCAGTGGAGGAGCCCCAGAGTGCGGCGGTCGAGGTTGCTTCTGCGGCGGTCGGCGTTCTGAGTGGTGGTGCTCCCCTGACTCCTCTGGAGGAGTTCCTGTCCCTTCATCGTCGCATGGGCCACATAGCCAAGGTACTTCCCGAGCTACTTATCTTGTTGATATCAAATACCGAGTGGTATATTGATTCATATTGTCATCTGACTTGTTTTTGCAGAACTTAGCTGCTGATGCCGAGGCTAAAACCTTGGTTATTCAAGAATTAACTTCTGCAGTCGCTAAGGCCGACTCCTTGGTGGCCCGAGTGGCTGAGCTCGAGGCTGCTGCGGTCGAGCGCCAGGCTGAGTTGGAGGAAGCCCAGCGTACCACCCGCGATTTATGCGGGGAGGTAGAGCAGGCTAAGCTCAACGAGGCCCAGGCCGTGCACGAGCTCAGAGGTATGTTCTTCCTTATTTGTTTTTCTGTCAGACGTGAAAATATTATTCAGATCTAACCTTCTTTAGATTATCGATATCGGACTATGTCCCAATTCGCAGAGCTCACTGCCAAGGTGGCCCGGCTGCAAGGTGAGGCTGAGGCGCTGCGCACTGAGAAGACAGCGCTGGAGGATGCTATCCGAGTGGTGGCGGAGGAGATCGAGCCGGAGGCGTCATCGTCTTCAGCTTCCATCCTCGACCGCGTTCGGGCACTCCCACGCTACTTCCGGAGGCAGCTCTGCTCCATCAGCCAGGCCAGCTGTGGCCATGTCCTGGCGGTGCTGAAGTCTCTGTTCCCGGCGTCAGACCTGGAGCCACTCGGCCGCGGGTATGCTGCCGGTACCTCTGAAGATGATGTGGGCAGACTGCTCCATGAAGTCGAGCCCATCGCCAATGTCCTGTCCAAGGACGTTGTTGATGACTCGGACGAAGCAGCCCCGTCTGGTGCTGGTGACCCTGCAATGTAAACAAAGTATTTGTAGTATTTGGTCGAACCAGTACTGTTTTTAAACAATGTTTGAATTATCACTTTTGTATATAAGTTTTTATTGGTCTACAACTCCCTTTCTTTCTGCGCTAGCCTTAATTTCTGAGTGGTTGACCTGTTACGGAGTAGATTAGCCTCGTTGGTCTCAGTCTCATGCCGCAGAGTCTTTGTCGTACGTTTAGAGCTTTGACTTGGCGAGTACTTTCCCTCTCGATTTAAGGTTTGTTCCACTCATACTTTATGTGCGTGACGCGAAAGAGGAAATGCGAGTAGTAGAAATAGATGAAAGATGAAATCAACTTTATTGATAACTCATTGTGAACATGCCGAGTCGTAACTGGGGGTGACTACCCTCCAAAATCACTCGGAAAAAATAAATCTAAAAATAAAAAGATAAATACATAACTGGATTAGGCGTAGAAACGCTGTAAGTGCTTCGATGTTCCCCGGATTTATCGATGTAGGCGCCCTATTGCGTCCAGAGTCAATTGATCCATACGCGCTTGAATCGTCCTCTGGTAGATCGCGCCGGCGTTTTTCAGACCGAAGGCCAAAGGAGCACCGAACGATGTGACGAACGGAGTTTTTATCTGATCGTTAGGCTCTAGGTCTGTCTGGTTATAGCTTGGATAGCTGTCGAGAAAGCAGAGCAGGGCAGAGCCTGCCGTGGAGTCTGACTCTGCCCCGATGATGGCCGTCTTCTTTGGGTCGTCCAGGTCCAAAGAGATCCTCTTCAGCTCCGTCTCCTTGCTTGGCGCGATGGCTTCTCTTGCTGGCTTCTTGGTGGGGATCTCTAGAGCGTCCTTGTCCACCTCCTGTGATGCAGCCAGTACTTGTTCCATGCGCTTGGACATGTCCAGGGCGGCTGCCGCATTGAGAGTTTCCTGCTCGCACGTGTATGCGACTCGGACGTCTCCCAAGACGGTGATTACGCCTTTCGGTCCTGGCATCTTGACCTGCAAGTAGACGTAGTGAGGAATCGCCATGAACTTGGCGAGTGCCGGCCTCCCAAGGATGGCGTGGTATGCAGTTTCAAAGTTCGCCACCGTGAACTGCATATGCTCGGTCCGGTAATTATTCCGGTCTCCGAAGGTGACGGGCAGCGTGATGTGCCCGAGTGGTTCTGCCCCCTCTCCCGGTATCAAACCGTAGAATGCGGATTGGGGGGGACTCAGGTCGAGAGTGGTCAGGCCGAGCTCCTTCAATGTGTTAGCAAAGAGGATGTTCAGGCCACTGCCACCGTCGACTAGTACCTTGGTGAGCCGAACGTTGCGGATCGTCGGGGCTACCACCAAGGCATGGGACCCGGGCTTCGGTATGAAGTTTGGATGATCTTCCCGGGTGAATGTGATCGGAACTTCCGACCACTTGAGGTACTCAGGTACCGGTGGCTCCCTCGCGTGCATGACCTGGCGATGGGTGAGCTTCTGCTGGCGCTTCGACTCGAACTCTGGTCCGCCATAGATCATGCGGACCACTCGGTCGGCTTCCTGAAAGTCATCACCAGGCTCGTCGTTTCGCCTGTCGTCTCGCGGGGAACCATCGTTCCTCTTTCTGTATGGGGGGCCTCTGTTGCCCCCGGTGAAGGCTCGCTTGAGCCCGTAGCACTCTCGCGCCGAGTGCTTGTGTTTGTGGTAAGGGCATTGCTCATCGAGCATGCGCTGGAAGTCCTCTGGAGTTACCCGGCCTCTGGACCGGTCCAGGGCGGCGACCATGTCTCCCTCGCTCTTCTTCTTGCGAGGTTGGCTGTCATTGCGTCGATGGTCGTCGTGTCGGTCTTCGTCGTCGCGGCGGTCGCGTTTGCGAGTCGTCTTGTTCTCTTCTTCCCAGCGACTTCTGATCTCGCTGAGCTGTTCTCTTTCCGCGATCTCGGCGTCCGCCCACGTGCTAGCGACCCGGAACATGTCATTGACAGTCGCGGGTGGCTTCCGAGTCCACTTATGGATCAGTCTCCCGTCGGAGATGCCGCGCTGGAAAGCTGACATCACCTCCTGATCCGTGACGTCCGTGATGGAGTTGCGCTTTTCTGAGAACCTTCGCACGAAGTCGTGCAGGGTCTCATTCTTGCGCTGCCTGATCTGACCGAGGAGCCGCTTGCTCCCGGGCCTTTCCCAGGTACCGAGATAGTTACCGATGAAGAGTTCGGTAAGCTGTTCCCAGTTGTCGATGGCGTCCTGCGGGAGTCCTGCCAGCCAGTTGCGGCAGTCTTTGGTGAGCATGATGGGAAGATAGTTTGCCATCACGTCCTCGTCGCCGCCGGCCGCTTGTACGGCGGTGTAGTAGATCTGAAGCCATTGAGATGGGTCAGATTTCCCGTCGTACTTGTCGATATCCGACAGCTTGAAGCCTCTGGGCCACGTCACGCTTCTCAAGCGCTCGGTGAACGACTGGAATCCGCCGATCCGACCTCTAGGGCGGGAATCGCTCGGACCCGATCCGTCAGTTGCTCTTGGGGGTGTGCTGTCCCTCCTGCGATCCCGGTCCCTGGGCGGGGAACGGGTCCTCCGATAGTTCCGAGTCCTGGGTGGAGTTCGGTCCTGCCGGTAGGTTCTGCTGCGCGGTGGAGTTCGATCTCTTGGTGGAGTCGGTCGCCTGGGTGGTGGAAGCACTCGTCGTCGACCGCCATTGTTGCCGCGCCTCGGGCTACCGGAGAGGTCAGAGTAGTCTGACTCTGTCGAGTAGCCGCTCCTGTTGGGGTCACGACGGGGATTTCCGTGATCCCGATCGTACTCTTGGCGCCGTCGGAGTTCTTCGCGATGGCGCTCTTCAGTGCTGTTGATGATGATGTCCCTTGCATCTCGATCTCTGTTGATCGTGGTGCGGAGGTCTTCATCACGACCCGATCCGCCGCCGGCCCGGTGTCGAGATGAACCGGGTTCAGGAGCGTCGGTGGTCGTTCTGCCTTGCATCTGGTGAACCTGGACGGAGGCGGCCTGCACGAGAGCCCTTACCTTTTCCAGGCCCGGAGTGTTAGGCGGCAGCCGATTGATTTCCTCGTTGATAGTAACGAGGTTCTGGACCGGTGTCTCGTAGACCTCGTGTCCGTTGAACTCGAACGTGCCGTCGCGCATCAAGTTCCGGGCGCTCCTCCGCTCGTGTTGATCCCGTTGGCGACGATGATCTTCAGAGCGAGGCTCCTGGAGTCGAGCAGTGCCAGATCCTGACGCGGCGGCTCCGTGCGGTCGTGCGGCTCTGCGAGTCGCCCGACTGGTATTGCGTCCTCGACGCTGGTTCCTGGCTTCGGTCGTCTCCTCAGCAGGAGTGACCTCATCTTCTGAGACAGGATTGGTTGGCGTTGCTGGCGCCACCATGTAACAATATGATCCGACTCCCTCTTGCGCGAGGTAGTCTTCCTCGGACTCGGAGAAGTCGGATGTGGGCGTGTAACGCTCCAAACTACTCGGAGTCAATTCTCCGAGTGATCCTAGTAGTTCCGGCTCTGTAGAGGCATCGGACACCGTGTATCCTTCCGGCAGATCGTCCAGGATTGAGGGTCCCAGTAGATCTAACCCGTAGGAGTCGCTCCCGGAGAAGTAATCATCCGACTGGATGATGTCCTTCATCTTTTGCTTCCGAGCAAGCGCGCAAAAGCCAGGGGTCTGAACAGCAATGACCTCAGGGCTCTGGACGCGTGTGGGTTGAGCGTTTACGCTCTGCGATGATTCGGCGACGCGACTCTCAGGAGTCGGATCGGAACCGAGTGATTGTAGATCTGTTCCCGACTGGTCTGGCCTCGCGTTCTGCGAAGGACTCAGCGGGGTAGATCCGGTACGATCAGAGGCGATCGGACCGGATTGGGCCGTGATGGCCGAAGTCGGCGCCAGAGAGGAGACCTCCGTGGCGACCGTAGCTCCTGCCGCCTGGGTATCCAAGGCGGTGGTGGTGATGACGTCCCCGAACTGGATCTCGACTTCGTCGACGTCCGGGAGGTTGCAGCTGTCCAAGATCTTGACGCGATCCATCGAGCTTACCAGATTGATCTCGGCGATATCCCCTACCTGGCGCGCCACTGTCGGTGATATTATCTCCGGCAGTCTTCCACGGGGTAGCCCACGGAAGTGATTTGTAATGTAGGGAAGATCGCAAAGATCGGAAGCAAGATGGTTAGGATGGACAGACGCAAGGGTTTATACAGGTTCGGGCCGTCGACTCGACGTAATACCCTACGTCCTGTTTTGGGGTGTTGTATTGCGTAATTGTGAGTTGTTGTCTTGAGACTTCATCATTTTGGAGGGGGTCCCTGCCCGCCTTATATATCGGGGGGCAGGGTTACAAGTCGGTTTGTATCCGATCCTATCTCTAAGAATCCTTTCCTTCTTTACAATAATTCCTATTCCAACTAGGACTTCTCCTTCCAGATCCTTCCTCCGTGCGCCGACTTGTCCCGCACGTCTTCAGGTCCAGAACGGTGGGCTGGGCCGCCCCCTTTTGGTGGGCTCCCAGGCTTGCTCGTGAGGTACCCGGGTACTATATCCCCCACACCGGGTTTTATCTCGCGGGTTTGCTCGCCTTGACCGGGCTGTAAGACGCCTTAGGAAAGACGGGGATTTCTCTTGACAGGCCTCAAGAGAAATCTTAATCATCGAGTGCAGATGTGGTGTCTGGCTTGTTGATTAACTAGGAAGTGTGTTGCACCCCACGGAACTGCAGTGGTAGGCGGCAGGTGGTGACAGCCCTGTCCGTCCTTCGTAGTCCACCACGTTTGGGTGTACTCATAACAGTAGTGCTGAGCCCGGAGAACCCCCTCTCTCATCCCGTTCTGAGGTTCTCCCGTTCTAGCCGTCGAAGCGAGCTCTGTTCCCGGTATCTAAGCTAGGGTCTAGGCTAAGGCTAGAGTGCCTTTTGCTCTGAGTTAGAAAGAGTCTAGGTCCGGTCTCTCCCAACGTCTTTCCTTTTCTTTAGAAATAGGTGCTCCGTGTGTCGCTGGTCTTTCAGACCTTCTATCCGGTCATTAACTTGACCATTATCCAACCAAACCTAGAGTTTGTGCCCCTGGGTTTGTGGCTTGATATTTCTGGCAAGATATATCATTTCATTCTTCAATACACTTTAACCATCTGCTTCCCTGCAGAATTATAAATACAATACCCTGGGGTTACACCCAAGGTGAAGTGCTACAACGAGATATATTCTATGCGCTTGCAGAATTAATTTTGCATACAACGACATATATCTACGCGCTCTTGAGCGTTGCTAAAACGTGACGCTAAGGAGTGCCAACACTCACCATCCGGAAATTAGCTGTCACAGGGTAGCATATGCACTAGAATTAAAGAAAAACTTGGATCAAAAACTAATACTCTCATGGACAAGGAAAACTCGAGAGTTAATTAAAAGAGCTTCGGATAAAGAAGTAACACCCCCAAGAAAATCCAGGAGTTGAAGAAAGCTACGACAAAGCTAACCGTGATGATCAAGAATAGGACATTGAAAGAGTAGTAAAACCAAACGTGGACGTATCCAAGTAAAGGAAAAACTTGGATAAGGAGTCTACGTAGAAATCCCCGGAAGATATGGAAATCCAAAGTCTCTATTTGGAAAAGGATACAGAAATCTGAAAAATCCGCTTGG
Organism: Urochloa ruziziensis; assembly: GCA_015476505.1. Taxonomy (NCBI): domain Eukaryota; kingdom Viridiplantae; phylum Streptophyta; class Magnoliopsida; order Poales; family Poaceae; genus Urochloa; species Urochloa ruziziensis. The sequence continues at coordinate 3,201,009 of CM027124.1, read as the reverse complement.
ACGGGAAAATCTGGGATTAAGATCAGGGAAATCCCGAGTTGATCCTTTTTAAGTGGGGTAGTAACCCATGTGATAGAAAAAGGTATTTAACCTCAAGAACTTGAGGATTAAAACAACTCTAGGGAAAAGTACTCCATCAAGTCACCCCCAAGTACGGCAAAAATTAATTAGGATATGCTCAGAGAATAATGGAAACAAGCGTCAGTAATAATATTCCCGTCTATGGAAAAGAGAAACAAATAGTTACGAGAAGGAAGAGTTCAAAATTTTAAAAGGAAGAAGAAATTCCTTTTAATAAGTATTGGAAATCCTCGTCGACGATCTAAATTAGAAGAATGTAGGAGAAAACCCTAGATCTTCTTTCTAGCCTTAAATCTCGAGACGAGATTTCCATAAGTGGGGTAGATCTGTAACACACTCAAAATTAAGTAGAAATTAATTAGGATTTATTTAGTTAATCCTTAGATTTATTAGAGTAATTATAGAGTTACAAGAATAAATAATGACAATAAATTATAAATAACTATGGGAAAATAAAAGGGATGTTCTTAACTCGAGTGCTCGACTGAGACGAAAATGAATCTCTAAAACCCCATAATAAGATTAGAGAAGTTTTGGTTTGAATTCGAAATCAATTTCCTTTTAAAACCCCTTTCAAATAAATAGGAAAATGATTTAAACGTCCATTGGGCCGAAACCTCAATTCTGGCCCAACCAATTCTCGCAGCCCAGCTTCAAAGTTTGGTATCCCTCCCCCAACTCCCGGCCTCACCCGCTCTCCCTCCCTCTCCTTCGGCCAGGCTGAACTCCACGCGGCCCAGTCCACCCCCTGGCCGGCCGCTCGGCCCACACGGCGCGGCCCGTTCCCGCTCGGGGTGACGTCAGATGACGTCACCGTTCCCCTTCCTCCCCCTGCTCCTTCCTCTGCCGCACCGCGGCAAGCCACCGCCGTCGCTTGATCCACACCCTACGACTGCGATGTCGTCTTGGGGTGCACGCGTGCCGCGTGTCCTCCCTTCCGCGCTCCACCGCATCCGAAGCGCGGCGCCGACCGCCTCCGCCGGCCAAAGTCGAGGCCGTCGCCGCCGCCACCGTGACGCCATCCCCGGCGCCACGCGTCTCCGCTCCGGTAGCCACCCTCGACGCTCGGCGCAACGTGTCGAGCTCCGTCGGCCCCTCGCCGCCTATAAATAGGAGGCCGCCCTTCCTTTCCCCGGCGCAAGCACGAGCCGAGCTCGAGCTTTTTTTCCCGGCCACTGCCACACCGCCGCCGGCGCACTGCCGCGCGCCGCCGCCGAGCGTGCACTGCCGCGCGCTATGCGTGCTACCGCCCCGCCGCAACACGTTGTGCCTCGCCACCTTCTGGCAGTACCGCCACCACCCCAGCAGGCGCCGCTGCCAGCGGCCGCCGCCGCCGCGCCGCTCTGCTGCATACAAGCCACGCGCGGCCGTGCCGGCCACCACCCCACCTCCGGCACCACCGCCGACGCCACACTACCTTACCACTGCGCCGCACCACCTGCACTGCACCCTGCATTCGCCACTGCACCCGGCCGCACCACCGCCTCAAGCCACGCGCGGCCGCACCACACCTTACCCCGCGCTCCGCACCGCCGTGCGCGGCGCGAGCGCCTCGCGCCACCCCAGCGCTGCCGCGTCGCCCGCCGCCGCACGCCGGCCGCCGCCCCTCACCGGCCGCCGGCGGATCCAGCCGGCCGCTGGCCCCTCTCCCCTTCCTCCCCTGCTGTTGGTATTTCTTATGACCTACAGATAAATCCGCAAGCGTACGGATACCGATGTAGCTTTCACCCGGGAGTATTCCAGGGATCGATTTCCACGGGAACGAGAAGTGTACTAATCCTTTAATTAATTCGTCCGAAAGGGTAATATGGGGGATATGGATGACAACAAAAAGAAAAGAAGAGATAAAAAGGCTGAGGGTAGAGAGGGTACTTGTGTAGCAATACTGGATATTTCGATAAATCAAGCAAGTCAGACTTGTTCAAGAGAGTTCACTTCGGGCGCCTGAGACACCACCACTCACAGAAAGGGATGAGAAGGGGAGTGGTACCGCCTACCCCTAAGTCCTACAGACCAGAACTAACGTGGTGGATTACGTCGGCCGGACAGGGCTGTCACCACCTGCCGGCTACCACAACTATTCCGTTGAACTGGGTGCAAACCAAGGTAACGACTAGTCTAGGCACCACGCCTATACTAATAATTACTACTTCACTTGAATTCAGAGCAAAGCACCCACTACTAAGTAGTGAACGAGGAACCAGAGAACAAGCTAGCAAGACTGAATGCTTAATAAATCAGAAGGAAGCCAGAGTTACCAGACAAGACCCGGATGTTACTCGAAGTTGAGCCGCATCCGCCGAGGTACAAAGTGGAAGAGAAGCCGACAGCTCCGGCTTCTCTCCCGGACTCTCACCTCACCTCTCTCCCTATTTTCTAAGTATGGAAGTGGTAGCACTTCTCCTCTATTTTGTTGTGTCTTGAGTGGGGGTGAAGGGCGCCTTTTATAGCCTCCCAAGCATGGAAGCCAGCGTAGATGTTAAGCCACATGCTTGCTTAGCTTCCACGCGAAAGGGGAGGCGTAACGGCCACAAAAGTAGGCCGGCCGGCCTGATCTAGGCCATTCGGCCTGGGTCTGTCGCCATCTGGCACCGTCTTTCTTGTGGACGCTCCTGATGATGTCCTGATGATGGTTGTGGTGGCGTTCACCTCAAGCTTGACAGTTGGGGGCCGGCCGGCCTAGGGGAGGCCGTTCGGCCTAGCACTGGCCCCTCTCGGCCCTCCGTTGCACCGACTCGCTCACCAACGATTGCATGTTGTCCTTTGAGGCGGTTTTGGTTGCGTTGAGTTGAAGTTGTCCGAGAATCCTAGGTAGGTGGACCTTCCAATCCATGGCCTAGGCCTTTCGGTCTTAACTTCATTTGTTCTTGTCAATTCTTGCTTGGGGGTCCATTGGTGACTCCCTAGGGTCCTTGTGCAAAGTTTGAAGCATTTTGGGGACCATTGTAGGCCGGCCGGCCTTGTCCAGGCCGATCGGCCTAAGTCAGGCCAACCGGCCTGGCAGGTTTCGCCGACGATTTTCCCGGAGGCGTAACTTTCTCGTCCGGACTCCGAATTGGGTCATCCAAATATCCATTTCGATCATCTCGACATGGCCTTCGCAATGGTGCATTCCAATGGTGCCACTTTTATATGTATTTTGCCTGTTCTTATCATTGTATCTAGATGTGGCCTCCTGAAATCAACAATTCACCAAAGCTAGTGGAAATAGTTAGAATTTAACCCCATGTCTAGTTTGGTGTTTGTTTCATGCCAGGGTTGACGGCCAATAATGGCATATAACGGCCGTCAACACATGCTCAATGGAGAAAAGAGCAGAGGAGTAGACGGGAGGGCAAGAAAGCCGGGCGGCCATACGCCGTCCCCTCCCCCGGCCGCTGCTAGGTGGGCCCAAGCCGACGCCGTCAACTACGCTGACGCCATGTCCTCTCCTTCCACCCACTGACCGGTGGGTCCCGCGTGACGCCACCGAACGGCCGTCCCCGTCCCACCTGACAGCCGTTGGCCGTTCCACCGCATGGGCACGGTCTACATGGACCGTGAGGTTCCACCCTTGGTCCACCGCGCCCACGATGCCGGCCCACGGAACAGTACCAAGGCGGCCCTGCGTCAGCCGGCACTAAACTGCTACGTGCACCCTGGAAAGTGTACACAGACTTTTAGTTAGAGCCCCTCCCCACTTCCATAAATTTCCCAAAAATACCCAAAAATCCTAGGAATATTTCTAAGCCTATTAGTGTCATCTAATCCTTTTTAGCACATCATTAGAGCCTAAATCTAATTAGGCTAAGTTCTAGCCTATAGAAGGCCGCCATTAGTGTACCCAGGAAATTCCCCTTTCCCTGTCCTAGCCCGATAAATCCCTAGAAAATTCCCAAAAATATTAGGGATTATTCTAAGCATTTCCATATGCTTACTTCCCTAATATTTATATCATAAGCCTAGCCTAGCCATTAAACCACCTAAAACCCTGCCGTTACGCGGCCCGTGTAAGCCCTAACCCTGTCTAAACCCCGTCGTCCAACCGACCGTACCTAAATCTCTAGGTATCAATGAAATCCTAACCATCATGCTGTCCAAAATAGTGTAAGGACTTTCAAGAAATCCATATCCGGGAATTATTCTTTAGAAATCTATATAATTTCTGAAATATTGATAATCATCATTCCAGCCATCTTTCAGGGAATTATTTAATAATTCTCTTCAAAATCCCCATCCATTAATCCATTAATTATTTCATATAATTAATGGGCTATTAATACAATCTCTAGCCGTTATTCCTTAACCCTTAGCAAATCCTCTAATCCCCACCTCCCTTTCCATTCTTCCTTTTCCTTTTACGATTTGATGGGTGTACTGTTATACTGATTGTTATTTTATGTGTTTTATCGATAGCATGACCGGGCCGACGAGACGTCGAAGTTCCAGAAGACCCGAAGCCCAGCCCGGTCAACCTACAGAGTACGCCCGCGTAAGGAATGCCTAAGGACGACAATGAAGGCAAGTCTCACCAATAATATCACCCCTTTCACTCAACTTTACATTATGTGTAGCGTAAGCTACGGAGGGGGGGCATGACCTGAGGGTATGCCCAGCATCGCAGTAGTATAGGATGCTTTAAGATTGGGAGTGGAAGGAAGATCCCAAGGAGGGGATTCTGTCCTAAGAGCCACTCTGATCCCAGCTAAGGACCGGTTCACGGGAGAGTCTTTCTAGTGTCCAGTACAACCTCGCATGCCAAAACGGCATAGCCTTCGGGAATGCCTATTTATGTCAGGCCTTTGATTCACACCCCACCAGCTGAACCTAGTAATCCATCCCAAGGAGCCGTATGATTGGCGCAGAGTGCTGACCGGCGAACTGGGGAGCGTCTGGTGCCGGGTCGAGCACACGCCAAGTCGGGAAACAGGTATACTGGAGACAGCCCCAGACAGAGGGCTGGGACTGGGCGGCACGGGTTGACTAGGATACAGGGTCAGAGACCCTGAGGGCCAGAGGCCCGATGAGCTCATCAAAAACCCGGGTTGATATCCGCGAGGCGGATGATTAGTAGCCCCTGCTTAGCCCCCAGTATGCACGTGGCTGGACCTAGAGAATGCTGACCAGCGATGGTCACCGGTGGGTACGAGTCTCGTAGGTCGGTACCGCCGAGGTACACAGTACGGGCCGACCGAATGCGGGGTAGATAAGTACGACCTCTGCAGAGTGTAGAATCTATCTGGATAGCCGCGACTCCGGCAAGAGTCCACTTAGTCAAAGCCCCCGATGATTAGTTTTTACTATTTCTCTACGGGGAACCTGAGACGGCGAAGGTACCGTTGGTCAGGTTCGGGATAACATATCGGGACTGGCAGGGAGGAAGTGCCCCTCCAGGACTGACCTTTACATTAATTTAATTTAACATAGTATATTATTGAAATTGTGGGATTTGCTGGGTATTCTTTTCAGAATACTCACCCTTGCTTTCATTGTCTTACAGGTTTAGGACTTCAGGGCGAGAAGGTGCTACAACCCATTCCGGTGGAGGAATGAAGTGCCTAACCGCTCTCCGCTAGTTACATTGGTGTTAAATCTATTTAAAATATACGTTATTTACCTCTTCTGATACTAATATGTGATAAGATCTGTATCAGCGGCCGATCCAGGACCTGATACAGGTAATCAGGGAACCTCCGGATAAGGGTTCCCCACATGCGTGGTGGAGGCGGGTCAACGACAGGCTCGTGGCTGTGTAAGGAGGCTCGCTGGCTGGCTCCTGGGCACGTATCTGCGGCATCTTCGCCGGATACTGCTGAGGGAACGACCGGGGGGAGGAGATGCGCGCGGATGGAGGAGGTGCGCCACCGGGGCTGCGCTGGCGGCGAAGCTCTGGCGCGGGCTCTGCTGCTGGGTGTGGAGATGGCACGCCGTGCGCCTGCCCATTTTCGCTGGCAGCGGTGGGAGGCCGGGCGTCGACCAGTGGACGCTCACGGGCAGCAGAGTTGGTGAGTGCCGCGCGCAGGTGGGAGGTTGTGCCGGCATTGGCTGTGCGCGGCCGGCGTGGTGCCGGGCGAAGGGCGCGGAGGTGGTAACGAGATGGCGGCACAACGACAAGAGGAAGCACGGTGGCTGAGCTGCACCGGCAGGACTTCGTGGTCGGACACTGCGGTGCGGCAAGGTGGCTTGCTGCAGATGGTAAGAAGAAAGGGGTTGCTGAACTCACGAAAAGACGACCAAAACTATGGTGGCGGCCAGGGGTTGTCGCATTTGTGTTGGATTTGACTACTCGCAGCGGATCGCGGCGGCTGACGTTGCTTGGCAACTGTCAGTGCGGCGTGGGACAACGTCGGAAGACGGCGCTTGCCGCACCGACATCATGCAACAACTAGGTTTGCAGCAAACTATGGCGGGTTGCTTAGCTTTGCTCAGCAACTCCGGTGTGGTACATCGTCGTAAGATGGCGCAAGCGACGACTTGGCTTGCTGGCATGGTGGAAGAAGCTTGTGCGTGGATGAAGTAACGAATTGAGGTCGACACATGGCGGTGGTTCTGACGTTGAGGGGGATCGAGCGAAATGGGGCAACGCTAGTTACCTCTTTGACGACGACTTAAGAAACGGATTCGTGATTTGGAGTGGCGGGAGTGGCGAGGCCCCCACATGAGGTGTCTTGAGGCGACGAGAAGGAGTCCAACGGCGGATGTGGCGAGGCCCCCGCGCGTTGTGTTTCGTGGTGGCGACTGCGAGGCAGCCCGCGAGAGGTCCGGATCCGGTGGTTTCACTCTGTCGAGAGGTGTGTGGTGCTGCAGCGGCACTTCGGCGATGGGTCGCGCATGGCGGTGTCCCACTCGGTGCAGTGCAGTCTGTTTTACTTCTTTTCCCTAATGGCATGGGGGTCGCGGCTTGGATGGCGACGACATGTGTTGGAGATGGCTGGTAGCCGCCGTGGCTAAGTCTCGTTGTTATCTCTGTTGTACAGTAGAGTGGAGTGGTTTTGACCGTGTTGACGCCCCAATCCAACCGGTCGAAAATTGTTTATTTTTCGTTTCTTTTTCTTTTGTTGTTTATGGCCTTCCAGGTTGTAATCTTGTATTTTCGGCTATATCCCGCGCACTATCTTGTGCGGTTCGTTTAAAAAAAATATATTTTGGTACTATGAGCTCTAGAAGAATGTTTGCTTTTTTGTTCATTCATTCAAAAGCCAGTCTACAAAAACATCAAAAGCTGGTTTTTACAAGCAAACTCACGTCTAAACGAGCTTTCAAAAAGCTGCTACCCAAAAAGAGTCACCTTCTGAAATTGATTTCTGTTAAGCCAAAAGTTGTATTTCTATTAGAAGCCAGAAGATGCATTATATATTTCATTCATTCGTTCATTCAAAACCAATCAATCGAGAACGGTTCCTATACTCCCACGGGGTTCCCACACTCCCATACTTCTGTTCTTAAAAAAACCCCACTAGTATATACATGAAAAATTGCAACAAAAATATAAGTAGAAAGAACAAACAAGTATCCGCCATCATACAAAATTTGAGTTGCAACAAATACTTGTGTGAAAAATGTGAAATCAACTTGTAAATAGTAACGAGTTGCGGATACCAGAGGAACAGTACAGCCCGCACTATTCATAGGTTGATTTCTCATCTTTTTTGTTTCTCCTTGTACAAAATTTTGTTCAACACCAAATTTCACATGCACATAGATGGTTGCATTATCTACATACACATATTTTTTGTTTGTTTTTTATGTATACTGTTTTTTTTTTTTGTGGGAGCACGGGAGCACCTAATGGTGCTCAACTCTCGCTCTAGCAGAAGCTAGCTTTTTTTACAAGCACATCGCAGATGCCACCTTTATTTAAAAGCCTGGAGCCCAAACAAGGAGACCAGCTCAAAGAAACAGCCCATTCTCTTTTTATAGAGGAAGAAAATTAAAGGGCCCATTTTTTGAAGAGAAGAAGGTCCAGTCCGTAGGCCACACTCAGGCAGGAATAGGCCCACTTGTATGCTTCTATAATTTGCCGTTTTTAAGTTGAGGTGGGCCTTTGGAAAATGTCGAAATTCGGAAACTGCCATGAGAGTACACCAGCCCAGATGGATCAAAGACGCGCTCTGCCGAAACCCCACAGAAGCCAGCCGCGCATGGGCCGCCTTGCCGTGCGCAAACCTCTCGAGCTCTCGCTAACCTAGCGCGGGAATTTTTTTATATTTTTATATTTTATATTTTTTGATTTTTTAAAAATAAATACCTGCTAAAAAATAGTAGATTTGGTCTATGTCGCCGGATGAAACAGCTATAGCCGTCTGAACCGGCGAAAGGTTGCCGCACAGGCCACGTGGCGGCGTTCCAGGGCTTTTCGCCGTTTGAAACGGCTATACGGCGAAAGCCCCGTGTGGTTTGAAATGGCTATATTTCTTAATTTTTTTGATTTACGTTGAGAAATTATTCTGCAACTTTTTTCTAATTTATGTTGAGAAATTATTCTGCTATATTTGGTTTGATATTATGAAATGATTTAGATTTTTACGGTTTATTTTTTAGTTCGCGTGTAATTGCTTTAATATTATATGTTTATAATTTTGCAATTGTGGGTTTTTTGTTTCACGGAATGCAGTTGTAGAGTTTATATGTGTAATAAAATTCTGAGTTTATGTGTGTAACTTAACTAACAAAAAATCCCACAATTGCATTCCGGCCTAAAGGGTCACCCACAAACCGTATAAAATTATAAACGTATAATATTAAAGCAATTATAGACGAACCAAAAAATAAACCATAGAAATCAATCATTTCATAATATCAAATATAGTAGAATAATTTCTCAACATAAATTAGAAAAAAGTTGCAGAATAATTTCTCAACGTAAATTAAAAAAAAAAGTTTTAGAAATATAGCCATTTCAAACGGCTATAGCTTCCGGCGAAAGGCGGGGTCAGGAGCTTTTCGCCGTGTCAAACAGCCGTTTGAAACGGCGAAAAGCCCTGGAACGCCGCCACATGGCCTATGCAGCAACCTTTCGTCGGTTCAGACGGCTATAGCCGTTTCATCCGGCGACATAGGACCAAATCTACTAATTTTTGGGCCAGGTATTTATTTTTGAAAAATCAAAAAATCAAAAATAAAAAAATAAAATAAATCCTAGCGCGGCGCTCGAACTCGAAACCTCGCTGCCCTCGCCATCTCACCCACGTGGCCCAGAACACCGGATCACCGCGTTGCAGCCCAGTGCGCCGCCCTTCGCTAAGCGCCGTAACCCAAGCCGCGACCATGCCCTGCCCTTGGGGCATTCGCCTTTGAGGCAAACCATCAAACACCTTCCGGCGCCCCTTAGGACATCTCCAATGATTTCCAAATAGATAGTTTAGAAGATCGAATTGTATTGGCTATAAAGGAGAGAGATCAAATAGCTAGCGACTCCCAAATAGATAGTCTAGCATGATCTCCCAAGAACATTTCTCTCATAGCTCACATAACCCTCCATTAAAATTCGTATTTTTTTTATTATTTCTAAGTCCCATCTAGCTAGCTATTTGCAAATTACCATTGAACACACACTTACACAGCTGCCCAGGAAGGCCACGGATCCGACCACATGTCTCCATTTGGAAAGGAGTTGACCCACACAAGGAGAAAGAAAAGAAAGAAGAAAAGATGACTTGACAATTTTGGTTTCCTGTGACCCAACCTCCTCCGATCCTCTCTGAGGCTCCTAGTCCAAAGTCTCGGTTATTTAAGGAAAACAAAATTAGAGCTCAAGTTGGACCTTGATTGTTCACATGCATGCCAATAATGCTACGCATTGCTAGTTTACCTGGCTGTCCTAAAGTTTTGCAGCTTGCTATCTTTGATCCAATCAATTTCATCGTGAACTGATAATCCGTGTAACACGAAACTTCGTTAGCACATCCATGCAACATGTTCGATGTAATTAAAGTGATATGAAACCTAAATACTAGGTATTTTCAAATCAGGATATGTAAGCTAAGTTGTTGGGAACCACACCATCATCTTTATATTTACTAGAAAGAAGTGTATTTTTTTATTTCTGAAGTACTGTAAAAGTGTCCAAGTCTAAAAAAAAGTACCGTAAAAGTGTAAGTTTCATCCCTTATATTTTGACGGGTGCAAATCAACCCTTATAAGACTATCGCCAACAAGTGACCCAAAAGGAGACCCAAACCCAAAATGAGTCTTCCATGGCACTATTTTAGCCTCCAACGGAGTACCCATACCCAAACTTAAAATGGGTTTTTAGGAGAGAGAACCTAAAACTGGGTATCCTCTCTCCTGGTAACCCATTCGCAGAAAGGATTCTCTTTTGGGTGTTCTATTGGAGAAGAAAGTTTATGGGTCACAGACTTTTTTACTGTAGGCAACCTAAAGTAGTAAATGGGTCTCCGATTTAGGTCTCCGTTGTTGGAGATAGTCTAACTAACTAAATTGATGCACTAATTATCCCTACATCAATTTAACACAATGTGTTAGTGTCATCTCATAATGGTTTAGGCCATGATGCAATAATTTGACTAATCACTACGTAGCTAGCCATGTCATAACTCATAAGGTAAGTCGATCAATCGTTATCCCAATAGTTATATTACCCATAGTTCTATAGGAGATATTATTAGTGACATAGATAAATTTCTCTAAACAAATCCTATAGGTTTGCGTTTCTCGGTGTCTTCAAGAAAGAGTCAAGAGCATGCACGCAGGAGCACGTTATGTTACCATTCGGCCTACATGTGCTCTGCAAGAGCTGACGACGTGCCATTTGACACTTTTTTTTCCCCTACTTTTGAATTAGCATAGAGAATATGAACAGCTGTATAGCATGTATGTAGGCATTACGCACCGACAGTATGTGTTACTTAAGTTACTTTTCTATAGTACTTGCAACCTGCTAAATGTTAATATCCAAATTATTACTTGGCAATTATTATGACGTTGCTTGCAACCTGCTAAATGTTAATATCCAAAAAGCTCTGTAGAATGCGAGGGTTAAAGCTATGAACTCTAGAAAACATGACCAATTGCACTAGTGGCTTAAACCCACGCGGGGAATCATCAGTGCCACTATGCCTGATTATTCGATCAGAATTATTAACAGCAAGAGCTAACTGCCGGTTGGTATCTGTGACTGTGAGATGAGATCGATGTTGCCCGGAGAGCTTATCACTTGCTCGCCGCGCCATGTTCTCGACCGGTTGACTTTTGCACATCGCCACGTGGGCCGAGCTCCAACAAGAACATTCCCCGGCTACACACCACATCGGATCGGACTATATATGGACACGCCGGATTCACCAACTTCATGGATCTGGTCTCAAATCGCCTTGCATCTTCTTGATTCCTCGATCAGAGTCCTCAGACCTCAGCTAGCAGCACTTGAGCACATACTGGCTAAGTTAGATTGGAAGAGAGAAGAAAGGAAGCTAGAAATATGAAAATAGCCGGTAAGCTCACCGTCCTGATTATGCTCGCGCTCCTCAGTTCCGTGTCCTGCCAATGGGGTGGAGCTAGTGGTAATGGTGGTGGTGGAGGAGCTGGTTATGGGTACGGTTACAGCAGCAGCAATGGCGGCGTCTTCGCTTCCGGTGGTGGTGGTGGTGGAGGTGGAGGTGGAGGTGGTGGTGGAGGAGGAGGTTATGGATATGGTTACAACAACGGCAATGGTGGGGCCTTCGCGACCGGCGGTGGTGGAGGCGGTGGAGGAGGAGGTTATGGATATGGTTACGGCAGCGGTAATGGCGGGGCCGGCGGTGGTGGAGGCGGAGGAGGAGGGGCCGGCGGCAAACCTGCCCCTATACCACCCACTAATTATCCTCCTATGGCCCCTATATTTCCTCCGAAAACCTCAAAGCCTACAACATATCCTCCAACAAGCCCTCTACCCAACCCACAATCATATACGAGCTCTCCGCCGAATCCACATCCACCGATGGGCCCTTCGACTCCGTCTACCCCACAATCCCCTACAAGCCCTCCACTCACCCCAAAATCACCCACGAGCCCTCCGTTGAACCCACATCCACCTATGAGTCCTTCGACTCCGGCTAACCCACAACCACCTACGAGCCTTCCGTCCAACCCACATCCACCGATGAGCCCTCCGATTCCGTCCACACCACAATCACCTACGAGCCCTCCACCGAACCTACAACCACCAATGGGCCCTCCGACTCCGTCCACCTCACAATCACCTACGATCCCTCCGCCCACCCAACAATCACCTACGAGCCCTTCGCCGAACCCACATCCACCGATGAGCCCTCCAATTTTGCCTACCGCACAACCACCCGCACATCCTCCGGTGAGTCCTCCGCCCACCCCACAACCACCAACTAGTTCTCCAATGAGCCCACCACCTATCCCACAACCAGCTACGAGTCCTCCGACAAGCTCTCCGTCCATCCCACAGTCACCAACTAGTTCTTCGATGAACCCTCCACCCAGCCTGCAACCACCTACGAGTTCTCCGACAAGCTCTCCACCCATCCCACAACCGCCAACTAGTTCTCCGATGAGCCCTCCACTTGGCCCACAACCACCAACTAGTTCTCCGACAAGCCCTCCACCCAGCCCACAACCACCTATGAGTCCCCCGACTAGCTCTCCACCCATCCCACAGTCACCAACTAGTCCTCCGACGACTCCACCCACCTCGCAGCCACCTGCTAGTCCTCCTATGCGCCCTCCCGCAGTTGACGCAGGGCAGCAGCTCAAGGTTGGATACTACAAGGACAAGTGCGCAAACTCCGTGGACGTGGAGGCCATCGTGATGAAGCACGTGAGCCAGGCCGATGCCGGAATCAAAGCAGGCCTCGTCAGGCTCTTCTTCCACGACTGCTTCGTCCGGGTAAAATTATGAATAACCAACCAGCACTAGCTTTGCATCAGATCCGATCCATCAGCTAATTAATTAATAGTATGACTAATGGGTAGCTGACATTGTACGCACTTATATTCTGATAAAACAAAGAAAATTGCGTGACATAAACATAATGACATCATCATTGCAACGTGTGATATGATATCATTTGTCGATCAGGGTTGCGACGCCTCCGTCCTGCTCGACCCGACCACCGCCAACTCGCAGCCGGAGAAGCTGGGCGTCCCCAACTTCCCGAGCCTGCGGGGCTACGAGGTGATCGACGCTGCCAAGTCGGAGCTCGAGGCCACATGCCCCGGCACGGTCTCCTGCGCCGACATCGTGGCCTTCGCCGCCCGCGACGCCTCGACACTCCTCAGCAGCGGCCGTGTCAGCTTCGCCATGCCGGCCGGCCGCTACGACGGGAACGTCTCGCTCGCCGGCGAGACCATCCCGAACCTGCCCCCGCCGTTCGCCGGAGCGGCCCGGCTCCAGCAGATGTTCGCCGCCAAAGGGCTCGACGCCGCCGACATGGCCACGCTCTCCGGTGCCCACAGCATTGGCCGCTCCCACTGCTCCTCCTTCTCCGGCCGCCTGTCGTCGCCGGGCAACGCCTCGGACGACATGGACGCCGGGTTCGCTGCCGACCTGACGGCCCAGTGCGCGGCGGCGGCGAACGGCACCGACGGCACGGTGGCGCAGGATTACAAGAGTCCCGACGAGCTCGACAACCAGTACTACACGAACGTGCTCGACCGGAAGGTACTCTTCGCGTCCGACGCGGCGCTCGGGGACGTGGCGGAGACGGCCGGGCTGGTGCGGTTGTACGCGGGCACGCCGTCGGCGTGGGAGCTCAAGTTTGGGGAAGCCATGGTGAAGATGGGCCGCGTCGAGGTGAAGACCGCCGCCGACGGGGAGATCAGAAAGACGTGCCGTCTCGTCAACAGCTAGGCGTAAAACATGGCATGCATGATGCCTGGTGCTTTGCGTCTTCATCAAACTCTGACGCTCTAAGAGCATCTCCAAGAGACTCTTTATTGTTTTACCTAAATGTGGAGATTGCCCCCCTTTGAAAAAATAGAAAACTATCTAATTTAATGAGGTAATCCAAGAGACTCTTTATTTTTAGCTAATTGTGGGCTTTAAATTTCAAACCGGATCCACGTCATCCTTTTTTTTGGGCCTATTCCACTTCAGCCCATACCTACGCAGCTATACCTGACGCCGCTGATATTTGACGCGCCGCCGCCGCCGACCTGCATGTTCCCCCGACGCCGTTGCAGTGGATGGAAACGACGATAGCTAGGTGACGTTGTGTAGTCTCTGGATATTTGAGGTACGTGTACATGCATTGACGCCATTTTTTATCATCCACGTTTTGATTTTGTCTAAAAGCCTGAGTGTTTGTTAGAGTATTGGACAACAACATTGTACACTATGGATTCAGATGATGAATTCAAACAATTTGTAATGGATGAAGTGATTGGTTCCTCGTCTTCGGATGATGAGAGGAAAGCAGTTTTTGCTGGTGCCGCGCACATAATAGCTGAGGATACGCTTAATCATCCGGGTCGAATTGGTTCCATCGAGGGTCATGATGTATTGGATCGTGAAAGACTATTACACCATGGCCTTCTTCACAAAGATTATTTCTCAGATAAACCTACTTTCGGACCAAGGATTTTTAGACGCAGGTTTGTATTCGTGCCTACAACCAACAATTATTTTTAATGACTTGTTTTTATAAATCTAGCTAATTTTTTAATTGTGTGTTTCGGATGAAACGACATGTGTTCATGCGCATAATGAATGCTGTTGAGGAGCATGATGAATATTTTGTGCAGAAGAGGAATGCCGCAGGTACCCTAGGACTATCTTGTCTACAGAAGGTTGTGGCAGCATTTCGGCTGCTAGCTTATGGCGTCGCGGCCGATGCTTTGGATGAGTATATTCGTATTGGTGAGAGTACCGCTTTAGAAGCTTTGAGAAAGTTTACCGTAGCTGTTGTTGAAATTTTTGGTGAGGAGTACATGAGATTGCCTAATGAAGAGGATACCGCCTCCTGGAATGCTTGGGTCAATAGATTGTATGCACTGGGGTTGAAAAATTGTCCTACTGCATGGCATGGTATGTACCGTGGACATAAAAAGGAGCCAACAATCATACTTGAAACAGTTGCGTCTAAAGATCTCTGGATATGGCATTCATTTTTTGGTATGCCTGGCTCACACAATGATATCAATGTGCTTCAAATATCCCCTATATTTGCAAGGCTTGCTGAGGGACAAGGTCCACAGGTTAATTTCAACATCAATGACAATGATTATTCTATGGGTTATTATCTAGCAGATGGCATATATCCGTCGTGGGCCACTTTTGTGAAGACTATTCCAGAGCCTCAAGGTAATAAAAAGAAATATTTTGCAAAGGCACAAGAAGCTTGCAGAAAAGATGTTGAACGAGCATTTGGGGTCCTACAATCACGTTTTGCTATTGTTCGTGGGCCGGCTCGCTTGTGGGATGAAGGCTCACTAGCAAATATTATGAGGGCTTGCATTATAATGCATAACATGATTGTTGAAGATGAGAGAGACGAGTACGTTGATGACTATGATTGCGACTACGACGACATGGGAGAAAAGGTGACAATGTCCCATGCCGAAGCACCAGAACTTGCAGCTTTCATTCAAAATTACAAGAACATCAAGGATAAGCAAACCCACCGTCGGCTTCAGGCAGATTTGATCGAGCACTTGTGGAATAACCACCCAGATTTATACTCTCTTGATTAATATTTATTTTTGTTAGCGGGGATAATTTTTGGAAGCCATTTTTTGTAATATATTTTTTCTATACATGTATTGAATTGACATAAAAACATTGTTTCAAATTCCCTTTAAGCATAGAGGTTTCGTAACACAAAGCAGAAGCTACAGTATCATCGTCAACAACAGGAGGACACATTTCATACATAAGCTTGCCCCCTCCATCTTTTTTTTTGCAACACTGCTTGCGCACCTGTGGAAATCAAATTTCATGATAATTCTCCTGGTGAACTGACCACATGCACACGACCAACAATTCCATTCACTTGGTGGACTGACCACATTTCAACAAGCAGACTCTTGTTTCAGAAAGCACACCATGTTATGACAGAAATAATGCACAGGAGAACATGGAGGAATGACAAACATTATGACAGAATTGAATAGGTTCTCAAATAACAGAATTGGACATGTTCTCAAATGACAGAAACATTTAACAGGTGCTCAAACGACAGAAACTTTTAACATGTTTTCAAGTGACAGAAACATTGAACAGGTTCTCAATATAGGATTTCATTTCAAATATAGTGAACTATAGTAGTCTAGCAACCGCGTCTTGCAAATATCTCATCCTGGCGCCTTTCATAGTATTGCTGCAGTCTGAAGGGCATATTGCTCAAATCCAGTGAAAGAATCCTCTCCTCTTCCTGCTCCCTTTGGAAATCAAATTTTTCTCTCTCCAACTTTAGCTTTTCCTCCTGCAGTGCAAAGGCCTTGTTGCATCTCTCATCTTTCTTCAAATCTTTTTGAGCGTCAGCTTCCTTCATCTTTGCCACAAGGTAGTCCAATGCTTCGATGGTCGAACGTTGGCGTTACTTCTTTTTCTCTGTTTTCTTTCCGTCCGGTCTTTTTGAAGCATCTTGTGTTGTTGCTGTTGCATCAACACCGCCACTAGCAGGTGAGGACATAGGTACAATTGATGACGGTGATGAGTTTGCCTTTGTCTTCTGTTTCTTGTTACTAGTTGTTGTTGTTCCACCATTTTGCATGCGTCTTTCCATCCACTTGGGCTTGTCCTTCAGAATTCTCCAGCAATGCATTAACGCAAAGTTCCTGTGCTTCTCATCTTCTTCCTTGAATAGTGCACATGCAGCTGCAATCTATATGTTTCATACACATAATTTCACATGAATTTGCAGTTATGAAAGAAAGGCATAAAGACACATAATTTGTTTGGAATGAATATATGTACCTTGTCATCAACAGAGCAACCACTCTGGTTTCTATCCTGAATCCTGGTCACACAATGACAGAAAACATTCACATCGTGTTGAATACCCGACCAACGATTCATTAAAGAACCCTGTGTACGATCTGAGGGGAATGACTTGTTAACATGGAAATAATTATGAATTCTTGCCCAAAAGGAGCTTTGTGGTTGATCAACTCCTTGAATAGGATCCATGCCCACATTTAGCCAAGCAGACACAAGAAGTTTGTCCTCATCATCATTGAAATTTTTTGATCTTTTCTGTTTAGATCCAGCACGGCCATGATTAGTAGGTGTCTGTACAGTAGGTGAAAGATTCTGGGACTCTTCAACATCAGCGCCTAGGAGGTTTGTAAAATATGTCCCTGACCTCATATCACCTACCACAAATGTATAAAATCAGCAATACAAATATTGGCACAAATTATTCATCCATCAAAGCTGAAGGTGTCTGACCACTTCTAGGCAAGTTATTTAAAACAGGCAGCCATCCATCAAAGTTGAAGGTGTCTGACCACTTCTAGGAATGGGTTTCTAACTGAAGGAAAAAATTGTGCACACCCACCCATCGTCTAATAGCAGGGATGATTACTGAAACTGAATCTCTACATAGCTTTGTAAATTCATTTTTTAAGTACAATTTCAGATATCACATGCTTTGGACTGGCAGCTTCTAGGCTTAAGCTTCAAACGTTCATCATGTTTTGGACCGGCAGCTTGTAGGCTTAAGCTTCACACATGCAAAGTACTTAAATTCAGTCAACTCTTGGCATGGATCACAATTGTGTCACAGTGGAAAATTCAGAGTTGTGACTCTGAATTTTTCGCTAATAAAGTTCTTGTTCCTCTAAATTGTGCCTACACCTTTCCATCACTGGAAAACAAAAACTATGACCCCAATAATTGAAACTTGATTAATAAGCCTATCAGGAACTTGAGGCATTATTCAGTGGTAACTGAGCTACATTATCTAAGTTCAGACCACAAGATCATAGCTCTACCAATTTTGCATTTTGATTCAGAAACTACATCAGAAACACCCATCCATGAACTAGATCAGAAACACCCATCCATGAACCATAGCATCCAAAATTCGTTAACCATACCATCAGAAACTAGATCACAAACACCAATTCATGAACCATAGCATCCAAAATTCGTTAACCAGACCATCAGAAACTAGATCAGAAACACCCATTCATGAACAATTCGTTAACCAGACATGAATGGATGAACCATACCATCACAAAGTAGATCAGAAAGTAGATCAGAAATTATCACGCATCATGAATGGATAGACCATACCATCTACTGAACCATACCATCAGAACCAAAATAAAAAATCGAATGTACCTTGGCTTTCAGTGTCGTCGCCCACCTCCATTCCCTCCCTGAGCCTGGCGTCCGCATCCTCAAGGCCTAGCGGGAGTTGTTGGCCAAGAGATGATCCTGAACACGCCCGGCGGATGCCCACGGTCGACGCTCCTAGGGGACGCGGCAGCCGAAACATGGAGACTACGGCGGCGGCGGCGGCGATTTCGTCCGTCGGCCGGGGCGATTTGGAACGAGGTGCAACAGGCAGTGGTGGTTCGGTGCGGAAAAAGAGAGGCGAAGGCGAGGGCGCGGGAAGGCGAGGCGAGGCGCGGGCGGGAAGGCGAGGCGCGCGCGGGAACGGCGAAATTGCCGCGGGGACGACGCCAGTAGCGAGCCAAGACGCTCGGGAGGAAAGACGAGCGGGGACGGGGGAGTAGCGAGCCTGGATAGAAGACGAGCCGGATACAAGATCTGTTGGAAGAGGTTATTTTAAGCAGTTTTCTTTTTTTAGCTAAAAAAAGGAAAATAAAGAGTCTCTTGGAGTTGCTCTAAGATGGAGAAACTCTTACCACATTAGCTCGGACGATATTAGTCTGTTATGTGTGTTTCTCATACACTAGCAGCAATTTGTGTTGTGCGCGTGTCTTTAACTGATGGAAAAGATATGGATGGACATTACCCACTTGTGACGTGTTGTACGGACTACAGAGTAGAAGTAAACTTTTCACTATGTAAGAAAACATCATCAGTGACGGGTCTCAAGTCTAATCAGAGACGAAATTTTTGTTCGTCACCCTTTTTCGTCACCGATCTAACGAAGATCGATGACGCGAAAAATTCGCGTCACCGATGAACGTCATTGGAGACACGTTTTTAGCCAAAACGCGTCACCAATGGACCTTATCGGTGACACGTTTTTAGAAAACGCGTCACCGATGGCCCTCATCAGTGACACATTTTGAGAAAATGTGTCACCGATGGCTCATTCATTGGTGACGCATTTTGCCAACCAACGTCTCCGATGATGAATTAGAAAAACAAAAAAAAGGGCATTGAATATATTCTATATACATAAAAATGCACATGTTTGATCCATCATATACACGTTTATCCATTACATACACCTGAAGCATTACATACACCTTATCGGTGACACGTTTTTAGAAAACGCGTCACCGATGGCCCTCATCAGTGACACATTTTGAGAAAATATGTCACCGATGGCTCATTCATTGGTGACGCATTTTGCCAACCAACGTCTCCGATGATGAATTAGAAAAACAAAAAAAATAGGGCATTGAATATATTCTATATACATAAAAATGCACATGTTTGATCCATCATATACACGTTTATCCATTACATACACCTGAAGCATTATCTACAGAATGCTTCACTAGAGGCATACAACCTAAATAAGATCATTAACAAGGAGCTCGTGCGCTATGAATGTGAGCATACTACCTCAGCATGCTAAGCTTCACTATCTGCATACCACCTGAATGAAAACAAGACAACAGCACATGCATACTACAACCAAGTAGAAGATTAGAAAACTGCATTGTTCCTGAAATGTCAGTTAACTTGGAGACAAAAAGAATGGAAAAAAAAGTCAGCTAGTTTTGTTTAGCACTACATCCTACTCTCCCTAGTAGATGGAAACATAAATCATGTGGGATCTATAGCCATCACACAGGCTCAAAAATCTTCAAATTCAAAATCACGCACGTCCTAAAATCATGTCCACTGCTCATTTTTTATCATATATGGTTATTTAAGCATGGCTACATTAAGAATTAAAAGGGTTCCATCACTTGGTAATTACTATAATTGAGTAGATATACCATGTTAGAATATATATTTCAATTTCTCTAAGGGCTTTTCAAGATTTCCATGTTGGTGAAAAATCAGCAGCTGTAAAATATTGCTGAAAGGCTCACCATTGTGACAGCAGTTAAAAAATCAACAGCCAAGAAGTGTCCGCTTCCAAGTTATGCAGCACACTGTTAATTGCCTGGGGCACATAGAGAGCATTAGAATATTATTGACGCATGTGATCATTATTGGGCAGTAACTAAAGTACATATTCTACAAAAGACTAGATATCTCCAATTCGATTGATATCTGAGAACATGTCAGGCAAGTGCAGAATGGAAAGATTGAACAGGGTTCTTAACTGACCTAGAAAAGATACCTTCAGCTTGTCGTCTCCGAGAAAAGATTTCAAACTACATGCATACTTTTTCCAATAATCACAGCATCACTAGTACAGCCCACGATCAGGATGCTCTTGTGACAAGGCAATACCGTAATTATCAGAGAAGCATGATAAATGAAGCAGTCACATTAAGAAGAACACACTTTGAAAATTAAGTAACAACAGGAAAAAATATATCATCCTCTATAAGAAATTAATACTCAGTAAAAATGTATGTTACAAAGATAATCACTCTGCATATTTTTCCTTAGAAAATGGCTACTTAGCTAAAGTATTTCGATTATAGATATCTGCAACATTAATCACTCTGCATATTTTTCCCTAGAAAATGGCTTTTTAGCTAAAGTATTTCGAGTACAGATATCTGCAACATGAACGCTTGGACCTCTGACAACTATAAGAAGACCTAAAAACAGTTGTTTCAAGTTTCAACAACCCTAACGAGATTGCAGCATTGGTGGAAGTATTTTTAATGTTCTGGTTGAATGCTATGTTCAATTTCTAGAAAATAGAAGTTATGTAGACTAATGAACCAGATTTTATATGATAGAACAATCACCAAAACAACAACAGTGAAATATCCTTCAAAGAACTTAGAACAGGAAACAGTACTTACATTTGGTCTTTCCATATCTGATCCTGCTTCAGAACTGGCAAAATAAGCGTTGCACTCATTATCTTAGCAATAGCAACCGCATTACATATCTGCAGAAGCAAAAACACCAAAGATGTCAAATTAACTGATAGGTTACTGAAGGCATGATCTGCTGAGGAAGGATCCCAATATGTATTAAACAAAAGGGTATTTCTAAACAAGCTTTACTAGGTCATTATTTTACAGAGCACACTAACAACCCTACTGATACAATTCCGTGCTTAGTTACATACCATAACGATTGCTCTGAGAACGTTAATCAGAAGTGTTTGAACAAATTATTTGCATAAGTGTACACAGCACATTATGAATGATTTGCTACTACTAGCAGTTCTGCTAAGTTCTGCTAAAATGGCTATTAAGTGTTTGAATAAGGTCCCAATGTTCTTTGGAGAAGTACTACTAGCAGCTGGTTGTCGGAGGGACCAGCTAGCTGCTAAGGGAGGGGGAAGAAGCACATTAACACTAGCAGATATCAGTACTAAAATTTGAGGTGTTCTATCTTTCATCGGAGCAGGCACAAAAAAGTAGCAGCGGTAGTAAGTGCAAAAATAAAATTATCGCCCAATGTCATTACAGAATTCAGAGCAAAGGATTACTCATCATATAAACATGTAATTTCACTGATGACTAGTTAATATTATTCAGAGTAAAGGCCAACAATAGTTTTGAAGTCATGAATGTATAAGAATAGCTGCAAAGCATAAAATGAAAGGGAACTCACCGAACAGTAACAGCTTGCAGCTTGGAGATTGTCCCCGGTAGCATTGAGGTTGTACGCGTGCCACAAGTCGTCCTCCTCCTCTGGCACCAACTGCAAACCACAATTGCGAGCTAATCAATAATCAAACTAATCAAATGCAATCCCAACGATTGGGTCAGCCCTGGCCCTAGTACAAGGCGAGCCCAACAAGCAACGGGACAACTTCTCCTTCAATGGACCAAACCCTAGATCAGGACCTAAATCAATATTGGAGAAATCGGAGAGGTAGGGAGGGCGAGATGCCTGACCTGAGGTGACGTTGGCGAATCCTCAAATGCCTCACCTTAGGTCTGCTTGATTGCAACCGCGAGAGGCGCAGGAGGAAGGGATGGAGCCGGCCCAGTGGCGCTCGGCTCGGGCAGGGCCGGCACTGCTCGGGGAGTAGGTCGGGGATGGGGACGGAGGGGGGCGGAGGTGAGGGCGTGGCGGCGGCAGCGGCGCTCGGGGCCGAAGGTCGCGGGGCGCATGGGGACGAAGGTTGCGGCGGCGTTGGAGTTCGTGGACGGGGCCAAGGCTGGGGCCAGCGGCCCTGGAGATCGGGGACGGGGACGGAGGGGACCGGAGGTGAGGCTAGCAGCGGCGGCGCGCGGGGTTGGAGGTCGAGGACGGGGACAGGGCTAGAGGCTGGGGACGAGCCACCTTCGATGTGGTCGGGGACGGGGCCGTCATCGATTTGGATCTAGGAGAGGGAGAGAGAGAGAAAGAGGAGGGAGAGAAATATCAGGCGCTCGCTGGCTGAATTGGGAATGACGCGAGTTGGATCAACTAGAGTTTGAATAAAAATTCAGGTCCGGAACTGAATCTTCAGGTGACGGGTCTCAT
Source organism: Urochloa ruziziensis (assembly GCA_015476505.1). Lineage (NCBI taxonomy): Eukaryota > Viridiplantae > Streptophyta > Magnoliopsida > Poales > Poaceae > Urochloa > Urochloa ruziziensis. Next base: position 3,178,274 of record CM027124.1, on the reverse strand, counting down.
GAAACACGTCGCCTATCGTGTGGTCCTTGTAGGCGCTAGTTCAACGCGCGTCTGTGATGACTTCGTTTACTGGTGACACATTTTTTTAACACGTGTCATCAATTAATTTGGTGACGCGTTTTGTTAAAATGAGTCACTAATAGGCTATAATCGGTGACGCGTTTTTATCTTCACTGGGATGATCAAGAAATATGGGTGACACGTCTTCTTGAAACGCGTCACCAATATGCTTCAGGTGACGCGTTTTGTAATTTGCGTCACCGAGTGAAGTGTCTCTTTGACACTTTTTTACATAGTGTTTGGAGATAGATAGAATCATGGTCCCCGTTGCATGAAAGTGCAGGCGCAGTCAGCGGCGTTCAAGAAGTCATCACAACTAAGCAGGTGGCTTAGTTCCAGGCAACTGAACGAAAAGGGCCCATGTATATTCAGTGGTGAATCCAGGTTTGAAGATGGGGCTCTTCTTCCTTCATTTCTTCATTCTTCTCTTCTTCCATTGATTTTGGGGAGGAAGGAGGGCTTGAGCACCACCTACCCTCACATCCCTCGGATCCACTCCTGTGTATACTATACACATAGTGATCATTTTAACTAGGAGTGTATTGTTTTTTTCGTGTTGTGTGTAGATTATTCTAATGAGAAAGTGTTTGGACGAAAGTCTGTCGGTCTTCTCTTTCTGTAATGCCTTGCATCACCTAAATTTTAGGATTTCTAGCTTTTCTTGTTCACCTTAAACACATCTTTTTTTCTCAACTAAGTTATATATTTTTAAAGTATGACTAGAATTTATCCAATACTCTACTATCCTTTCATGTGCATTTTGAGCTCCGGGTCCTATGCGAGAGTAGATGATTATGTCCTATACTCGTGTATATATATTTATACAATAATGGTTAGCCACACCAAATCTAGGTGGTGTTGGGGTCGGGGAGAGGCGACGGTGAGGAGGTTGGAGCGGGTGGATGGCCGCAACGGCATGGTGGAATAGACTAGAGGTAGCAGGCGGGGCCGCCACTTCCACCTGGCATTGGCATGGACTACCCACACTTGATCCTTGCATGGACTTCCACCTTATATTGTGATCCTCATGCTACTCCTAGTATCCATGGCTCCACAGCAGCCTTATCGTAGCCCTCATAACGACCTCTATGGCCGTTGTGGTCGTTGCTGCACAACAGGTAGTGGCCACACGTTATTGCTCGAGGGCTGCCCCCGCCTCCACTGCTCACTTGGGCACCTGCTGAGGCAGCCATAGCCATCAAGTTGCTGGTGTTCGGCGAGCTGTGGCCGTGCCGCTAGCTGAGGATGTGGCCGCCTGGTCACCGGCATGGGTCAAGGCGAGCCGCGGCCTTCGGGGCTCGGGCGTCACTCTATATAGAAATATATACAAGTGCTGGCCTTTGTTTGATTCTTTTTTTTTCTTGCTAGAAGAACATATATTTGTGATTTGGGTAAAGATTGGAGTTTCTTTTTAAAATCTAAGGAATCTTCTTTTTTCTTTTTTTGCTGTGCTAAGAAGTACAACAACATATCCATCTGGTATACCATAGCATTGGATGGTACTGATGAAATTTCTTAGCTATATATTTTTAGATTGATCGTGTCTGGTAACAATGGTGTACACCTAGGGTAAGATAGATTAAAAAACAAAAAGTTATATGCATTATCACCAAATCATCATGTGTGAAAGTTATTTTTTAAAATTTGAATAATGGTACAGGAGTGTATAAGATTTGTACATGAGAATAAGAACATGGTACTTTTGGCGCATGCAGTTTTAACCAAATAATAATATAGACTAGAAAATTGAAAACTTATGTACAAAGTTATTAATCAAGATGTGTAACGGTTACTTTTAAAGTTAGCAAGCAAATGTGGAAATGTGCATTGTGCAACCCAAGTGAAAAGGTATTGCAAAAGTTGTACCGGTCACTACAAGAAAACATTTATTCTGTGACGGGACAATTCCGTCATGGATCACTGAAAATCCGTCATAAAATAATATCTATGACGGTTCCGGAAACTGTCATGGATTGAGCGTCACATATTAAATCGTGTGACGGTTTAGTCGAATCCGTCACAGATTGAGTCAATCCGTGACGGTTTCTAACCGTCATAGACTAGCTTTGGACCCGTGTAGCCCAGCCCAGGCCCAATGTTTATGACGAAATAACCAGTCACAAAATTCGTCACGGATTGAATGATGAGGTGATGTGGCTGCTGACATGGCACCAACGTGGATGCTGACATGTCGCTGACGTGGATGCTGACATGGCGCCGACGTGGATGCTGACATGGCGCCTACGTGGATGCTAACGTGGCTGATGACATGGCTTGTCATGCTGACGTGGAATCTTCGTGGACGCTGACGTGTCAGCTCACATGGATGCTGACGTGGATGCTGACGTCATCATGACAACCCATTTATTACTAGCCCAAATAAAACCAGCCCATTTGTTAGCAGGATGAAATTTAAATGGGCCGAATGTTTTTAGGCCCAATAGCCCAATAAATAAATAGATTTTTTTTACCCAATAATTTTGAACAGCCCATTTTCATAAACATTCCAGCCCAGCCCAAGATACTACACAAAGCCCATATAACGCGTTTTAACAACCATTCCAGCCCAACCCAAGATACAACACAAAGCCCATGTAACACAATTTAACAGCCATTTGAAGTATGCTAATACATCAAATATGCATCTCAAGTTTCATCATAACACATCACATCCAGCACCAAAAATACAGTCTGTTACATCTCAAGTTTCAGCATACCACATCAAGTTCATTCTACAGCAAGGTTGTTGCAGCAACAACAGTTTGTTGCACCATACCACATCACATCCAGCACCAAAATATGCCACTCAAGCAGAAAAAAACATAGCAACAGAAGTTTGTTGCAGCCAAAAATATGCAGCAACAGAATTTTGTTGCAGCCAAAAATATGCAGCAACAGAAGTTTGTTGCAGCCAAAAATATGCAGCCACCAGAACAGTAAAACATTGCAGCAGCCAGCAACAGCAACAAAATGCATCATGCAGCAGAATTTGGTCGAACCTGACTAAGATACAGTTCAAGCTTCGCTTCCAGCTCAGCATGCTTCTTGGTTAAATCATCAATCTGTCCATGTTGGGCGTTGACAATCGATCGAAGCTCAACATTCTCTGCTTGGAGATCTGGTACACCACCGTTCTGTTCACTTGATGTAGGTTGTGCAATCTTGATGCCCACATTGTGAAGGAACCGATTCTTGCGTGTTTTCTCACTAAGCACATTTGCTACAACCTGATCCGCAGACTTGGGTGCTGCTTCACCTTCTGTAGTTGTAGACAGCTGTTCTCCATTTGAGCCTAGCAAGCAAGTAGTGACATGGTTCACGATCATGAGATACAGATTGAAAATGATCAAGCAATCAGTGGGGTGAAAGTTAATTTGCGCTAAACAAAATGGACAATTGTAAGTAGCTCCATACTATAGAGCTAGGAAGTTCATTTTTATGACAGTTAGGTGACATTATAACCAGATCATTTACCTTCACAAGTTATTTAAGTTCTGAATGGAGATTAAACAAGGCAAGACGAAGGCAATTCAGAGGGCAGTGCATATGTTCATGTTGGTATATCAAGCTACAGTGAACATTGATACTCTTTTTTTCTGGAAATACAGACAAACATGTTTCTTAAAAGCAACAGCTGGTGAAACAACAGCTCTTCTTTGGTAGCACAAGTAATCAAATTGCTAAAACTAATAACCAGAACTAGTTGCTAACAGCAAAAGCTTGCAATTTCTATAACAGGTGACCCCAATAACAGTTTATTAAATCATCAATCATTATGCTGAATAAATCATACACTACTCAGCAAGCAATGAATTTATGTGCACAAGTTGGCAACAGAATGCTGGTGCATTCCTATCTCATATTAGATCATAATCAATGAAGGTACAAGATAAACAGAATGTTGGTGAATCAGGTTGTAGCCTAGAAAGCAAGCATTTTTAGAAGTTGACTTACAATTGTATCCTGTACAGCAGGTGTGAAGCCTTTCTTTTTCTTGCTGTAGTGGCAGTCCTTGAACAGATCAAATGCATCAGGTTCATGATCACTGTACTTATCTCCCTGAAAACAACATATACATGTGTCAATCTTGTTCACAACACCTGACAGTAGCAAAACGTTGAAAAAATGGCAGTGGAGGTAGGATGAGGGCAGCAATTGGACATATTTGCTTGCTGAATCTATTTTATTGGGTTTGGTTGTAAGCATGTTAGGCAAATCAGCAAGCATTTAAGACTGAAAAATATTATTTTGAATTCTCAATCGACAATGCACAAGGGGAAAAGACCATTGGACAGCTTGAGCCTGATGAGTTTCTCACCCATAGGCAAACCACAAGCAGAAATAAATTACTAATTTGCTAAACAATGATAGCTAGCTAGTGACAGAACAACACAATCACTTCCAGCTAACTTTCAGCTAGCGAAACTATCTATTATGAACCACATATTGAATATACAGGTGAATAAAGCTATATAGAAGAGGATAGGCTAAAAAATGTAGTCCAGATCTACATGGGTAACTTACAATATTTTCAACAAAGACCGTGTAGCTCTGGGACCCAGTGGTTTGATGTAACTGAACGTTGCCCCGGTTGTCTTTGTTAATTTGGCATATCTCCTACATCATAGACAGAATCAATGTAAGGCAGGTCACATTGGATATGTACAATGCAAGAGTTCAGTTTTTAGGAAGAAAAACACACCATCTGTTCTGGAGTCTTCCATGATTCCACAAGGTCAAGCCACTGTTGATCAGTCATGCATTTGATAGGAGAAGTTTTTGGAACTAGATGTAGTGGAAAAGGATTAAAAAATTCCTTCTTCAGCCTGTAACGTTGTTGGCGAACCGCATTATTCATCATCCCCATACAAGCCTTCTTAATTATCGGATCTGTTGTGTCCTTATCAAACTTTGCCTATTCAAGTTGAAGACGTATAAGAAATTTAATAATTCAAAAATGAACAACAACTTTAAGGCAATATTTAGATGTTACTGTTTTAAGTAACCACACAATCTAGAAGTATTTAGTTGTAAGAAAAAAATCAGAGTTGCTATTGCACCCTTTATGTCAAAGCAGTGAAAGCAGGTGGTAAAATATTCTAAATTTCTACAAATAGTTCCCATAAACAAAAGAGAATCAAAGAAATGTACTTACACTAAGTTTATCTCGAAACATCTTGGTTAAATCAGGTCGTCTCTTGTATTTTGTCCAATGATTGAGCACAGGGATGTGGTTTCTGACTATAATGTTGCATTCAGCTGCCCACTTTGCAGCAATAACATGTGCCACATGCTTATCTTCCCTTCAGCTATGACAATTGGCAATCTGCTACGCCGAGCTCGGGTCAATCTTTGGAGACCATGTCCCATATTGACTCCACGCTTCCATTCATCTTCCTCTCCTGATTGTGAATGTACATTGGAAAGACAACTATAGTAAGGTGAAGCAAACATTGATCCAAGTGGGTCATGCAATCAAAGCTTGTAAAATAGCAGTAATAAATTAGGTGCATTCAACATCCTGACAAGCAATATATATTATGGTATCAGATGAACAAATTATCACCTTCATTGTTCATCTAGTTTTGCCCACTAGAATGGGTAATGCCATCAGCTCCATCAGCCATGACGGTGCTGTCTGCATGCCGAGATCGAGTCAATCTTTGGATACCATGTCCTAGATTGACTCCACGGTTCCCTTCCTCTTCTCTCCTGGTTGTGAATGTACATTGGAAAGATGTTTATTTGCCTCTGGATGTTTAAACTCTTGATTTTATTCACCTGTCCATATGCATTCAGAGATAGAACATGTTGTTATCGATGCTTAGCACTAACAATAACATATCTACATCCTGAATTTGACATGCAGGTGACCTGTCATGGGGAAATTCGGCAAATCTTCAACTTGCGGAACAAGATACGTGATAAAGACATGAAGATCAATGGACTTGTTGATGCCCTTGGAAAGGCTCATGCTGAAAAGAAGTCACTTCAACGTGAACTGGCAGCATTAGAGGATAAGGTATCCGAGAAGTGGCGGACTCCGGCCTACTGATTGGCCTCTCACCAATACGACCACCTTCAGAAGCACAGATGCTTGTTTTTGGTTTTGGTTCGCAGGAGAAGGGATCTTTTATGTGTTGGTGTTCCTAGCAGTCAAGTATTTTGTGTCATGTCTTGTGCTCAACTCAAGTAGAATATGTCCAGGAAGTAGAATATGTCCAGGAAATAGAATATGTTCGAACCCTGTGATGTCTGGAAGTTTATTCCAGTGAAACATGTCCTGTAACATGCCCTATGACATGCCCTGTGATATATGAGTCCTGTGACATGCCCTATGACATGTGTTATGTGATAAATATGATTTCGGTGACATTCCCTATGACATATGTGTTCTGTGATGACATGGTATTTATTTTGTGCAAGCTCATGTGCAGAAATCTTGTCACCAGAAGTCTGTGATTGTTTCACCTATGACATATGTGTTCTGTGATTGTTTCACCTGGAAGCTGTTTATTATTGGCGACATTCACTTCCAGCTAGTGAAACACTCAGGAACAAATCTTGTCACAAGAAATCAACAAAATTAACAAATGAGCAGGACCTTTGTGCTTCTAGCAGTCTGACAGTGAACCTGATGATATGAATGCTAGCTGATGATGTGAATGCTAGCTGACAGTCAACAAAATTATACTTCTAGCAGTCTTTCCATACTTTCCATACTTCTTATCCCCATCTCTGAGTTCTTTGTTCAACTTTCCATACTTACATTACAGAAAATGGGAATTTCCTAACTCTGATTTTGCCTGATTCCCACAAACAAACATATGATTCTATCTACTGCATTAAACCAAATCAGCACAAATTAAACCCTAAAACCCACACCTCTACCTGCCAACCATCACCACAGTTCAATTGCAACTAACTGACTGTCAACTAACTGACAGTCAAACAAACTGAAAAAATAAACACAGAACCATAATAGCTAGGAAAAGAAATCTATCCAGTGAACCAAAAAGCTAACAAAACTAACAAAGAGCAGGACTTATGTCTCTGAACCAAAAAAAACATAACATTCACTTGCAACTAGGAAAACAATCAATTCTGAATCAAAAATTCTGGAGGCACTATGTCTCTATTAAACAGCAGTACTACAAATAAAATCAAAGAGGAATCAACAGATCACATGTGATCAAAAATTATGAATCAAACATATGGTCAGTTTCAGGTGCAGAAATCAACTGCTAGCAGTCTAGTAGAGGACCACAAAACCTGAAAATTCAAATGAAATCTGCATAGCTTAAAGAACACAGAACAGAACAATTAATAATCTGCATAGATAAAATAAAACACCAGTGTCATTCCACAACAGAACAATGATCTAAAATAAAAAAAAGATGGGTCTCAAATACAAATAAATGGGTCTCATACCCTTACAACACAGCACTACTACAAATTAGAATTAGCTATTCATCATCACTGTCGACCTCAGTTGTGGCACCTTCTTCATCATCACTGCAATATTCACAAAGTGTCTCGTCTTCTTCATCTTCAACATCACTCTGATCCATTCCTTTGTCAGTTTCTTTCAACAACCGGGCAATTTCAGCAGCATCAAAAATTGGACCTTGTTCATCATCTCTATTTAAAGGCTTATCATATGTAATGTCAGAAATTGTTTTTCGGATGCCCTCCTCTTCACAGCACTCATCCTCTTGATAGGCAGTAGCTTTATATTGTACAGCCTCACTTTGACTTACATTGTAAAGATGTCTGTGGTCAAATGTTTGTACAACTCGCCAATCTTTACCTAATCTTGTGTCTAGCAAATAGAAAACCTTCCTGGCTTGAGTTGCTAAAATGTAACAATCATTCTTGTACCATAGTCTTCCAACATTGATGCTTTTAAAATACCCATCATCTTTAAGTTCAGTACTCTTCCCATCCAATTTGAACCAGTCACATTTAAACAAAACTACGGATCTTTCCTCCTGGTTATATTCTAACTGAATTATCTCCTTCAAAGTTCCAAAAAAAATCAGTCACCTGTCCATTATGTGAACTTTGTGACATTACTCCACTGTTTTGTGTCTTCCTATTCTTGTCACGGTCAACTGTGTTAAACCTCACACCATTCACTATGCATGAGGAGTATTTCTTCACTTTGAAATCAGGACCACATGACAAAGAAAAAATATCTTCATCTACCTCTTCTTGATTTGCATTCCACAACCCCATGATCTGCCACATGAAACACACATATATCAGAATCTAGAGAAAATATGTGGCAACCAAGTCTGAAAATTGTGCCTATGGACACTAACATGGTTCCTGAACCAAGTCTGAAACTTTTGCTGAAGGGTTCTTTCAATGTTAGGCACCCCTTGTCTCTCTAATTCATCTCTGAACATTCTGCAGAAAAATAAAAGTTAGTAAATGTGCAATACATAAGCAGTATACAACACTATATAGAAGTTGGTAGTTAGAACATACTCCACGTAATTCTCCACTTGACTACAATTGTTGAGCACAAACCACACCATTTGATCAAAGCCATCTTCATCATAAACAAGTTGAGGTGCAGAAGTAAAATTAACTCCATGCCCAAAGACGTCAACACCATAATCTTCTTCATTAGAAAAACCCATATTTCTTGGTTCCCCGATTAAATCTGGTGTCAACGTCATCCATGTATCTAGAGCAAAATGTCAGGCATTCATCAGCAATATATGCCTCAGCAATTGAACCCTCTGGACGTGCCCTATTCCTCACATAACGCTTCAAAGTGTACAGCCGCCTTTCGATCGGGTACATCCACCCGTATTGCACAGGACCTCGGAGCAATGCCTCATCAGGTAAATGAACTGGAAGGTGCATCATCACAGTAAAGAAAGCAGGAGGGAATATTTTCTCAAGCTTCACCAATATTATAGGGATTTCTTTCTTCATTTCAGCCAACACATCCTTGTTAAGGGTTTTGCTGCACAATTCCCTAAAAAATTTCCCTAACTCTGCTATTGCTTCATAAATATCCTTGTCCAAAAATCCTCTCATTGCAGCTGGTAATATTCTTTGCAACAGAATATGGCAATCATGTGTTTTTAGCCCTTGTACCTTGGTTCCCTCAGCATTTAAACACCTTGAGATGTTGGAAGCAAATCCATCCGGAAACTTTACCTCTCGTATAAAATCACAAAAGGCCTTCTTTTGATCCTTGGACAAGGTGTATCGAGCAACTGGCATCTCTCCATTCTCTCTAAACTGCAGCTCCTTTTTAATTCCCAAATCAGCCAGGTCAAGCCTAGCTTTAGCTGTGTCCTTTGTCTTCCCAACTATATTGAGAATTGTCGCAATCAGGCACTCGCATATGTTTTTCTCAATATGCATGACATCAAGATTGTGTCTTAGCTTCAAGTTATGCCAATATGGCAACTTCCACAAACTAACCATCCGGCTCCAAATGTTCACACGACCACCTCCAGAACGCTTCCTCTTCTCACCTACTCGCGGCTTCCCCGGTCTAACATGTGCAACTTTCTCCAACTCAGCCAACAACTCTTCTATAGAGAATTCACCTGGCGGATCATTGCTTTCATGAAGGCCGACATATTCATTATTTCTCCGCAAGGGATGACCCTCTGGAAGAAAACGGAAGTGTCCCAAATACCCAATTTTGCTCCTTAAGCCATACGAAAGAGGGCGCTTGTCACAATGAGTACAAGCAAAGTAGCCTTTTGTGGTACATCCGGAAAGAGTGCTTAAAGCTGGGTAGTCATGGATGCACCATAAAACTGCTGCACGGAGCTTAAACATTTTGCCGGTGATAGCATCATAAGCACGCACTCCTGCCCAAAGCTCAAGCAAATCTTCCACAAGAGGCTCCAGAAACAGATCAAAATCCTTCCCGGGGCATGTAGGACCTGGAATAAGCAAAGCCATCATGAAGTTTGACTCCTCCATGCATGCCCAAGGTGGAAGGTTGTAAGGCACCACAAACACAGGCCACATGCTGTATTTTGTGTTCTTCTGTGAAAAAGGATTGAATCCATCAGTTGCAAGGCCAAGTCTAAGATTTCTTGGTTCTTTTGCAAAATCTGGATATTCTCTGTCAAAATCTTGCCATGCCTCACCATCTGCCAGGTGGCTCATTTCCTTCTCCCTAGGTTGTAGTTGAAGCTTGTGCCATTGTGCTTTTTCTGATGCTTCTTTGGTCGCAAACATCCTCTTCAGTCTAGGTGCCAATGGAAAATGCCGCAACACTTTTTGAGGAATTTTATTTCTTTCAGGATCTTTCCATCTTGAGAGATCACAAACAGGGCATTTGCCAAGATTGGCATAGCGCTTTCTAAACATCACACAATTATTGTAGCACACATGTATTGATTCATAACCAAGACCCAATTCCTTCAGAAAATTCTTTGCTTCATTGTACGATCTGGGGATCGTATTGCAATCAGGGAATGCTTCAGCCAATATCTTCAATATTGCGGTAAAGGCAGAATTGGTTATCCTATATAATGACTTCATATGAAGAAGCTTTACCACAAAAGAAAACCTTGAAAATTTTGTACAACCAGGATACAACTGACGCTTCGCCTCTTTCATCACTATTTTCAAAAATGAATCCTTGTCATGAGGTTCTGCATCACCATCCTGATCTTCTCCATCTTGCCTTTCTTGTTCTGCTGCAGTGTGTAGGTCTTCTACAAGCCCTTCCAAACGATCAACACTGTCATCTGCTCCATGAATGAAACCCTCACTATGGTCATGCAAGTCAACATGTATGCTCAACAACTTGTACATCAATGCTCTCTCCATGATGAATCCATCGAGTATAAGTACAGTCCATGCCATTCATCAAAATGTGCTTCTGCACAAGAGGCTGACAAAGGTACTTCTGATTAAGACATCTAGCACAAGGGCACAAGATTTCAACATGCTCCCTGAATTTTTCTTGAATGAAGGTCATGAATTGTTTGACACCATCAATGTGTTGAGCAGAAAACAATCTGCCATGAATCCAACTTCGATCCATCTGGCCAAGCATTGTAAGACAAACCCAAATGAGTAAATCACTGCAGTGTCTAAACTAATTCGAATCCATACATTTAGGAAAATCAAAAACAAAAATTCAGACATATACCTTGCTGTAGTGTCACTGCAGGAAATGTTGAGCGTCAATCATGGAGCTGCAGCAGCTGATGAGAAGTGGGTTGGACGCCGTGCTGCTCTACTTGGCCATGGAGCGGCAGTCGGTAGGCTGACGGTCGTGCCACCGACGCCCGGGATGTGCAGCGTGCACGGCGGCTTCTACTCGCTGCAGGAGAGCTTGTGCCTGGCAATGGAGTGGCTGGTGGCGAGCCTGGAGCACGCGGACGCGAAGGTGGTCGGCGAGGTGGACGGCGTGCTGTTGGTGGGAAGCCGCGGCGCGCTCCCTTGGCTCGGCAGCGGACGGTGCGCTCCCTCAGGCCAGTGGAGTGCTCCCTGTCCTCGCCGGCGGCGGGCGGCGCGCTCCCTCGGCTCGGCAGCGGGCGGCGCGCTCCCTCCCCTCGGCTCGGACCCGAATCCTCGCCGGCGGCCGACGGGGTTGAATCGGGATCGAGGCTTGGGCGGCAGCGCAGATAAACGAAGACTGGTGGCGCGGCTGCGTGACCGATTGGAACATATGGTGGACCAGCAATATGAATAAAGTTTAAGTAAATTAAAAAAGCAACATTTACCACAACTAAAGAACTGTCCGTGTGGTAGATGCTCTCAGCGCAAGTGCACACACTCAGTGCAGGGTTCAAACCCCCACGCCACCTCTTTTTTTTAACAGATTTTGGTGGTCGATGGGGTGGCTTCGGTGGGCTGTGGCTGACTGGGCGATGGGTGGCTTCGGTGGGCCGTTTGGTGGGCCGTAGGGAACTAGGCGATGGCGTGGTTTCAGTGGGCCGTGGGGGACTAGGCAGGCGATGGCGCGGCTTCGGTGGGCCGTGGGTGACTGGCTGGGGGTGGGCCGCGGTGACATGGCACGTGGCGCGTGGCGTGGCGGCTAGGTGACATGGCGGGGAGGCAGGATGACGTGGCAGGAGCGGCCGGGTGACATGGCGGGAGCGGCCGGTGACGTGGCATGGGTGGCCGGGTGACGTGGCATGGGAGGCCGGATAACGTGGTGGGAGCGGCCGGGTGACTTGGCGGGAGCGGCTAGGGGACTTGGCGGGAGCGGCCAGGTAACGTGGCATGGGTGGCTAGGTGACATGGCGGGGAGGACGGATGATGTGGTGGGAGTGGCCGGGTGACATGGCATGGGTGGCCGAGTGACATGGCGGGAGCGCCCGGGTGACGTGGCATGGGTGGCCGGGTGACATGGCGGGAGCGGCTGGGTGACGTGGCACAACGGGATAAGAAAAAAGTATAAAAAGAGTAAATACCAAAAAGATCAACAAACCAATTAATAGCTCAATGGAAAGTTCAAAACTTCATAATTGATAGGTTCAATTCTTAAGTTTTGCAATTTTTTCTATTATTTTAGTTTTTTCATATGAAATCTAATAATTTTTATGTGTTATTTTTCGTGACGGATTCGCTTAACCGTCACAGTGTTACAGTGTTTGGGCCGAATTGTGACGGAATTGATAAACCGTCATTGTTTTTGGGCTTTGTATCCATACGTGCAAAACTGTGACGGTCTCTAAAACTGTCACAAGAAATCCGTCACAGAATAAATGTTTTCTTGTAGTGGGTGCAAGACTTAACATGACAAGATTTTCACTCGGTACATATACAAAGAAAAAGAAGGAAATACGAGTGGAATACTTGCACTACAAACAAGATCGTATGAAATTATATACGAGGTGGAGGGCTAGGATAACTTTAATAAGTACTTAAGCTATACGATTTCATTGTGAGTAAATTGCACCCATCATACAACAACATGTATGGTCATATCACTTTAGTCGAACAAGTAGCCAAACATGCAAACAGATATACGAACTTGTCAAATGCGTGCATATACAATCACATATACGCTATGTAGCTATGTAGTAGTATTTTCTACTGTAACAAGTGATGATGTGGATGATTTTATGTATGTAACCGCCATTGTTTTGTTCAAGGCTTCTACTCCCGTTTTAATCCTGGGCTTTTAATTTTGAGGTGGGCACGCATGTATAACCATCTTTTTTTAGGCTTCTACTAAAAATATGCGTTCAACAATATCTAGTCGTCTAGTTTATTTTTAAGGCATTTAAGTAATATATGATTAAGAAAGATCTGACATGAATATGTGCTGTAGACTGTAATATGATCTGGCAGGTCGATTTGTCGCTATTTTTTTTTCCGTAATTTCGTGTTAGAATTCCCTTTGCACTGCTAGCAATTTCACATCCAAATTGTTGAACTATCGGTGTCTCGTCCCATCCAATTTCATATAGACATTTAATTTACGAGAATGGTTAGGACTGATGTTTACCATCCAATTACAAACGTTGTTTGAAAATTATTTTAAGTCTTAAAAAATTGTGGTGAACAGAAGTCCATAATTGGGTGGTAAATGTCGGTTGATCTAGAATAGTTTAAAAATTGTTGGGCCTCAGCGTCATATCGATCCCATTTAATTATTGTCACCTAGAAGAATGTGTTAACCCGGGATAAACTCGGGGCCGCCCTATGTGTGAAGGATTTTACTGAATATAGTGCACATGGTTAAAATTAAATTGCGATGAGAAGAAAGAACAAAGCTAGGGGTTACGTGCGTATAAAACCATCCACATTGCTTGCTACAGTGGTAAAATACAGCTACATAGTGTACATTGGACCGTATATGCACACATATGACAAGTTCTTGTACTATGGGTGCAATTTACCCATTCATTTTCATCCTTTTCTCCTGTTCTCGCCATCCTTTGTACCTGCCGACGAGCATATCATATCTATATATAGCATGATATGACTTCACTCCGCCTGTTATTCCGACATTGCTAAACTATTTCTATCGGTGGTGGGCCTAGAGGTACCAATATCCCATACTATCCGTGCTAACTAAAAGCAATATATAAAAACTCTTGCAAAAGGTGCCACTGGAATTTTTGTTGTTGTCTTAAGTCAATGATTTCTAATTTTGATAACTTAAGTAGGCAGTACATTAAGAGAATATGGCGCAAAAGGTTAAATAAAAACAACTTGCACCAACATTGTGTATGAGTTTGAATACTTTGATTAAAAATTATTTCTTTTGTGTATGAGTTTGAATATCTAACACTGATACATTCATATATAAAATAAGTACTTGTCTTTATTTTATAACCCATCATGGCTTCCACTAACAAGCCTTATATGGTCTACGAACGAAAACAATAATTGAAATTTAATGAAATTTATATGGATTTAATAGTTATAGCGATCGGTTCGACTCAGGCTTTTTTTTTTTTTGAAAACCCCACTTGACAAAGTCAAAAGTAGGAAAATAAAATAGATCTTGGAGAAGCTCGGTAGACATGCATGCAAGGCTTCACCATTCGTAGGCCGACGGTGCTTTGCTAAAACAAAATATCGATTTTTATTAGCTCGTATGCACTGGGTGCTTCTAAAGAGAATAAGATATTTCAGTTTAAGATGTGTGAAAGTAGGTAGTTGAGCTTATTTTACCACCTATCTATTTGCATTTAAGATATTGACTTTTTTCTTTGTAGCTGCTCAATAATTTGTCAATATTCTCCCTCTCTAATACTCTTCTTAGCTAAAACCTGGCGAAGTTGCACCCGATTTGTGAAATAGATCAAAGAATAGAAGTTTGCAACTGAAACTAAAACATATTTTCAACTATATATAGGCATAAGCTTGCTCACAAAATTTTATTTTAGGATGTCTACAAGCTCTTTTGTGCCGTCATTTTATATATATATATATATATATATATAATCTAGTGGTCGTTAGTTTAAAAAGAAATAAATTGAGTATGTGGAGGTAGCATCTAAATTGTTATTTCCTTCTAAACAAACAAAGTTGTAATAGAGCAACCTAGTGTTAATACCGATAACGAAAAAGTGATATGAGCATCTAAAATAGGAGAAACAAAGAAGCTGTATATCCTTTTTAACTTATTTCAAAAGGTAACTAAGTGCTTCTAACTACATTCCATAACTGATCAAAACTAGACTCAACTCTACTATTGATTAAGTTAGTTCGCTTTAGGAGATTGGAAATATTTTATTGATTTTCTACAATTCACTCTTTTTTATCTCCTAATGCATGTAGGAAAATATATTATTTAGGGAAACTTCAAATTTAATGTTAGATCAAATGATTGAGGATAATTTGGTTCGAACCCTAGAGAAGGTAGTTCAAAAAAAGGTAGCATCATCAACCCCAAGCATCTAAATTCCAACAACTGCATTTATTGTGCAGAACAGATTAAAAGGACAAGTTCTAACGAAATATGTCCCTATATTATGTCATCGTAATGAATATGGTATTACTAATTTAAAGAGAAACGCCATGATCAAACACACATACTTATACAATGAATTGATGTCGCGTCTTGATGCAAAAAGAGTCACATACACCATGTTCAATTGGAAAGCCTACAAAAACACAAACATAACATCAAAAAATCATTTAATTCTCTTGGCCATGCTCTTGTAAGGTATACATATCATCGTATAGAAGCTCTTATATTTGTACAAGTATTGAATTCTACACTTCGTATTTGTAATGAGTCAGTTGTATAGTATGCAAATATATCAAATTTGACTAGACGTTTATAGTTTCTTTATCTCTTTGTGATAGTTATGTTTTGTATTATAGTATTTTATGATTAGATGGATCTACATAGAAGTGCTACTTAATTTATGAATTGTAGTAATGCTTATTGAAATATAATACCTATTCTTGCATGTATGAGAAGTTTACTTTGTTATTTTTCATTTAGTATATCTATGACTTCCTTTTCTCAAATCTAATTCTCAAGGCATATTTGTATTTATCTTGATCATGTACATGCGTTTAAGTTTAAACTTGTTTTATAATAGTTTATGCACCAATGCATCTAATAAATGTTTTTTTTAAAACAATAGATGATCTTCATTGTCATTGCACTATATTTAGTTCAATCGGACATCCCCTGTCCGATTTTGGGTCTTTTGTGACAAAAGGGTCTTAAAAAATTGTTTGGCATTATAGTTGTTCTCATGTCTTATATTTCGTCTTTTTATGTTACAATATACTATTTAACTATTTAGGATTATTTCCTTTTTTGTGGTACAATATACTAATTAGAAAGGCAACGATTCTGAACCCATCTCCATCCATGGTCCGGTAGACCGGTTGGTTCAGTTTAACTATTTTGTATGGTTTGAACTCACATCCAAGTATCCACCATGCGTTAATTTGGTTCGATGGGCGATGGCCAAGGGAAACAGCTCTCAAGCAAGTGGCCATTATTTGGATCCCCTCTGTTGATTTTGCAATTTATCACTGGTAGCACTGCTGGTCCGTTTGTGGCTAGAATATACGTAACTTTTAGGGAAAAAACCATTCAAGTTGCTAGTTCTCGATTATTTTGGACCAGATCGATTTTTGGTACTATGGTGTGTACTGTGTGCTGGACAAAAAGTTCATTATCAACAGTAATGGTGAACCAGACTGATCTTTTGTAATATGCCATATTATCCAGTGTAGGCTAGACAAATACATTGGATAGTGAACAATAATAGCACCGGAGTGCCGGACAACATGTTGTATAAATTATAATTTGGTGATGAAGAAAAGCATGCCTAACTAATGATTGGACTAACTACACTCAGAGAAAAGATGACTAGGGCTGCAACCTTTCCATCAAGATGTAGCATGGCTACTAGGATTGATGAACAAGTCGACGTGCTCCGTGGACACGGACGAGTGGTGCAGCGGCAGACACATACGTACCATGTGGGCGGGAGACTGGACGGTTTAGCGCGGTTCACGAACGGTTCTCTAGTATCACACGGGGTGCGCTCCGGTTTTAACTGGTTGAGCTAGACAGAGGAGTATTCGGCGTTAATTTTCTCCGATTCAGGGCTCCAGTGTCCGGATCACGCTCTAGTAGATGGTTTTTTACCGGTTTGTGTGACATACCAATTTTTACGCAGAAGCAATGCTTGTTTTATTAAGAAAAAAAGGTAAAGATAAAAATAAAAAAAAATTGAAAAATCGAACTAAATCGACTCTTCCAAACGAACTAGTAAGCTGGCCCGCGCAAATTGCGCGGGTAGCTAGTTTTTTATACTATCATTTTGCCCTATTGTTTATTAAAGAATAAATTTATAAAGTAATTTTGTTTGATTGGTCGTTATTATATTTTTTCAGTGTCGCATGACACATGAATTTCATGATAAAATGGAATGTTTTATATAAAGGAATAATTTTTATTTTTCTAAAGTAATTTAATTTTTTGCCTTGTGACGTGAATGCCTTTTCATGTTACAGAGTTTTACTTACGATCATAAATTATTCTTAGATTTTTTTAAAAAAAATATGTTTGAGTTAGCAGCCTTTTATAGTTCGTTGTTTAGAGGATTTGCATAATGTAGCGCAACCTCACTAAATCTATTTATTCAGATTGGGCTAGTTAGTTGATTTTCATATTGTTAAAATATGAATTAAGTAGAAAAGAAAACATCTTGTGAAGAAACATATTTTTTGTTTACTGATTATGACAATAGATCCAATTTGGATAGCCTAGTAGTGGCCATTATTGTTGCGGGCCCATGTTTAGTACTATCTTGCTAGTTGAGTAAGAGTGGAACCAAATTATAAATTTTTGTGCTCTAGCCATAGCGCCTTCGATTCACCTTTTTACATGAAGCCATGATGAAAGTTTAAGCAAGATGCTATATGCCTTTCATAAGACCTAGACAACGTCACTTTGAAGTATGGGGTGTTACACTAAAATAATATGAATATTATATATTTAAAATCAGAATTTGTTTTTTAAATTTATGATTCACAATGTATATTTTTATTTATGAATTGTTTATGATGATAATTTGTCTTTAGGCTTTATGTATGATATCTAAATGAAAGCCTCAATGTATACAATCAGAAGTAATTATTACAATTTATATTTGAGTTTGAGTCAAAAAGCTAATGAGCAGTGGATAGATTTTCTTTAGTTTTTAATCATATTTAGATCTCATTTCTTTTCATCATTCTCTGATCGCAATTGGGACAGCTCCATACACACATATATATATCACCATGTATTGTCTTACACCTCTTGTGCCTTTTCTGAACATGAACCTTTGTGCCCACATGGCCACATCAACAAATTCTCTCTCTCTCTCTGTCTCACGGAGCCTCTTTTTCTGCTACATGCAACTATGGTCATCAAAGAGGCATTTTTAATTGTGAGTTTCCTCTCGTCAAACATTACGATGGTGTCACTTTTAAGTTGCTATGGCGTGCATGCCAATCCAAACATAGATTTTTAAGTTGCTTTATTCTATATGGTGTCACTTTTCTTCCATGGTTGGATTAGTGTTCTCTTCTAAATTTTTCAGCTCTCATCCATCCACTAAACACAATGCTACATAGCAAGCCATCACCTTCTTGTTCTTTCTCATGGTTAATGATAGTGATCGACATGCCTTGATGGTAGGGAAATTATAAGTTGTGTAGGATGATACTTGATCTGGTGTCTGGGCTAGGATTGATCGAAAGTAGAAGCATATATCTTTGCACTGTTCTCTAAAGTCATAATGTGGTAAGGAAGGTGGCATTGCTATCCAGAGTTGTTGTACTCTATAGTGCTAGGCAACTACTCAAATGAGACACACATGCTCATCAAGACAGTGGTTTACTGGTTCTAAAAGTAGCAAAGAAAGGTGTGCTAGTAGAGTTGCCGGTGGGGGTGAGATGGGTGTCGTGTGCTTTGAGCACATTGTATCCATCAGAGTGCAAGGAAAGGAAACAACAATATGTCTATAGTTGTTGTTGTCTTGTTCCTGTTGACAATCGTTTCCACTCTAAATTGTGTGCAGTCTCGCTTAGTAAATCATCGACTTGCTTTGTTGGGCAAGAAATTAATGTAATGTACGTACCCATCTGTTGTGGATACCTATAGATCTAACTAAAGGATTGTTGTGGCCTTGCACTAACAACCGTTGCAGGGGTTTGGTAGCTATTTCGATATGCAAATTTGCCACCCACGTCTTATGTTAAGTTGTGTCGTTCACTTTGTGCAGTGTATGACTTGCATCCAGCATGGATAGCTGTTGATGCCATGGAAGAATCAGCTGCCATATCTTTCCTAGCTATCGGTTTTTGTTTCTGTGTGACTATTGCATTGGGTTTTGCTAGCTGCTTCAATCCGCAAATTTGCTAGCCGCCATGTTGATATTTTATATGTGCAATAGTAACTTATATTTAAAATGGTGTAGTACTTTATGTTGTATTTTTAGAACTTGATATACTTGTCGTTTTAGTCCAGTAGCAAATTGTGCTTAAAACAGGAATGATAGGTAACAATGCGTGTTATCACAACTTATGTAGAGATAATGAAATAACTTGTAAAGAGATAATGTATCACTTTATATAGAGAAAAATATGACAGCTTACTTAGATACATAATATAAGTAATAATGCTAGGTAAAAAAGTAACATTGTAGCAAGTTATGCATATAATTTATTTGTAGGTCAACACATAAATTGCTATACAATCAATATAGAACTTACTGTATATTAAATATAACTTGCCGGTGTATAAAAAAATTTATCAAAACATATTCGTCATGGATCTAATTTTGTAGATCTCATTATAAGAAGTGCATTGGTGCAAACAAAATTTGAAATGGAGGCTTGGAAAAAAGTTATCTCAGTTTAAACTACAAGCTAAAAACGACTCAAAAGTACAATAAGCTACCTAAATTTATGGACTACACTACACATGATGGTCTATGACGCATCGCTATCCACAGTAAAAGACAAAAGCTAATTATCTTTTGGGCCTGGATGGCCTCGCAAGCGGTAGGCCGTGGGCCACGGGAGTCGCGCACTCTGCGCGAGCGCGACCCAACGCGGGGTAATATTTTCCTTTGAATAGGCGACATTTTGTTAGCGCAAGCGGGCCACGATCTTACCGCCTGTCAGCTCCAAGTGTGAAAATGGATTAATAACATTTTCTAAGGCCATAGTGAATAAAGAACCGTTTTTTCTCTGTTGAGCTCTATATGCGATTGGTTGTCTAGTGATGGCTTCCATGCAAGCCTGAGCCTGTTATTCTATTCACTTTGAACATTGGTTCCAATTTTGACACTTAGCAATTGAATATTCTAATTAGAAATTCACACACCAAATAGAAAGAGCATGCTTCTGAATCGGAAGCATAGGACTAAGACACGCATTTTTTAGCAGCCCAAGTGAACCAGGAACATACTCATACTTTCCATAACACTACTACAGAAAACATTTGTAGGAGCCGGACATTTTTTAGGGGCGAACTAAAAGGCGACGCGCCCCTACAGAAACAAGCGCACTACTGTAGATAAGGACCGCCCCTGTAAATCAATTCCAGGGGCGGGCCATGCCATGAGCCAGCCCCTGAAATCATTTTCAGGGGTGCGCCATGCCATGATCCGGCCCTGAAATGCCACCATTTCTAGGGGCGGGTCATGGCATGGCATGCCCCTGAAAAAGATTTCCAGGGGCGGCTCATGGCATGGCCGCCCTGGAAATGATTGCCACACAAAATAATTCATAACTTTTTCATATGATCTCGGATCATGATAAGTTATATACGAAAATTGTAGAGCTCGACGAGATCTAAAACTTTGTAGTTGATAAGTTTTTCGTTTGAGAATGTTAAATGTTTCAAAATATTATTATAAGCTCTTTAATATTGAAATATAGACTTTGTTGGGACCGACCTATATATGGTTGGAGAACTGGGCTATAAGCATAGTTGGGCCTTGTAGATGGCCAATAAAAAAGAAAAAAATATATAAATTACCAAATATGAGAGGATAAAATAATGCTCTGTTATTTGCATGCACTATTATTCTCAAAAAATAAATTGCATGCATTATTTTGTCCTCTCATTTTTCTTGTAAGTGAGAGGATATAAGAACACTATATTATTTGCATGCAACATTTTATTCTCTTTTGTTACTATAACTGAGAGGATAAAACAGTGCTCTATTACTTGTACTAGTAGAAGGGCACGTGGCACAAGCACATGTACGTAAAGAGATCGGACATTAAAAGAAAACAATATGTTGTAATTATGCGTGTTTTTATTTGAGCTCGGCAAGATAATTTGATCAATGCAGAATTTTTGCTAACGTAACTAGCAGCCTGCAGCGCACCTTCACTTCTATTTTTTTTTTCCCAAAGCACATAGCACTTTATTAATCTTATTAAGCAAGCAAGCAGTGCACATATGCTTCACGCATATACAGACCCTTAGAGATAGTAAGCAATTTTTATTCTCAAATGTCTATGTCAATTTTTTTTCTTGATGCACCGTTTTATCCTCTCCTTTTTTCTTGCAAGTGAGAGGATAAAATTGTGCTCTATTATTTGTATGCACCTTTTTATCCTCTCTTTGTTTTTGTAAGTGAGAGGATAAAACAGTGCTCTATTATTTATATGCACTGTTTTATCCTCTCAATCTTCTTGTATGTGAGAGGATAAAAATGTGCTCTATTTTTGTATGCACCAGATGATTTCTCATTCATCCGGTCGCCATATATTTTGTATACACCGGATGATTGATCATTCATCCTGTGAGCACTTTTCAACACTTTGTATTTTGATCATATCTTTCTACTCCGGTGTCCGAATTTGATGATCTTGGACTCTATGAAAAGCTTATGAAATTCTATGTGACAATTCTAATTTATTCCTCTCTTTATCCAAATTCGGTATTTTGATGATATTGAGCGCATATATATATGTGATAATGTCAATGTATTATAATATGTGTATATGTGACTGCATTAGAATACATATTTATACCAATAAGAATACTACACACTAAATTTCACCAAAATACTAGTAATATGTGTGAGTATATGTGAATGTAGGAGTATATGTGTGATTGTATGTGAGAGAGCTAATGGATGTACTTTTTGAATACAAACTTTTTTATTTGATCTCATATGAATAAAAATCTCTATACCAAAGTTGTACAGCTCGACCAAATATAAAACTTTGTAGTTCAGAACTTCTACATTTGAGATTGTTTAATATTTTAAAATATCATTATAAGTTACCTAATTTGAAATCTTGAACTTTAAAATTTTCAAATGATCTCCTACATAAATAAGTTATATACCAAAGTCGTAGAGCTTGAAGAGTTATAGAAATTTGTAGTTCACAACTTTTTTGTTTGAGATTGTTTAATACTTCAAAATATCATTATATGTTATCCGATTTGAAATTTTAAAATTTTAAAATATTCAAACCTCCTTGGATGTAAAAAAGTTCTATACCAAAGTTGTAGAGCTTGAAGAATTATAAAACCCTGTAGTTGAAGATTTTTTCATTTGAACTCGTTTAGATACATAAAAATGAGTTAGAAGCATGTTAAACAAACACACTATGACATGTCATCAATCCAAAGGCCCAAAATAGAGCTCTCTCATTGGTCCAATTTCTAGCACATGGATCCCTACCTTTCCCCATCGGATAAGGCTGGGCACTTCTCCCACCTCTCTTCCACCGCTCTCTCCCTCTCTCACCGGTTTCTCTCCTCTCTCTCACCGGTCTCTCTCCTCTCTCGGAAGGCGGAGGCCAGGACGGCGGGCTCTGCAGGCGGCGGCAGCGGCGGCCAGTACGGCGCACTGGCGCGACAGCCAGGACGGCGGCGGGCCGAGCGACGCCTTGCTGCGGTGGGCCCCCGCGGCCATCATGAGGAGTGGCGGCGACGCGACCTCGACCTTGCTGTGGCGGGGAACCTGCGGCCGTGACGACGAGCGGCGACGGCGAGCTCGACCTTGCTGCGGACAGTGGCAGCGCCCGGAGCTGGGGCTATGCAGGCCGGCGGCGGCGGCACCCGCGCACCAGGCCGCGCTGGAGGCTGGCTGCGGCAGGGCGGGGTCCGGCCGGCGCGAGCGGCGGCGGCCGCCTTGCCCCCAGGCCGGCGGCGGCGCCCGGCCGGAGCGGCACGGGGCCGACCACAATTTTTTTCATTTTCATTTTTTCATTTTAATTTCTTTTATTTGTAGTTTTAATTTTAATGGTTTAATTTATATTAATTAATCTTCTAATTAATCAAACTAATCATGTTTCTCATTAATTAATTGTTAACTAATTACGTATCTTTTTTCTTTTTCCTTTTATTTTTTATTTTTTAAATTCATTTGTCGGGGCGCGTGATGGCATCATCCGCCCCTGCAAAAGCCATTTCCAGGGGCAGGCTCTGCCCCTGGAAATGGCTTTTGCAGGGGCGGATGATGCCATCACGCGCCCCTACAAATCATTTGCAGGGGCGGGCTACTAACCTGCCCCTACAAATGGCTATTTTTAGCAGCCAAAATCAGGGGCGGATTTTGAAGCCACCCCTGCAAATGCTTGTAACCCGCCCCTACAAAGGCTTTTTTAGTAGTGTAGGATACTATTATTTTACAATACTACTACCAAAGCAGGGGCAAGCTACTAGCTTAGTTGTTGGGACCATCATCAGTTATCTATATTATGAAGTCAATGGGTCAAAAAAAAATTGTTACTCCCTCTATCCTAAAATGTAGCTACGTTTAGGTTTTATCAAAGTCAAACATTTATAAAATTTGACCAACAGTATCTCTAAAATATTGTATTTCAAATAGAAAAAGTTTTTTTTGAGCATAAATAGAAAAGGTTACATGTTACAGTAGTTTGTTTCATGATAAATCTACTGACATTATTTGTATATGTTGATATAGCGTCTATAATTCTTTTGATATTCATGATCATAATCGAATAGGTTTGACGTTGAAAAAGTCTAAGGCCTTGTTAGTTCCAAAATCCAAAATAAATGTTTAGGCACATGCATGACATATTAAATGTAATTGGAAAAAAGCCGCATTACATAGATGGTTTGTAAATTGCGAGACGAATCTAATGAGCCTAATTAGATCATGATTAGACAATAAATTGCTACAGTAACACTACAGTAACATGTACTAATGATAGATTAATTAGTCTTAATAGATTCTTCTCGCGTTTTCCAAGCGAGATCTGTAATTAGTTTTGTAATTAGTCTATGTTTAATACTTTAAAAGTGAAAAGATTCTATTCTGAAATTTTTTCAGAATGCATCTAAACAAGGTCAAAATGTAGTTATATTCTGGGACAGGATGAGTAGTTAACTTATTGAAATATAAATACCGTATAGCCGTCTCAAATCACTATAGCCATTGAATCAGCTATAAGAGACCTAGAACTCGAAAGAGGCATTTGTAACAGCGGTATGGGGGCTGTGCCTGCCACTATGACGCGATGTCTTCATGCCCAGCCTATCAATGAATCATCACATTATTTTGTAGGAGCTGCGACGAACGCAACGCAGGATTTGGTCGGCACGGTCGTAAGTAGAGAGCGTAATAAGCCCAAGTGCTGTTATGACGATCTAAGGATTCTAGGTTCAATGCATGCCACCATGTATACATTCCAGTCGCCCTCACATAGTCACATGCCCAACTGACGGCGCCGGCTGCACTCGCGTCCCCAACGGCCTGACACGTTGCTGCACTCACGGCAAATAAGTTCAGTTCAGACTGATGCTTCCGCGTGCCAGCCAGTTCATGATAGGCTAAGAGGCGGCAGTGTGTGTTCAATTCTGAAATTGGATCAACACGTGCAGCTCAACAGCACATGCTAATCATTGCTAGCTTATTAAGGCATTATTAAGCCGCGTTGACATCGGAGAAGCACGCATGAGGGTAGGTGTAGAGGTCATCGGGGGACGCCATGGGTTGGATCGAGCAAGCCTCATCTCGCCAGTCTGACATTCCATATGAATCAAATGCATGCTAACATGCTATGCCCTCTCAAAAATTCCGAGGAACATGCCCTGCTCCCTGCCACCTTCACTTCACCATGTGATCGATGATGTACCACCATCTGTTCATTATATACCCCGATCCCAAATCGACGGATCCAGAACGAATTAAGAACACCAGCAGTTCAGAAACAAGCTGATCTATTGGTTGCAGAGTTGATTGGGTAGCCATGGCAATGGCATTGCCGTCGTCGTCTTGTAAGCAGCATCGCTTGCTATCGCTGGCGCTGCTGCTTGCACTGGCAATGGCGTCTGCGAAAGCGGCGGCGGCGTACCTGTACGACGACATCAAGCTCAGCTGGGGCTCCGGCTGCAGCTACTTCTACATGGACGAGGACGTCGACACGCTGGCGCTCTGCCTCGACCGCTCCAGCGGCTCCGGCTTCAGCTCCAACGCCAGCCACCTCTACGCCCGCTACGACATGGACATCAAGCTCGTCCCCGACAACTCCGCCGGCACCGTAGCCACATTCTATGTAAGTGTTGTTCTTCTTCTTCAGTCCTAGACGTTGTGTCTTTCCCTCGACCACTAATAGTATCACCACTGATGCGTGCAGCTGGTGCCGGACGACGTGCCGTGGGAGTACCACGACGAGGTGGACTTTGAGTTCCTCGGCAACGCCACCGGCGAGCCCTACACGATCCACACCAACGTCTTCGTCAACGGCGCCGGCGGCCGCGAGCAGCAGTTCCACCTCTGGTTCGACCCCACCCTCGACTTCCACACCTACTCCATCGAATGGAACCCAAAGTACATCATGTAAGCTACCACATATCTAGCATATCATCGTCTTCGTCGTCGTCGTCGCCGCTGCCATCTCGATCGATGAACCGCCTCGATTGATCTCAGTTCCTCTCATTGCTCTCGGCTGCAGATTCCTCATCGACGACACGCCGATCCGGGCGTATAAGAACGACCGTGCCCGCGGCGTGCCGTTCCCGACGTGGCAGAGCATGCGGGTGGCGGGGAGCCTGTGGGACGCGGAGGAGTGGGCGACGCAGGGAGGGCGCGTCAAGACGGACTGGTCGCAGGTGCCCGTTCTACGCCTACTACCGCAACTTCCGGGTCACGCCGTGCGTGCCGTCGCCCGGCGTGGCGTGGTGCGGCGACGAGGCAGCCGGAGTCGGCGTGGTTCGACCAGCGGCTCGACGCGGCGGCGCTGCAGAAGGTGCAGGCGGAGAACATTATCTACGACTACTGCACAGATCACAAGCGGTTCGACCAGACGGGGTTCCCCGTGGAATGCACCGCAGCCTAGTTAGGTTGAGTGTACATCCTGGATTTGTTATTCTTTTGGTCATCAACGATATACTATACACCTTTTATTCTTTTTTCATTTTAATATATAACACTTCCTCTCTCAATATTTTTTTGTCAAAGAAATGGAAGCAAAGTTTTCTTTTTTTTTTGTGCAGGCTCTCTTAATCTCTTATATGTAATTTTCTATTGTTGTGCTATTGGATTATCAACAGCTTTTGTAGTATTTTTTTTAATCTTCAGGCCTCCGATTTGTTAAGTTTCAGTCTTTTAGCATTGTTGTGCTAGATGCTAATTAAAACTCGGTATGCCATTAGGCTTACCTAGTTTTTTCTCCAACGTCTTCGAGTCGCCAAGTATCAGTGGTAGGGCTATGGCCACATTGGCACCTGACTCCTTTTTCTGGAAGATTGCGGCATGACGAGTCAACAATGATCTCCTTTGTTTGCTACTCTACTGATGGTGGCTATTTCGACTACTTACTACTCGATGCACCTCCACTGGCTCCTATGCTTGGGGTTGGGCATAAGAAAACCACTAGATTGACAAGATTTGAAATAGGATTTGCAACCTGAATTAAGAGGCCTTCGGTATTTTAGGAAAAGAATATCAGCTTAACCACTATTCTGGGAGACGTCCCAGGATCAGATTTTTCTTATAACAAGATTCAAGGTGACCATTATTGGCTATCCAAAATTTCTATAATACTATTCAGATGATTATCTTTAAGATGATTCGATGAACACTAAGCTCGTTGGACCGTTGAATTGGTTACTCTAAAATCATTTCAAGGCTCGAGGGCTGATAGGCTATATATAACGATTGCTGATTTTTTTCAAGACGAAGAACGAAGATTCAAATCAAGACCCTCAGCTCAATTCTATGAATTCAAACCAAGACTAGGGGGCTACTTGATATCAAGTGCAATTTTTTCAAATCGCACATTTCAAGACAGGATGAAGATTAAGATTTTGTGGACCCTCAGCCTGATTCTTCGATTCAATCTAAGGCTCATTAGTTCTGATTTGTCATTTATCTTTGGTTATTTCAGTTGGTAGTTTCCGAAAAATTTTCCCAAAAATGAATAAACTAAATCCTAATGATCCCACATACACTACAGGAAAATTGTCCTTTAGTACCGGTCACGGGACGGGTTAGTACCGGTCGCTGTGGCCGGTAGTAAAGTCCGGTACTAACGTGCCAGCACATTAGTACCGGTCACGAGGAGCCGGTACTGACGTGCGCAAGTTAGTACCGGCTGGTAACACCAGCCGGTACTAACCATACATGCCCCGACAACCTCCCGCCCCCTCCTTTTTCCTTATTTTCTTTTCTTTTTCTATTTTCTTTTCCTTTTTCTTTTTTCCTTTTCCTTCTTTCCCTTCTCCTACGGTGCGGTCATCACAAACAAAATCACACCACAGTCACAATAATCACAACAAGAATCACACATAGATTCTACAACAATCATAACAATACATATTTCACAAGAATCACTATCACACATTTCATATGAATCACTCAAAAAATCATAAAATACACACTAGCTTGGCCTCCTCACTAGCTTGCCAGCGGCGGCTCCAGCGCCGGTGCGGCCTGGCCCCGCGACCGCCAGCCTCCGTCTGGCCCACGCGCCCAGGGAGGGCCGTGCTTGCCGTTGCCGACGCTGGCCCGCCACGCTGCGCCGCCCGCCTCCATCTCCTCTTGGCCTCCACGCCTGGGGAGGGCAGCGCCTTCCGGCGCCGGCGCTGGCCCCGCCGTGCCTCCACCTGGCCCCGCATCCACGGCCGAGAGGGCCCTCGGCCACGCTCGCCGGCGGCGTCCGCCTGGCCCCCGCGCCCGCAGATCCGGCGGCCTCCTCTTGGTCCCTCGCGGCTGCGCTCGCCGCTCCAGGCCGCCGCGGCCGGGGCTAGAGGTCCGCCGAGAGGCCTCCGCCGCCGTGGGGCTGGCGCCCCCGCCATGCCGCCCGCCCTTCATGCCCGCGCAGGCAGCTGCACACCTCGCGCCCCGCCGCACGCCAGCAGCCCGCCCTCGCGCCGCCGTGCGCTCGACCGCCTGCTGCTCGCCGCTCGCTTGCCTCTCTCGATCTGTGAGGAGATAAGGTAGAGAGCAGAGGAGAGGAAGAGACAAGACATAGAGGTGAAGGACGGGCCAAGAGGGAAATAAAAAGACTTGGGCGTGGTGGATTTTTTTAGAGGACATGTTAGTACCGGTCGAGGGTACCAACCGGTACTAACGTGCGTCATTTAATATCGGCTGGTGTTTTTGACCGGTACTAAAGTGACACGTCCATTAGTACCGGTCAAAAACACCAGCCGGTACTAAATGACGTACATTAGTACCGGCTGGTGCCCTCGACCGGTACTAACGTGTCTTTATGGACACTATTGCCTTGGAGCCGGTACTAAGCCCCCTTTAGTACCGGCTCCGGCCAGCTGGTACTAAGATTTCTCCCGTAGTGATAACATGGTCATAGCCTGGTAAATAGTAATATGGCAATAATTGATAGGCTCAAATTTGACAATTTTTTTTATGATCAATATATCAACGGACGGGTACACACCGTCGACCGTTAGATCCTTACATACCCTCTCTCGTCTCACACATAGACATAAAATAAGATAGACACAAGATTTTGGTGAAGCATTTTTTATATTGTTCAATCAGATATGCATTTTACAATAAAGCATTTCCCCTTCTCCTGCCGGTCATAACTGTCCGGAGCCACACCACGCGATCTGGGACGCCCCCAAGCCCCGGCGCGCGACGCTAGCCATGTGTGCCCAAACGGACCGCCCTGATCTCACTCGCCTTTCCCCGCGTCGGTTGGGGCTCACTCAAACGAAATACTACTACTTGTCTGTACTCAAGATCCCAAGGCTAGCAAACTCTACTGCCCACAGGTCAGCACAAGAAGCATGGCGTCAGACACAAACTACTACTTGTCTGTACTCTTGCTTTCATATAGGCCATACTCAGATTGCCCCGTTCAACTGGCTTTGCAAAATGTACAATGGGGCTGCTATCGCCTCACTTCTGTAACTTGCTTTTAATTATCAATAAAGTTCTTTAAGTATAAAAAAACGAAATACTTTGCGTTCGTTTTTTGGTGCTGCAGTTTGACTTTGACCTACCAAAACCACATAGGCATTTTTTTATTTTGCTGGAGTTCTTATAGCACATAAATTATACTAAATCTATTTGGTATTTTGTAACATAAATATTAGTAGTTTTTTGTACAAAATTGGTCAAACTTGATATTGTTTGACTCCTTAGAAAGCTAGAGTTGCATTCTTTTTGGAACAGAGGTAGTATTATAGAAGAAATTTTTGATAGCCAATGTGACCCACCAATGATGACAGAGTGAGTAGATAACTGGTAAGCTTGTGTTCTCGGAGAACACATATGAGTTGAATAAGTATGTATACTGAAGCTCCAACATATACCTTTTTAGAAGAAGCTACTAACATATAAACAATATGCAGGTATGTTTATTTTTATTCAAAATTCTTTTAAAGACATTGCTGAAGCTCATTAACTCAAGACAAAAAAACGGGAGAGGATAGGTCCAACCACTTGACAACGTTTCCTAGGGTTTTAGAGATGTTAGCAAAAACAACTGAATGCTCATTGGAAAGTTTAGATCCATAGTCCAACTAATATAGGCAAATTCATGTCAGGATAACTGAATGGTCATTAGAAAGCTTAGATCCATAGTCCAACTGATATAGGCAGATCCATGTCAGGACTAGTAGGAAACACTCCTTATTTATTAGATTCCTTTTATCCCTAAGCTATTTCCACTACAACAAAAGTGAACCCACGAGAGCCAAGTGGGGCACATGCCCCTACTCCTTTAGTTATGGTGATTTTAGGCGAAATCCCAAATCTACTATCGCCCGTGACTTTTTCACTGTGCGCTCGGCACCTCCGTCCCACCCCACGTGAATGGGTCCCGCAGCTTAATTAAACTGTCTTTTCTCCTTCTACCGCATTCACCTTCTCTCCTCTCTCTCACACGCGCATCCCTCTCGATCTGGTGCTGCTCGCTCGCCGTCGGGTGGGAGTCCCCGGCCTAGCGCGCTCGACAGCGGCAGCTAGCCTCGCGCTTGCCGGCGGCCGGCCCTCCGCTCGCGTGCTATCCCAGCCCAGCGCTCGCCAGCGGCGGCCAGCCGTTCTCGTGCTCTCCATGGGGCGGAGAGGCACGAGCTGCGTGGGGGGCTCCGGCGAGTGGAGCGGAGACGGCGAGCCCGACGAGCGGCGGCGGACGTGGCACGCGGCCCCTGCGAGGGTTGGGTCGCCGCCGGCGAGGCACGACCCTCGCCAGAGCCGGCCCGACGCCGGCCGCCCGTCGGCATCCAGGTACCTTTTCATTTTCTGTTCTCTTTTCTGGATAAAATAAAATTCTGAAAATTGTGTCGCAAAAAGTTTTTCGCCTTTTTCTCCAAATTTTGTTGCAAAACTTTTCTTCAAACTTTTTTCCCTGCAAAAGTTTGCTCAAAATTTTGATGCAAAATATTTTTTCCCAAAACTTTTTATTCGTTGGACAATTTTTTCGCAGAAAAAGTTTCTACATTTTATTTTGTTGCAAAACTTTTTCCCCCTCTAGACAATTTTTTGTTGCAAAAACTTTTTTTGCACAAAATTTTGTTGCAAAATTTTTTTCGTCACAAAGTTTTCTCTCTCTGGGACAAAATTTTTTCCTGGACGTGGACGGAGGGGGGATGGAACCGTGCAGCAGGGGCGGGGCCCGCCGCCTGGGGGGCGACCGAGCGCACGGTGCCCCCCGTGCGGGCGACCGCAAATTAGGGAGTCCCGATTTTAGGCCATGTGCAGTTTGGTTCGTTACTTTAGTTGCCGAGCCAAGTTAGCACGGTCGCAAAGTGAGGCACGCAAAATCAATGAAAATTATACCACTGGAAATTGTTAGTGCAAGTCTTTGTGTCCGTGCCTTTTCAGTTTGTTTCTCAACCTTTTCAAACTATTGAGTTATAGGACTGAAAATTTATCATTTTTGTGTTCAGTTATGTTCACTAAAATTTGTAAAAGATCTTGGTAGGTGTTGGAAGTTTTCTGTATCCAGGACAATATATATCGGTCTAGCTACCAAACATAACAATGGTGCCCATGGATACAAAAGATGGGCCTAATTTCGCAAGAAAGGAAGATGGGTCAAATTTGTTGGTAAGGCCATTAAACTTCAAGGCTCTATATATGTACATTGGCACTCAAAAAAGTTAATCACTTACTCGTATATTTGAAAATTATTGGAGAAGTGCAAATATAGTACCATATTTTTTTAAAAAAAATTATGTTTATTAAATATCCACAATATACTATTTTTTTAAAAAAATAGGCAATTTTGTTGTGCTCCAATTACAATTGTTATATTTTAATTGAAAAAGGATATAGGAAATACATCATTACGGATTTGC
Source organism: Urochloa ruziziensis (assembly GCA_015476505.1). Taxonomy (NCBI): domain Eukaryota; kingdom Viridiplantae; phylum Streptophyta; class Magnoliopsida; order Poales; family Poaceae; genus Urochloa; species Urochloa ruziziensis. Next base: position 3,146,524 of record CM027124.1, on the reverse strand, counting down.
CCGTAGCAACGCACGGGCATTTTGCTAGTTTAGAGAAAAAAGGAGAGTAAAGAAAACAAGTACCGCCAAGTTTCATAATTCAAATAAATCGATGGAACAACAGTTATACAAAGGAAACTCATTTGGCAGATGCTTTTTTTTAAAAAAAAGAATTTTTATTTCAATCTCTGCAAGAGTTTTGCACACAACCAATCCTTATTACATTCGTGCAATTAGCACTCATTTAACAGATGTAGCAATTTCGCTTATTCTGACAATCTGACCCTTAACAATGCGTTGAATATCGCCCCCTTTTATATGAGCTCGCATACATCCGGACAAGATTCAAAGACCTATTTCCGGATTTAGCTGCACGTGCAGCTCACCAACACGCATAATCTGCACAATTACTATTTGAGGAAAGGAGATATGGTGCACGTGCAATTTTAACTCCGATTAAGCCGCATTTTCGTCGGAACTGCATGGAGGCAGTTAGCTCTCATGGAGCTAACCTGAGGTAAGCCAGCCTGACATTCGACATGCCATGGCTCACAAACAAGGAACGTGCCCTGTTCATTAATAACACTATAAAAATAACAGCAAAAGCAAGAAGAACAGGGAGATCTCATAAGTTCTTTTTGGCCTTGGTTGGATTGCAGAGCCATTTAGCAGCTAGGTGCCATGGCGGCATCGTTGCCACCTTCTTCTAGTCACCGCATGGAGGCGGCGGCGGTGGCGTTCCTTCTAACGGCAATGATGACGGCAGCACCGGCGGCCGTGGCGTTGCTACACGACGACGTGGAGCCGATGTGGGGTGAGGACCACATCTCCTTCCACACGGGCGGCGACGGCGTCGAGACCCTCGCGCTCTGCCTCGACAAGGACCACGGCTCCGGGTTCCGGTCCAAGGGCTCCTACATCTTCGCCCGCTACGACATCGACCTCAAGCTCGTCGCCAATGACTCCGCCGGCACCGTCACCACCGTCTACGTGAGCTCCCCGTCCGGCCGCCGCCACGTCTTCTGATTTGTCACGGCAGCTAGGCACCATTTACATATATGCAACTATATTTGGCCTCTGGGTGTTGCAGCTGACGCCGGACCTCGTGCCGCCGGAGGATCACGACGAGATCGACATGGAGTTCCTCGGCAACGTCTCCGGCGAGCCGTACACGCTGCACACCAACATCTTCGTCAACGGCGCCGGCAACCGCGAGCAGCAGTTCCGGCTCTGGTTCGACCCGGCCAAGGACTTCCACACCTACTCCGTCGAATGGAACCCCAAGCACATCATGTAGGCCGATTTGGTTTTCTTCTAGATTTTTTGATCGTGTTCGACCAAATCGTTCGATTGCTTGGCAGAATGTTCATCGACGGCACGCCGATCCGCGCGTACAAGAACGAGGCGTCGCGCGGCGTGCCGTTCCCGACGCTGCGGCGGCTGCGGCTGGACGGGAGCCTGTGGAACGCCGACGACTGGGCGACGCAGGGAGGGCGCGTCAAGACGGACTGGAAGCAGGCGCCGTTCCACGCCTACTACCGCAACTTCCGGGTCACGCCGTGCGCGCCGCCGCCCGGCGTGGCGTCGTGCGCCGACGTGCCGCCAGAGTCGTTGGCGTGGTTCGACAAGGGCCTCGACGTGGCGGCGCTGCGGAAGGCGCGGGCGGAGCACTTGCTCTATGACTACTGCGAGGATCGGAACCGGTTCAAGGACAGTGGGCTCCCCAAGGAATGCGCCGGCGGGAACTAGATGAAGTCGTTGTAAATTCGGCTCATTGAATTGTTCCACATGTTATATCGTCTTGTAGTTTATACTACTCCTATTTTGGCCATTTTGTATTCCGACACGCAACAACAGGTTTTTTTTCTTTCAAATTTGGAATGCAAGCCTTCCCCGTGATGCCTCCACTCACAAGCCGCTTATTAGCTGGGTTGCAAACAAATTTAAAGTGTGGCTCAGCCAATTTGAAAAATGGAATTCAATCTTTGGCAGTGTTCTAGACCCTATGGTAGTATAGAGTACGGAGGGATGTCTAATTCTGTAACATAATTATTTTATTGAAAGATCATAACCTAAATGAACATGTGTAAAAGGAAATAAATATATCGGACCAAATGAGTATGAAAGTTAAAATATTTTTTCCCATAATACTTCTATACCACTATACTACTTGATTTATACCACCTTATACCACATGTTTAAAATAATTTTTTTCATAATACCCCTATACTACTATACTACTCAACTCATACCACCTTATACTACAGGTGAAGTTCTAGTAGTATACAACTAATTTCGACCGTCAAATCCTTTTATACTGGTCCTTTTTGAACACGAGTATAAGGTAGTATAGAGCACCGAAGAAGACCTCTTCAGTAATGGCCCTTTCAGTGGGTTGGTCCTTTCGGACAACCGACCTACGTAAAGATATAGTAAGTTATCTACAAATGCAATGTTTGGCCTTTCGCAATTTGCAAGATATTAGCGCTTTCATTGCACTATAGTTGTCATCCTAGGGTCTAGATGGATATTGATTCATCTTTAGGGATTGAACGACCATAAGGGATGATGGATATGATTATCCAATATTATTTTGATATTGATGGAAAAATATCTTAAAACTGATATATGTGCTCAAGTTGTAAACTTAAGTATATAATTTAGTTTTAACAAAATGTTCATCTCAAATTTCATCTTAAAATGATTGCTTGTTTGTGTTGACGTTTCTTAACGTTCACATAAAATCTGCAAGCGCATAGATATAGTCGTAACTCTCCCCTAAGAGTATTCCAAGGGTATCGAATCCAGGGATACACTCCTATTATGAGGCTAAGGTAAAGAGTATTCCTATTGAATAGTTCTCGCAGTGAGTAACTAGAACTACCTTTTTGTCACTCGCTTCGGGAACCGGCTTACACTGCATCCACAGTGACTCCGGCTAACGGCTCTACAACTTATCCGAACGTGGTGGATTTCAAAGGAAAGACAGGGCTGTCACCACCTGCTAACTACTCTAGCCAAGCCATGGATAAGATGCGCAAACGACGCGTAACCAGTAGCTAAGCACCACGCCTACCAACCGATCTCTACAGTGATCCGGCCATAAATTGGGGCCCCCGTGACGGCACCACAGCACTCGTCTTAAGACAGGACAACGAAACCGCGAGTATGCAAGACTCAAACACTCTAGACTCACACTTTAGTGAGAAGTAAGTAAAGGAATGAAGAACAAGACTATACTCTAAATAGAATATGCATGAATACTCATTTTATTCTACCTAAAATATAGCAGCATCCTCCGAGGTACAAGTAAGAGAGGTGAGTGCTAACACCTTGGCACTCCTCTCTAAACAACCCCTCACTCTCTCCTTACACTAGCACTAGCTAAGCCAGCTCTAGGCCTATGCAAGAGAGCTCTTCAACTCAAGTGAGTTGCAAACTTGAAGTAGGAAGTGATGGTCTCATTTGGAGCCCCCCTCTAGTATTTATAGGACTGTGGAGGTCGATAACTGGAGCATCCACCAGAAAATATTCCATGGAACTGACGTAGGAGAGGACCAGTTGGTCGGCCGACCCAGCCAAACCGCCTTTGTAACCGTTCTTTGGCTAGTGACTGTCCTGTGGGTCCATGTGTGGGTATGGGTGTGCTTGGGGTGAAATGGTACTTCTAGCTACCGGTTGTGGACCCTTCAATCCGTGTGCTTGCACGTGACTGGTCGAGAGTGTGTTTCCTTGCTTGGTGGGCCTCCCCCAGAGGCTGCCACCTGTCCCCCTTCGCGTGGCAGTTAAGCAGAGCATTAGCTTACACTTGACGCCTGCAACCGCCCCTGGAAGCTATAAAAGGGACCCTTCTTCACCTTGAGAGATCATCCATCAATTCATCCAAAGGAGAGAAGAGTAGCTTAGTGAGTTTGAGTTCTCATCTTTAGAGTAGAGTAGGGAGAGAGTGGGTGAGTTGCTCGGGTGACAGCCGAGCTTTGTAGAGAGAGTCCGGGATTTCTCTCTCGGTCTCGTCTCGACATTTCCGCCCCCGAGGAATATATTCAGGAGTTATCTTCAGTAAGTCCTCGGTCCCTTATCTTTAGTACTTCGCTAGTTTACAACTTACTTTCAGCAAGTTATCATATTTATCTTTGATCTGCGGGTACCTGAGTCTGCGCGAGTGACAGCGACTCTTGTTTGGGGTTTCCTCTATAGCCCTTCGCGTTGGGTGGAGGTCAGTGACTGAAAGCTTAGGCGTGGTGCCTGTGCTGGCTAGTCATCTCAGGTTGTGTTGCACCCCACGGAACTGCAGTGGTAGGCGGCAGGTGGTGACAGCCCTGTCCGTCCTTTGTATTCCACCACGTTCGGGTGTACTCATAACAGTAGTGCTGAGCCCGGAAGAACCCCTCTCTCACCCCGTTCTGAGTTCTTCCCATTCTAGCCGTCGAAGCAGATCAGGTTAGGTATCGATAGTTTGTCTGGGGTAATGAGTAGCTAACTAAAGTCAAGCTCTCTACCCATTTATCCTTTTTCTCCTTGGTGGATCCGGTTAGAAAAGTCCTAGGCTAGTCGCGTCTGCCGTTCCTTGGATTCGATATCCAGGTTCTTACTCCCCTGGTGAAAGGCTACATCGGGCTCCGTGCGCTTGCGGATTTTAGTTAGGCTAAGGAGTGCCAACAAATATGAATCAGGGTAAAAATTAAGGTAAAGGTGGAGACCTTTAACCATTCTAAATTGAAATATTTGGTATGATATGCCAATTTTCTTACATGAGGGAATCATGTATATATTTAATTTACTGTAGTAAAATAATAATATTGGTGTTATAAATATGCAAAATTAGTGAGGGCAAGGTGATTCTTGCAACAAAATTTAGGTATGATTGAATAAGTAGTGTAACTGTTGTAAATATGTTATTTATATTCCTGTGGGAATTAATGACTTGATAGTCAAATTTTATACAATTTTCTTGTACAAAATATTTTGGATATACACTGTGTTGGTAATCATAATAAGATGTAGACCTCTCAGTGATGGGCAAACAATTTTGCTGCCTAAAAGCCTGGTATAGAACTTATTGCAGCAAGTGCCTAGGTCTCCATCGCCTTGAGTTATTACAAAAATTCAGATTTATATACCTTTTTTTTCATGGTACTACTTGATGTAGAGTAATTATTTTGTGTCATATGGTAAATATAGAAAATTAGTGAAACATGAAAAAGATTTTTCTAAATAATAATTGCATAACCAATGTTGGATCTACGGATCATATAATGTACAATTGTTACGGTAATTATAGCATTCATATTACATTGTGCTAACTACAACTAGATGGTTTTAGATAACTATTTACAACATATATGAAATTACAGAACAGTCGGAGGACGTAAACAGAACAATCTAAGGACTTAAACATAAACATGCAAAACTGATTATTCTAAACATATAAATATGGATAAGTTTGGGTGCCTTATTGCAAATTTATGAGGGAGAAGGGGGGAGGAAGGGTCGGCCTGAGGGTGGCCCGGTCCTGCTTGGTCTTGGTGGGCCGGCATGCTGGCCGAGCGGCCTATTTGGCCCGGTCCAGGTGCGACACATATAAAGGGAACGAGAAGGGGGCGGTTAGGGTTCAACCCTAATTGTGCCTCCCCCGACCCATCCAAGCGCCTGATGGCGCGGCTTAGGGTTGAACCCTAACGGCCACCTTCTCCTTATAGGGTTTAGAGGCTGCAGCGGGGGACGGTACATGAAACGGTACCGTCTCGTGTGACCGCCCGCATGCCAAAGCTGAAGGGTGTGGAGAGCGCGCGGTAAAGGCCACGTTGACACTACGCCCGCGCATCATGATGAGGACATCACTAGCTCAAATATGACCATATTAATGGCTTATAAACCAAAGGTGAATCAATCCTATAGCGGGATAATCTTTGCTACATTCGATGAGTTGATGCTGCACAATGATATGTGTTCGTTCTTATTTTCAGAAATAAATGCATGGATTAAAAAGAGTGTCAAACGTACATGAAAGGCATAGAGGACTAAAGAAGTTGATTGGGGACCAATTCGAAGTATTCCCACGTTCCCCACCAAGCTATCACGTCACATTGGCCTAAGGAAGGAAAGAGATCAAATACAACACGTTTTGGAAAGCCTCGATTCGGACTGCAGGAAAGTGCCAACTCGCGATGGCCGCCACGACTTCATCCGGACTCCGTTTTGTGCGGTCAAGTACTTGATGGAAAGCTTATCAAGTCTACTTTCATATGGATCTGGACTCATATCCATATCTGCTCCGAGGCGGCCGCTATCGTTAATTTACTACGGATACCTTTTCTGCCAATGGTGCTGCGTCACCTGTTTTTGGTCCGATGGGCCGTGTATCAAGTTGAGCCCAATAGGGGCGCGTCCTAGGGTTGTGAGGACGACCCCCAGCAGGTACTGGTCGTTCTCTACTCTTTCATATACCTCCATAGCCACCACAAACAGATCGGGTTTTGTTTAGTTGAAAGTTTAGCCATTGCTACTTCCTTGTGAGCGCGCCGGTCGCCTCCTTATATCCAGAACCCCACCTTTGTGAGTTCAGATTGGTAGATATTGCAATTGAGTTGCTTGGTTCTACACTTGTTCTTGCTTGTTCTTCGATTGCTTGCAGGAATTACCCTAGTGGTTTGGTTGATCGTGCTCCACAAGATTGCGGCGACCGCTGGAGTTGGTGTATCGGTTGCTAAGGCGCAGCGTCCTTGGTTGGTTGTAGTCGGGCCGTGAACGTCTCTCCAGTCAAAATCAAAGTTATCCCCCCACTCACCGAAAGATCGGGAACAAACCCCCAGTGGGTTCACATCAGTTGGTAATCAGAGCGAGGTTTATCGGTGAGAGTTATCCAGTCCTTTGCTGTTTTTATTTTTCCTATAGTCCACAAAAAGCCAAAAAAAAGATCAGATTCTTCGCAATCCTATAAACCCTTTGAGCCCTTACTAGTACTACTTGGTTAGGGCTTGCTGAGTTTTTGGTTGCATCGGTTGTGTCAAGTTGCTGGTCTTAGCGTCTAGTCATTTAGAGTTTCGAGTTCTAGTCACGTTTGTGTCACATTGCAGATTCGGAGTCCAGCTTGAGCCTGAAAAGAAAAACACCATATTTCCTTGGTTCGGTGTTGGAATAGGGTGTTTAAATACAATCTGGAAAGCTTAACTTGTGCACTTTCCAACGGATCCAACCGTGCCTCAAAACTCCTTCTGAGCACGTTGTAATCGTCCTGAAGATTTGCATATCTGCTGGCTGTTTTTCAGTTGTTTGATCTTGCTGCTGCATTTGTGTGAAAAAAAAGAAGAAGAAGGCAAGAGAAAAGAAGAAAAAAAAGAAAAGGAAAAGAAAAGAAAGAGAAGAGATAAGGAAAAATAAAAGGGGCTGTTTATTGTGTTTCGCTTTCAGTTCAGGTGGTGCTTTTGTGACTTCCTTTGTGTCAGGCTCGCGTCTCTAGCACGGTCTAGGCTAGGACCAGCACAGTACCGCCGTTGAACATATACTCAGCTTGCTTTTGTGACTAACGTTGTGCTAGTATTTCCTTGATTCAGCCCACCTATAGCTCCACATATTTCGACTACAACTTGAGAGGTCTTGTTGCTGCGGCACCGATACACTTTCTTCAAGGTTCCCGTCTTGTTGGTTGCTATCACCTCCTGTTTTGCTTGGTAAGAACTTGTAAGAGCTTGTTTTGAACAAGGACAGTTTGAGAGCTTTACAACAGCCACATCCTAGTAGTTGATAGGAGGATACATATTGTTTTTGTGGTTCTTGTTTCCTACTATTCATGGCAGGTGATACTGAGATTTTTGAGTTGATGACACTACAACCTCACATTCAGGATATAATGCAACACATTCCATCATATGCTGGTAAGCATGATCCCAAAGCATACATTGATTGGGAGCTAGAAGTAGATAATAAATTTGATGAGTATGACTTGTCCGAGAAAGAAAAGATTTGTATTGCATCTAATGTGTTGACTAATTATGCTGTGGTAGAATGGAAATACATTTGTAGGCATAACAAAGTTCCAGAATGTTGGCAAGACTTCATATTTATTTTTAGAGATGCTTTCATTCCTGTGTATTATGTTGACTTTTTGCTTGCCAGACTAGAGAAATTGAAACAGGAAAGTAGGACTGTGAGACAATACTTCCATGATTTTAAAATCTGTATGATATTTAGTGGCTTAGAAGAATGCAGGGAAAATACAATGAGTAGGTTCATTAGAGGGCTCAATTCTGAAATCCAAAACTTGCTCATTAATGAAACATATAACCATTTGTCTATCTTGTTTTTGCTTGCCCGTAAAGCTGAAAACCAAATTCTTTTATCTAAGAATACTTGCAAGAATGATGCCACTCATTATAACCAACATTTGTCCACTTTATATGCTGAAAGAGAGCAACAAATAATGGAACTTGCTGCTGATTTGCCTTTGTCACAATCTGATTTGCATGATGTACCTTGTGACAAAGAAGAGTTGTGTGAAACTTCTTTTCAGTTAACATCACCACAACTAGAGATAGAGCACTCTATTGTTTCCCTTGCTGTCCACAATATTTTGCAGGAGGATGGAAACAATACCATTGAGTGCGTTGAACAGCTTGAGAAACTACACGCGCTGCCAAAGTCAGAAAAGAATGATTGTGCAGCAACTACCACGTTTGAGGAGAGCGAGCAAAGCCACACATTCGTTGCTGAAAACACTTGTTGTGAGTATGATCATGTTCCACTTATATCTATCACACAACTAGTGCACGAACATGATATTTCTATTCTTGATGATATGCATGCTGAAATAAGACGTGTTCGTTGCATTGACACTGAGATAGAGGAATTGAACATCTTATCTTCTTTAAATTGTTTAGGTTATATCAAACTTGATTTTTGTTGTGACCTGAATAGTTTGGAGAATGATTTATATGAGAAATCTAGTTTTCCATGTTTTAATCATCTTTCGTTTCATGCAATTGGCAAATACGATAGTAAAGGAGAATATTTGGTGCACAAAGTTTATATTTGTTCTATTCTGAAATATCCTTTTGGGCTACAATACCATGATTTAATAGAGGGCAGCACTAACGCTAATAATGTTTTCCAAAGTTTTTCTAGTGTTTGTCTTATACAACAGGATCAGCTCAAAGAAAGGGAGCATTGCTCATTGTGGTCGTGCAACATAATCGTCGCTCCATATTACAACATGAAACCAAGCACCTTTGAACGCCACTGGAGCAAGTCGAGGACGACTTGCAGCCAAGAAAGGGAGAATGATGAGGAAATCACTAGCTCAAATATGACCATATTAATGGCTTATAAACCAAAGGTGAATCAATCCTATAGCGGGATAATCTTTGCTACATTCGATGAGTTGATGCTGCACAATGATATGTGTTCGTTCTTATTTTCAGAAATAAATGCATGGATTAAAAAGAGTGTCAAACGTACATGGAAGGCATGGAGGACTAAAGAAGTTGATTGGGAACCAATTCGAAGTATTCCCACGTTCCCCACCAAGCTATCACGTCACATTGGCCTAAGGAAGGAAAGAGATCAAATCCAACACGTTTTGGAAAGCCTCGATTCGGACTGCAGCAAAGTACCAACTCGCGATGGCCGCCACGACTTCATCCGGACTCCGTTTTGGGCAGTCAAGTACTTGATGGAAAGCTTATCAAGTCTACTTTCATATGGATCTGGACTCATATCCATATCTGCTCCGAGGCGGCCGCTATCGTCAATTTACTACAGATACCTTTTCTGCCAATGGTGCTGCATCACCTGTTTTTGGTCCGATGGGCCGTGTATCAAGTTGAGCCTAATAGGGGCGCGTCCTAGGGTTGTGAGGACGACCCCCAGCAGGTACTGGTCGTTCTCTACTCTTTCATATACCTCCATAGCCGCCACAAACAGATCGGGTTTTGTTTAGTTGAAAGTTTAGCCATTGCTACTTCCTTGTGAGCGCGCCGGTCGCCTCCTTATATCCAGAACCCCACCTTTGTGAGTTCAGATTGGTAGATATTGCAATTGAGTTGCTTGGTTCTACACTTGTTCTTACTTGTTCTTCGATTGCTTGCAGGAATTACCCTAGTGGTTTGGTTGATCGTGCTCCACAAGATTGCGGCGACCGCTGGAGTTGGTGTATCGGTTGCTAAGGCGCAGCGTCCTTGGTTGGTTGTAGTCGGGCCGTGAACGTCTCTCCAGTCAAAATCGAAGTTATCCCCCCACTCACCGAAAGATCGGGAACAAACCCCCAGTGGGTTCACATCACATCAGGCGCTCTCCCAACCACCCGGAAGCAGCATAGACCACAGAGAGAGGGAGGCGGCCGAGCGCGAGCTCTGGCTGGAGATCCGGCAGGAGAGGGAGAGGAGGAGCTAGCACAACCGCCACCGCGAGCTTCAGCCTCCACATCGCCGCCGGAGAGGAGGGGATGCTCATCCTGAGAGGAGCAAGCAGAGCAGAGGGAGGGGAGGGGAAGAGGCGCTCCTCCAAACTCGCTGCCCCACGCTCGACGTCGCGGGTCTCTGCTCCTTCGCGCGCTGGAGCAAGAAGACGAGGAGGCCTGTGCGGCCTGCTGCCACTGCTTGACATATGCCGGAGTAGGAGAGGAGGGCTGGAACAGCGGGGAGATGAGGAGCAAGTCGTGCGCGAGCTCCTCCTCGATCTGCCGCGTGTGAGGTCCTCCGGCGGTCGGCGAGGTTGATCCGGTCGTACGCCGGTGAGGGATACTGGCGGCCGATAGAGGATGGGGGCGAGAGAGATGGGTAGGTGGCAGAGAAAACAGAGAAGGCGGGGGGAGGAGGAGGAGGGGTGCTGGCCGCCGCTGCCATGGACCCGAAGGTACCGCCGCGCTCGATTCGAGCCGCCACGAGGCCCTGCGAGGAGGGAGAGAAGAGGAATCACCTGTAGCTCGGCGTGGGAGGAGGATGGGGCCCGACGTGGGAGGAGGATGGGGTGCGGCGAGGGAGGAGGATGGGGCGCGGCGAAGGCAGGGGATGCTCGAGCTCCACGGCCTCGATTTGGAAGCAGGGAAGGGGACGCGGCCAGCCAGCGGGCGGAGCAGAGGCGGCACAAAAGAGGTCGGCGGGAGGAGCAACGGAGAAAGAGAGGGCGGTGGAGTAAGAAAGAGGGTCGGGGAGAGAGAGGAGGAGGAGGAGGGAGAGGGGCTGGGACTGGGGGAGAGAGAATGAGGGTCAAAAAGATCTGGCATGTCGGCCCCGCATAATGGTAGTTGGTATAGAGTATGGGATATAAACTACGACGAGTGCGGGAGAAGTTGATTTAAATATTGGAATCTCGATGGCCAGGACAGAATATTCCTTTTAAAAGATGAGTATAGAATACCACGAGTGAGGACAGCCTCATGCCATACGACTGATACGAGGGGTGGGTGCAATGGCCCCACTGAGTACATTACATGCGAATCGCTGAATCTATTGATCCATAAGGTTTTTTTTTCCAACATCCAAATAATCTCTAAGCACAGAATTATAAAGTTTGCCCTTTCTTTTTCACCCAAACATCCAAATAATCCCACATGCGGAGTGAGTTGTGATGATTTCATGAGCGTGCTTGCTTTAAGTTGGTAGATTTAATTGTACCTTGGTACGGATGGATGCAGAACCAAGACAGCAAAGTAGTACTATATGAACGTGAGCAGATAAAGATACCAAATGTTGTATGGACTTATATATATCTCTGTATAGTATGTTGTTGTGTATAAACTGACTCTACACAATTACCTATTGAGCAGTATTTTTAATTAATTAATACTATATAGCAACCAATGTATACACACTATTGGCTTGAATCAATGATTCAGTTCGATCGCTAGGCATTAGCCAAGGGATCTACGGAACTAATACCCAGAGGTACTGCTGCAAATAGACGCAACGCAATAAATGAAAGAACAAGAGGCCTGCAAACCATTGACCGTCGCCGTCAACCTTTGGCACTAGTGATTTGCGTGCGCCCATGCGCGCGGCTGAATCAAAAATACGTTAGTAGTTACAGAATCCAACATGTTATCAGGCTGTGCATAATTGTTCATCAAGCCAAATTACTACAAAACTTTGTATCTTCATGCAAAAATTTGTATCTTCATGGAAAATAACACTTATGCTCAATAGCAGCAGCAAAAACTATTAAACCACATGTAACTTCACGAGGACCTCAAAGTAGACCCAATTAATTCAACAATGTGGCTTAATACAGTCATATACCAGGAATAATATGCTTATCCTTGTGGATGCTTCAACGTATGCAGATCATGACCTAGAAAATAAGAACAAATGAAAAGAGGAATGTTTAAGAACTATGTACAGTGAAAACCAAGGGGGAAATTCTAATTTGCTAAGACACAGTTGCATATCCACACGCTATAATTAATTTACACATGTTCTTCTGTCATGTTTCTGCAATTTTCTGATAACATGATGGCAAAATTCAAGTTAGCTTTAAATTCCCAAGTTTGTTCTCACATAATATGGAACACATTGTAGGAACACTAGGAAGTATAAAGATGGGAAAATAATTTGTTTCGAAGGGTTAACATGTCGATTTCTTTCCTGATTCAGAATGTGCATTTCAATACATGCCATACCTAATCCTGATTAGTTGAGGCAACGGATTCTAGAAAAATCCAAATTAAAAAAATGAACACATTGAAGTATGGTTTCGAAAAATAAGCATAAGACTTGTAATGGTCTCACCTGTTCTACACGAATGTTGGCTATGAAAAATGAAGGTTTGTTCAAATGTTGAAAGTGTCCCACACTGAAATACCTGAGCCATCCATAAGAAATCTTATCAATCTATACTCGTTCAATTTCTAGTGAATGCCAATGTAGTAGCAGGAAAGTAAGGGAAGTTTCCAATGCATGTAGGAGAAGAAATGATTGATAAGGAGATCATGAATTATACATGGGCGTTGGACACCTGATGGACTGGAGTGTAGTTCTCATACAATTCATTTCAAATGCACAATTTTTCACATACCAGCAGGACAGTTGTAGAGATTAAAGCGGCGCATTACTGCATAGCCATGGATTCAACAGAGGACTGCATCTTGACAAATGAAAAAAAAAGAGAAAGTTAGTTGACCGTTCTGTTGTGTGCACACAGGAATTAAGAAGCAGAAAAACATAACGCTAACAAAAATAAATCAGCCATATTATTAGCCAAAACTGAACCCCAAGCTATCGCAAATCCATATAGTAAGAACAAATAACACTAATAATCTTATGCGGATGCGCATGAATGAGTGCACCTATGTTTTTTATCCGCTACTCACAAAATAAGGTTGAAATACTCGTTAAAGAAAATGTAGGGTGGAAGTAAAAAAACCATACATGTGACTACCATGCCAATGATAGTTTAAGAAAATTAATTTTAGAACATACCAATTAAAATCATACATGTGACTTGGGTGCCTACCTCACATAGGACACACATAAGTGGGTGAACAATAAGAAGCCATCACAAAAAGTCATCCAAAATCCCTTCACAAAGTAAGATTAAACGTTGCTATTTAAGCAGGAAACTATCTTTAATTGGTAACCTGCAAATTTACAACATTAAAAATTGTAATGATGTGAATCTGAACATTTACTAAGTTTATGTGAAATTTTAAAGAAAAAGGAAATAGAGAGGCATTAAATATTTTTACAATCGAAGAAAAAAGAAAATAAAGGTGTTGGATGAATGAAGGAGGGATATCACAACATAAGCTTATAATCTAGAGCAGCATTATATAAAATTAACGACATAATTAGGAAGAGTATTTTTTTTGCTGCAGATAACATTGTTTAGTAGATGTTTTAGAAAACAAATGGTAGGTCCAACAAACTATATTTATCTATTATTAGCTGCCATGATTACAGAGGACAATTCTACCTCTCATATGCACAATACACAAGCTATTTCTCAAAGATTTCAATGTAGCCTTTTGCCCAGCAAAATGAACTATGTTCCATACTATAATCGTCCATCCAGATAAGCAGAAAAATATATAGGAATCTGATATGATTGGAAATGGAGGAAAACAATGTTGTGCTTTACAGGAGGTACATCACTGGTAGCAGGTTTGATAAGATAATATATCCCAATCTGATACCAGCCAACTATTTAATACTACCAGTTAAGTATTTAAGAGTACAACACCGATATGCAAATCAATATTCATGATTTTCCAAGCATAAAAAAGAACATTAATGGTGGTGGTGGATGGGGGGAGGGACAAGACACAATAACACAGCACAATCAAGGGAGAAGACCAATATCATGAACTCAATCAAAAGAGATGGAGAAGTAGAGTAAAAAGTAAATAATATTTTTACCTACTACATTCAGGATATTCTCTTTCATTGGAACTGTTGTCATTGTCAATTCAATTCCACAACATTTTGTATAAACCAATCATATGTATCAACATGGTACCTGCATGCACCGTTAAGTGTAGTGATGGAGGGCAGGAACACAAGAAGCAATGCCATTCACTAACTAAATGGTAACCTTTACAAATATTAGAGCTGCATTACATAATTAAAACAAGAAGGAAGAAGAGATGAAGTGACGTGCACTTGGTCTCATCAGCTAATTTTAAAAGTAACAGCATCATGCTCAATTCTTTTCAGCGGGGCTAAAGTTTTACAGTAATTTTTAGAACACTACACTCATTCATGTACATTAGGCACCTAAAGTTCATCTGCTTGCTAATTCGCACATATAATTCATGCCTAATTCGCACGTATAATTCATGCCTAAGAAGTGGTGGCCAATTGAAAAGTATTAAAATTAGACAGGTTGTGATTGAAATTAAACCAAATCCTGGAGAAAACATCCCACCCGACAGATCCATGAAAGCTGTGAAGAAAACTGATAAAAATGACAGGATTCAGGAAGGGATCAAGAATTCTTACCACAAGCTGGGCCTGCTAATGACTCCATCTTCTTCCTCTATGAACACAAATCTTACCATATTATTGTATATCTTATGTGATTCTAATTTAACAGGTAGTGTCTTGAGCCACAAATCTACTCTATCATCACAAACCAAGCATCTGCAATGATCAAATCGAAGAAAAATCAACCAAAACAGAATACATGCTCACAAAATTGAACTATATATTAACCAAATCAATCTACAAATGCATCAAATTGAGGGGCCCGGGATAACCTCAGGAGGGAGCGAGAAAAGGATTCTAAAGGGAACAGCCTACAGCTAGGTGGTGCCACTGAAGTTCTTCCCGCTACCACTGTGACCGGACACCTCCTGCAACCATGGGAGCATTCTGTCAAACACCTAGCAGGCAGCGTCTATAGCATGATTGAACTTGCAGGTAGCATAAGAGCAGCGCTAGCTCCGTCACTCTCGTGGGCCAAGCAGCAGGCCCGATCACGGCTGCTTTCTCCTCCATCCATAGTTGAGCACAACCATTGTTGGGGGGAAGGAGATGGCCATACGTATTGGTTCAATTTGAACAGGTATATAGCATTAGAATGTAGAGAGGGTAAGAACAAGATAGCATTAAAAAAGGAGTGAGATCGAGTGAACGCGCAAGAGGGAGTAGAAAAGAAAAGGTGAAGAGTATAATCTGAGGAAAAGGAACTCGATTTGGGCAACTGTGAGTTTGAATCCAGTGACTACAGATCCGATTTGAGTTGGAAAGGGGCAGGAACGCTTTGAAGTTTCAAGGATGAGGAAGATGGTGATGGGAGGAGCTTACCTGCAAAGCGAATGCCTCTCTTGATGGCACGCTTCCACCGTAGCAGTGTGCCCACACAGCCAACTGCTCGCGCCTGTGCACGGCCGTCATCATCCTCCTGAGCGTGGCACACTACTTGTCTCGTCGCGAGGTGACGCGAGTAATCCCCAGCAGTAGAAGGACAACAGCCGAAGAGGAGGTCAGCAGGCCGGAGCGCCGCCGGATCAGCAGAGGAGAGGAGAGCTGCAATGGGAGAGAGGGAGAGGAGAGGGCCAATTTTTTCACCGTGAAGAAGGAACGGGAGAGGTCGGGAGACTTCCATCCACTGGAACGACTCCACGTATACTTTGGAGCGCGGGTTATTTTTGTACAAACGCGAGTAGCTATTTGCAAAATGTCGTGCGCAACTGTTGTGTAACCAGCCGTTGGATCGCGATCTGACGGACGAAATCTTTTTCGCTGACGTGGACAGCCTCCACGGCCGCCGAACCCGGCCACTTTCATATATTCACATTGGTTCCGTGGTGAACGTGTTACAGATGAAAGACGAAAGAGAGATTCTTATATTAAAAAAAAGGCCTATCTGCAAAATCTTTGTTGAATCCAGTAGACATTGTTGGTTCCGAGCTAGTACTCCGTGTCCTCGCAAAGCCGCCGCCGGCTTATGTAACAGTAACAGCCTATGGTACCAGCAGCAGCGACGAATGACAACTTGAGAAAAGAAACGAAAGCAAGTGCCCCCGCCGCGTCGTCCTCGCAAAGCCCGCTTTCGCAGACCGGCGACCCGACCAGACGACGAAATCCAAGTATCCAACACAGTAAAGCCATACGACCAAATCCATCCCCCTCCCTCCCAGGCCGCCGGAAGCTTCTCTTCAATTTCGATTTCCATCCCAATCCCTCTGCCTTTCTCTGCCCCGGTTAACTTTCCCCCGGTCGGTCCCGGATCTCATCATATTCCCGATCATTACGTGTACCTGCGAATTCTTTGTCACGTCACGTGCGCGCGCCTACATCTACATATACAACCCGTCTTCGTCAAAGGCGCCCCCAGTTGCCGCCCGGCCTTCAATGCCGTCCTCCCCAGCTATCGCCCGGCGCTCTCGTTAGCGAGACGTACCGCGGCGGCCATGAACCTTAAGCAGCAGCAGGAGGTGCTGCCCACGGTGGTGGCAGGCATGGCCGCGGCTTGTCCTGTCAGGACCAAGCTCCTGCTCTGCGCCGCCCTCGGCTTCGCGCTCGGCGTCCTCGCCACCGTGTCCCTGATCGGCTCCTCCTCTTTCTCCTACTCGGCGACGCTCCACAGCCTCTTCCTGCCGCCCACCGATGCCGCCGCCGTCCAGGACTGGCAGCATCCCGCCGAAGCCGCCGTCCAGGTCCGGCAGCAGCCGCCGGCGGCCGAACAGGCAATGATCCGGTGGCCTCAGTCGTCCGACCCGCCGCCGCCGGCGAGCATTATCGCTAGCGCCGCCGCCCCTCCGCCACCGCCATCGGCTGGAGCTGCGGACTTCATCGATGTCGACGACGACGAGGCGCTGATGTCCCTGGCGGCGGCGGCGCCGAGGGAGGTGGTGCTGGCGCCCGGCGCGTCGTCCCCGAAGGTGGCGTTCCTGTTCCTGACGCGGTGGGACCTGCCGATGGCGCCGCTGTGGGACAAGTTCTTCGCCGGCCACCGCGGCCGCTACACCGTCTACGTGCACACCGACCCGGCGTTCAACGGCTCCGAGCCGCCGGCGACCTCCGCCTTCCACCGCCGGAGGATCCCCAGCAAGGTGCGTGCGTTCCAGCTTCCAATCGCATTCACTTCATCAGAGAAGAATCCGCCCGCGTAACTGCAGAGATTAAATTCCCCACCCTGTCTCTTGATCATCTGCACATTAGTGTGTGTGGTTTATTTGCAAATGCGCGTTAATGCTTAGTTAAGCCCGCGGAATCCAGTTGGCTAGAGGCGCGCCATTGATGGGGGCCTGCGCCTGCCAATCCCCGGATCCATACGGAAAGTATTCTAATTAATTGGAGTAGATGTCACTGCACATTATGGTTTACAAGATGACAAGCAAGTCCGCGTCACGGCAAGGTGCATAGGGTCGGCCAGGCGTGCCAATTGTCGAGTGGCGCCGCACGGAAGGAATTTCTGCGTCCACATGCAAAGCACGGGATTCCTTCCACAGGGGCGGGCGGGCGATGGGTTCAAAGCCAATGCGTGTGTTCCCTTTGACTAGATGGCAAGGTTTGTTTTTATTTTGTTCGTTCTGGAATGGCAAGGATCGTCGCTATTTAGTGGTTGATCGATCACTGTAGCGAACTACTAGTGGGCACCCCGCCCAAAAAAGAAACCTACGATTCCTCCATTAATTAGGAGATGTTGAATCGCTTAAAATCTCTCTTGTAGGAATTTCTCAATACAAATGTCGTATAATAAATTTAGGTTAATGAAAATGTTGAAGTAACTTATATTTTGAAAGGACAGTTGAGTTGCTGAGAAAACGTCAAAACGATATTATAAAAAATGTTCAATCAGTACATTTAGCAAGTAGAAAAAGTGGAGAAAACAAAAATAGGACATGAAACAGAGCACCTAAAAAGGAAAGCTTTGAGGATTGGTCGACCACTAACCAGCAAATTCTCATTTTATTGGTCCTGAACTCTAAAGCAAGGAACGTCCAAGGTTCCCTAGAAACGCCTTGCTTGTGTTGTCAATTGTCACATGACGTGCCTTGTGCACTTGGAAAGCACCGCCAGCTGCTTCATCAACAGGTTTGGCATTTGGCACACTCAAAGTTGATTTCTCTCATTAGTTAAATGCCTACATTGTACTCTAGTGCCACCGTAGATGGTGGGTGACCGAAGATTACCTGGTAAGTGAATGAAACGTCAGGGTCGTCAATATATCAGTATATGACCATCGAGATGCCACGTTGGCTGAAAAGTATGGGTGAGGATGGAAGCTACAGTTAGTAAACGACAAACCCGCTCTATAATAATAATCAAATAACACTTGCTTGTTTGTCGGGATTAGGAATTTTATATTTTTTCCATCTTCCATAATTGAAATAAGGAATCCCATCACGGGCAGTCATCACTCAATTTACTACTGCCTCTTTTCATCTAGGGATTTTTTTTCGTTAGATAAAGTACTTGGCTCAGTCACAATCAAGTGATCTCTAGAGGTTGTCTTAAGTCGTCGCTTTCAAATGAAAGTTTGGTTACAACTTACCTTCCATTTTTATAAGTTTAGATATTTAAAATAAGACAAATGACTTTGCCTTAAAATATAGTTTCGTAAAGTACATTTTATACCATGAAAAAACATACAAGCAAAGGTTGTGCTTTGAGTGCCGTGTCGGTACCGTATCGAAAACGTCACTTGTTTGTTTGTGACCGGGAGAGTAAAAAAATATCAATTAGGTGATACAAAAGTATCATCCTAGGTAACTATTTTTAGATACCAATTTCATAATACTATTACGTACTTCTTCATTTTGTCTGGGGACAAGGGTTTGACCAACCATTAATCTACTAATATTCCATTTATATATGTTCAATCTTAAGAAAACATGTTTAATACCAATCCATGGCCATCAATTTCGTGTCACAATAATTATAATTATATATATTAATAAAGTATGCCCTTCGTCTACTTTTATAAGACGGAGTCAAACTTAACACGGTCTCACAAATTACACTTTGACAATTTATTTTTCTTATATTATATTATTTACGATTATAAATTAAAATCATCAAAAAATACATGTAATTATAAATATAACCATTTCATGTTTGCAATATAAAAGTTAAAAATTGTTAGCTAAATAAATAGTGAAAGATTGTAAAGTTCGAATCTTAATATGTGCGCGCGCGTTATAAAGATAGATGGAGGGGAGTAACTGTTGATCAAATGCATGTCCATCCCAAAGAAAATAATTTAGACCGACGGAGTAGTATTTTTAATGATTGAACAATTATTAGTAAAATAAAGCAGTACTGTATTAACATTGGCACGTCTATTGTATCTGCAGGAGGTGATATGGGGCCACATCAGCATGGTCGAGGCCGAGCGCCGGCTCCTCGCGCACGCACTCCTGGACGACCACTCCAACGCCCGCTTCGTCCTCCTGTCTGAATCACACGTCCCGCTCTTCGACTTCCCCACCGTCCACTCCTACCTGATCAACTCCAAGCAGCTCTTCCTCGAGTCCTACGACCAGCCCGGCGGGACGGGCCGCGGCCGGTACAGCCGCCGGATGAGCCCCGTGATCACCATGGCGCAGTGGCGCAAGGGCTCCCAGTGGTTCGACCTCGACCGGGCGCTCGCCGCCGACGTCGTCTCCGACGGCGTCTACTTCCCGGTGTTCAGGCGCCACTGCAAGCGCGGCTGCTACGCCGACGAGCACTACCTCCCGACGTTCCTCAACATCCGGCGGCCGCCGGGGGCCGCCGACAACCGGACCCTCACGTGGGTCGACTGGTCGCGCGGCGGGCCGCACCCGGCGAGGTTCACGAGGTTGGAGGTCACCGTCGGTTTTCTCCGGTGGCTCAGGAGCGGCGCCGGCGGTACGTGTATGTATAATGGGAGGAGGACTGATGTCTGCTTCCTTTTTGCGAGGAAGTTTTTGCCCAACTCGCTGACAAGGTTCTTGAGATTCGCGCCCAAGGTGATGGGTTTTGGGTGAATGAATTGTGAGAGGAGGAGGGCATTGCAGTTGAGGCTCACATTCTTTCATTTATGTGTTTGTCTCCGGATGAGCGCGTGTAAAGGGGATGGATTTCTTGTAATTTAAACTCTTCTTTGAAATATTCTTTTGTAAAGGCAACTCTCTCGAATGCAAAATGCATCTCATGATTAGGATTCATGTTGCGTTGGTCAAAACTATTTTAATTTGACCACTGGAGTTAATTTTTTTAAAGAAAAACATACTATAAAGGTGTTACATGATTGACCATGAAAATCACTCACTATCAATATGTTTAAAATATTAGATTTTATCTAAATTATTCTTCATAGTTTCAAAAGCAACCGATGATGAAAACATGATGTGTATGAGTTTGGGCGCCCAAGGAGCTGGCTGTGGCCCAAGTAATCCAGCGGGCCTACGTACTTTCATGAAGAAGAACCAACCCAAATTTAGAACTAGCGTGGTGGGTTGAAACGTTTTTGGGATCCTATATGGCTTATGGAAGCCAATTAAGCAACCCAACTTTAAAACCCATTAAGTATAATTAAAACTTCAGCCCAAATTAGAAGTTCAAACAACATTTTAAAAACCCAAATTCAATATTTCAAAATTTAAATGAACCAGATTCAACATCTTGTAAAAAAAGTTGGACTAATATCTAAAAAATATTAGATTCAACATTACAACAAGCCGGATTCATCAATCCCTAAAGTCCAAAACATTGAGCCATCATTTAAGAATAATAGATTCAACATTTTAAATGTGATATTTCAACATTTGCGAATGATAGATTCAACATTTTTACAATTTTTTTTGTTTTCTTCTTCTTCTCCGACGACGTTCTTCTCCAGGGGTGGCAGCAGGCCAACGCCCATGCAGGGCGGTGCGCGGTCGTGTGGCGCGGCGTGTTGGCAGTGGCCAGCGGTGGAGCTCGGGCGGCGGCAGAGCTCGAGCGGTGCTAGAGCTCAAGCAACGCGTGGGAGGCGCATGGCGACAGCCGGCGGCAGAGTGAAGGACCGATTAGGCGACCAGAGATGGGGGGAGTGAATGGGAGCCGATAAAAATTTCTTCTCAAGCGATCCGGCTTTTCTCAACTCAACTCCAAAGCCTCGCGAACCAATCTTGCCAAGATCACGTAGCTACTGAGAGGCTACTGACCTTAGGAACAAGATGACAGCAGCGGAACTCGAATCAATCAAATCGGACACAAATCGAACAAATCCAAACCAAAACAGCTCCTCCCGGGCAGGGGCGGTCACACCGCCTTGGAGGGGCGGTTGGACCGGCCCTGGTCTGCTCCCAGCTAGGGGCGGTTAGACCGCCTAGGCAGGGCGATTAGACCGGCCCGGTCTGGAGCCTCGGGAAAAACTCGAACCAAAAGTCAACTCGTGAATGGATCTCCCAAACGGCTTGAGCTCTTGAGACGAAACTTTGGGTAGATGATATACACCTCAAGTAGAGGCTATGCCCCAAAAATCTCGGCATCTAACTCCTAGAACTCCCGGAATCTCAAATCTAAGGAAGAACACCATCACCTCGAGTTCATCCAAAAAACTTCAAATCTAGAGCGATTCCCGGTGTTTGGGGGCAAGGGATCACCAAGGAAAGAGGCACAAGGCACTCATGTGTAATTCCTCCAAAGAAATCTGAGAGAAAAACGCCCTCAAAGTGTATGAACAAAAATCCATCAAAAAAACCAAAAATAGCCACGGGATGAACAAAAAAATCACAAAAGAGAGGATGAGCAAGAGCTTAAATCTTCCATACATAATGAGGTCAATTTCTTTACAAGAAGACTAGCAATCCTCCCACATTCTACCCTCTTGAAGATTTCACCATGAAGCACTAGCTAGCCTATAGAAAATAGAAAGGGAAAACTAAAAGAAAATAGAACTAGACAAAGAGAGATAGCAGCCACCAACCTCTAGGGGTCTATTATATAGTCCAAATGGTGTTGCTCTAATGACTCAACTACCCCTAAGTGATACATACCCTCAGGGGCAAATTTGACATTTTTAGAGAAGATTTTTCCAGCTGGGACACCTTCCACCGCAAACTTGCTTCTCTCCGACGCAAACCTTGCGATCACGCCGCGTGTCCTCCGGATCTGAAGCTCCTTGACGCCCGCGGCTCACCTGCCCAGGGGAGGGCGGTTGGACCGCCCCAGGGTGGTCGGCCGGCCCCCCTTGGCCCGTCACGATGCCGAGTCCTTGCCCTTAGTTTTTGTGGCCCAAACCAAGGAAAACCGTCCACCTGATGATCTTTTGGCCAAACCACCAAACCCCGCGTGCAAGCTTCGGTTGTGAGCCGCTACCTTGCACCGGCTTCATGTCCGCGTACGAGTTTCGGTCGTGAGCTGCTACCTCGCACCGGAACCACGTTCCCTCGCTCGTTCTTGCCACCATGTGAACCGCACATGATCCATCTGGCCACCGGGTCCCTCGAACCAAGCCTATTTGTCTCTCCACTCCTTGAAGGCCGCCATGGCTAAGACCTTTCGCGCCTGTTCTTCACCTGCACCAATACAACCAAGCCGCATTCTACACCTGCAATACTTGAGCCAAGGTAAACGTCAATCCACACCACGTTGTCAATCACTCATCACACCAGAAAGCGACCATCCACCGGTCCTCGGACACACCCGGTCCTCACAGAGCTTGAGCGGTGCTGGAGCTCAGGCAACACGGCGCCTTGGCTGCGCGGGTAGCGTGGGGCAGTGGCCAACGGCGGAGCTCGGGCGGCGCGGCGGTGGCCGGGGCTAAAGTCAGGTGGAACTAGTGTTAGGCCGGGATCGGACGGACGAAATAACTCGCACGAATCTCAAAGCAAAGTAGAAATTGGTAACAAACCAATTTTCGGAAGTTATATAGGTTTTCTGAACGTTTTGGCCAGGAGGCTGGAGGCCCATCACGGCCTGCATCTTTGGTCTCTTTATCACGGACTCAGTCCTGGGTTGGAGAGTTTTTCTGAGGCGAAACGGGGCTTCTTGTCACAAGCCTGTTGGTGGAGAAGAAGGCCGTAGCATACGGGGTGGTTGGTTGTCACTTCATGCCACAACACCGTTTAATTAACTAATTAGTGGCAATGGTCTCATTTCAGCCCACTAATTAAACATTACCGTGCTTTTCTGGTGCAGATAAAAATTAGCGGAGAGAGACTGCATGCATGCATTAAAAAAAAGACAAAAAATAATGAATCACATTGTGCCATCGAATTCTAAACTAAAACACCATAAATATTAAACAGTGTGCTAAATTAAATTCCAATTGCACCATCATGTTTTAATGATGATATCTTTAAAATAAGACCACTCCTGAGAAATTGAACACCATGACCATTTAATTGTATAGAATAAATATAGGAAATAAATATCACAAACAAATAAATTCAATCAACTTAGTCTATAAAAACAAACGAATCACGAACAAAATTAGTTTACACATATGAACATATATAGGGAAACAGGAAACAAAAGAAAGCTGTAATTACTGTACAAGAAAAAGGAAATCAAAACAAAAAAAAAGAATTAAAAGAAGAAGAAAATTTAATTGGGATAGTAAAAAATACAAATTACATATCGAGAAGGAATTTTGATTAGAAAAGAAGAAGAAAAACAACAACAAGAAGAAAGGAGTAACAAAATGAATAGAAAATAAAATAAAGCAAAGAGAAGAATAAAGAAAGAAAAAGAAAAAAACAATGCGCTAACTTGCATGGGCTGTATGCATGGCTGAAAGAGCAAGAATGGCCAACACCACCACACGCGTGGACCATCTCGTGTGGGCTGACTTCAATGCAGCATCAGTCCTCCATGGGCTGCTTCCTCCACGAATCAACTCTCCGTGGGCCGACTTCCATCCAGGCACAGTAATTCTCCGTGGGCCGGTCCGCCAACTCCTTTAGGCGACAATTGGTTTGTTGTCGCTGATCGAAGCGACAACTAACCGTCTGCTAGCATAGGTGGGATCAGGGTTCTTCTCTGATGCCGACATGCCACATCAGCATCGAACGTTACATTACCTGCAAAAGTAATTCATGCCCTTCAAACACTACGGGAAACCCAGTAGTCGCCGAGCGAAGGCCAAAAAACACTCGGCAAAGCCTCCGGCAAAGAGCACTTGGTCGGCGAAGGCCAAAAAACACTCGGCAAAGCCTCCGGCAAAGAGCACTTGGCGACTGTAGACTCGGCAAAGAGTGTCTTTGCCGAGTGTCATATTTCGGGCACTCGGCAAAGGGTTTGCCGAGTGCCAATGCCGACACTCGGCAAAAAAAGTAACATAACGGCCACGCGCCGTCTCCGTGACGACACTATTTGCCAAGTGTCGGATGTGGACACTCGGCAAAGCCGCACATCTTTGCCGAGTGTCGCGATCTGACACTCGGCAAAGCTCCCGCCACACAGCCACGTGGCCCTGAGCCTTTGCCGAGTGTCATGGCAAATACACTCGGCAAAGGCTCAGTCTTTGCCGAGTGTATTTACTATTACACTCGGCAAAGCTCCATACACTCGGAAAAAAATGACAGAAAATAGCAGAAATTGTACCTTTGCCGAGTGTACATGCAAATACACTCGGCAAAGACCCTTTTTGCCGAGTGTACACTCGGCAAAGTGGCAATTAACCCCCTGTTTTATTTGTTCGGTCGCGTATAACGTACCCTTGCTCAACAAACATTACAGGCAGTTCATATACATGACAATAAGCATTACAGGCAGCACATATAGATAATATCCATAACCATTAATCCATCGAAAGCATCACAGGCAGTTCGACAACACAAGTTCACTAGTTCACAACCAAAGTAAGTGCACAACCAAAGTATTTTCGTTCACAAGCATAAACATTGTCAAACAATCCACAAATCACTAAGGAGGTGGTGGGTTGGGTGCGAACAGTTGGCGGCCTAACCGAACCGCCAGGTCATCGTCCGGTGGCCCCTCGTTCGACGCCGCCGTTGATCCAGCAAAATTCTACACAAAGGATAGCAGATTGCATGTGTGAAACAAGTGACAAAACAGAAACAAAGTTTTCTAATGTTGTCAATGGTGAACAACTACCTTGGTTGTCTAAGGCTGAAATAAAACTTTGTCAGGTGACTCACAGGAGAATATGATGCCGGAGGTGCTGCCATCGGCGGAGGTTGAAGTGTGAACGGCGGCGGAACTTGCACCATCTGCACTGCCATAGTACTAAACCACGCGTGCCAACCCGCCATCTGCTGCTGCCTCGCCCGCTCGGCCTCCTCCGCCTGCTGCTGACTCAGCCGCTCTGCCCGCTCCGCTTGCTCCCTCTCGGCCCGCCGCTCGGCCTCCCACCGCGCCTCCATCTCCTCCCTTTTCTTCCTCTCTTCTTCCTCCATCAAACTGTCAGAATGCAAAGTAAAGGTATGTAAAAATAAACGAGTGACGAATAAACAGAAATAACCTGAAGTGTCTGCACGAGGACGTGTGCAGCGGTCGGCGCCTGACGTATGTCCGGGTTAGCGCTGCCTGCCCGAATCTGGGACAGAGTGGGAGTAGTGGCTGGGCCGAATGTGCTATCGCCGAGGGCGTACCTCCCATGCTTTTTGCCTCCTCCCATCCTCATGACAATATCTCCATCAATCGGGTTAGCGCTCGGATCCCAGTCAGGCCCATATTTTTCCTTTCTCATCTCCGTGTGTGCCATGGGATTGCTGTACGCCTTGGGTCCGGCCTCCGGATTGTACCGGATGTCGGATGACGCCTTTCCCATGTGGGATAAAGCAATAGCCTGAAACTCGGAGAGTGTCTCGCCACCATGTGTCGCTGACTACAAAACACAAAAAATAATACGGTTAGAAATTATGCAGAATTTAGCGTTAGAAAACGAAATGACTTGACTTACCCATCTTTCTGAAAATTCCTCGATGTTAAGGCTGCCCATATTGTGTGATGCACCTGGCATCTCCAAACGGCGTTCTCGGGCAGCGATGTGTTCCTCCATTCATTCTTCAGCGACCCACTTGTCCACAATCTTCTCCCACGCAGCTGGATGCGGGGCACACCACCACGGAATCGCCTACACGGGATCAAGTATAAGATCAGATTATACATACTTAATCTCAGAAACAATCGTAATTATACTAGATCAAGTACAAGATCAGATTTTACCTCTATGTACTGTTCTCGAGTCAGGAACATGTTCCTTGCCACCTCTTTATCGTACTTAATCCCATTGTCAACCCAATAGTCAATGACAGCCTGGACGCGCGCCTCGTAGTGCATGTCCTTGACGAGTTTACGACACGCCATCTTTGCATTGGCATCGGCCCTCTCCCGCTCTCCAGGAGCGCATCGGTAGAAATCCTGCATACAAACGCGATTTATCTAGTCATTATTTCAAGAATATGAAAAATGAATGTTGTTCTAGCGAGAAGAACGTACCCACAGCTCCTCAAGCACCCGCTCCACCTTGTTGGGGAACAACCTGCACTGCTGATCACGGGTGTCATCCTTGGGGCAGAAGTTGTGGTCAAACGTGTAGGCCGGCTCTTCGATCCCGTGATGTGAAACCATGCCTGGGAAGTGTCTCCTGCACAGAACACCAAGGATGCCGTTCACCTTCCGTTTGTGAGAAGAACCGGGCTCTATCACCTTCCAACACCTGCGAAGTAATTAGCATACATTGTTAGTTTCTTTTGCGATTTTCAACAAACGGGGTGCAAATGTACAAATAACATATAAATTTACTTACCTTTTTTTTGGCTGGGGCGATCATCGAACGACGCTCAAAAGGTATCGGTCGCTTTGGAAGAGACGAGGGACCGCGCTGCCATATTTTCGGAAGAGTAGAGGAAGAGGATCCCCCTGTCGCCTCCACCTCCTGCTGGTCCTCCTCCTCCTCCTCCTCCTCCACCACCACCGCGGCAGGAACATCCTCCTCAGAGGAGGACGAAGACGACGACGAAGGTAAAGGGGTGGGTGCCCTACCCCTCCCTCGCCCCTTGCCTGCACCGCTTGCTCGCCCCTTGCCTCCACCCCTACCGCGCCCCTTGCCTCCACCCCTCCTGGAATCCTCAGGTGCATCAGACCCACCCCTCGTCCTCTGGTAAAGTGAGTTGACGTTCCTCGTACCGCCCACCATCTTGGCTCACTCACCTGCAATTAAAAAGGCAAAGAAAATATAATTAGAAAGAGATGCAAAATAAACAAAACATAATTATAAAGAGATGCAAAATAAACAAAACATAATTACAAAGAGATGCAAAATAAACAAAAGGGTTAGGATCATACATGTTTAGAAATATTCATCAACATCGGGATTAGCTACTTCTTCTATCTCATCATCACTATCACGCATTTCTAGATCCGCATGCGACTGCTCCAAAGGAGGAATTTCTTCACC
Source organism: Urochloa ruziziensis (assembly GCA_015476505.1). Taxonomy (NCBI): domain Eukaryota; kingdom Viridiplantae; phylum Streptophyta; class Magnoliopsida; order Poales; family Poaceae; genus Urochloa; species Urochloa ruziziensis. Next base: position 3,118,792 of record CM027124.1, on the reverse strand, counting down.
AATGTCAATACCGTCACGTATTTTTTCAAGTAACTGTACGTCCAAACGGTTATGAACCACATCTCCATCGTCATCGTCTTCAATCCTTTGTTCTACTTCCATTTCATCTGCACCGGTTAATTCTATCTCAAAACTACCTTCTAGTCCATTTTCTTGGAAGAACTCTACGACATACGTGTTTGGGTCTAAGTTGCAATCTTCATTGTTTGGGACCGGGAGTTTACCATGTGGTGATACCTTGTACACCACATCCCAATCCTAAAGACGCTCGTCACTTGTGCACGGGTACGAAAGGTAATAAACTTGTGTGGCTTGTCGTGCCACGATATATACATCGTCTCTTGCATAGACTGATGATTTTTGAATTTCGACTAGCCCAACATTAGGGGTCCGTCTAACAGCCGAGGGATCAAACCAATGGCATTTGAATATGACAGGATTAAGAGGTTTGCTTCCACCAAAATCGAGTTCATATATTTCTTCAATTATTCCATAATACTCGACCCCATCAAGGGCTGGCGTGCAAACCCCAGTATTTGTCGTCCTTCGATTAGGCATCTTCTGCTCATGGGTCCTTGTGCGAAAACGATAACCATTCACATCATAACATTTAAATGACATGACCCTATAGGCACAACCATCGGCAACCTGTCTCAACTCGGCACTCATGGACGCATCGGTTTGGCCCTGCAAGTTGGCGCATGATATTATTGGTCGTGTCAGAAGTAATGTTAAACTAAATAGGAGGTAAATTGAAATTTACCTTATGATTGAACCAAGAAATGAAATTGTGGTGTCTAAGAAGGGTATCTACTTCATGCGGGGTAGGTTCCCTTGACTGACGCTAGAATCGATGAATAAATTCCCTGTGCCAACGGAAAATACGTATATAGCATGAGGGTTGGATGCAGAAGATGAACTACGTAATGGAAAAGGTTGGTTGAGAACTTACGCCATGGAGGGCTTCACTTCGTCAAGATTAGTCAACACATATAGCATGATAATGCGCCACTCATCGTATTTCAAGGTCTTAGGGGTGCCTTCACTTGCACTTCCGAGTTGCCCTCGAAAAATGCTGAGGGTCGTTTCAACATCACCAGAATTGTAACGTGCCGATGGATTATGCACGCTAGGAAGGTTAGCATCATAGTATTTTGTCGTGCAATTTGACACCTCCTCGAGAATGAATGCCTCTGCAATTGAAGCTTCTATTTTGCATTTATTTTTACATTTAGTTCGAAGAACCTTTTGACATCTTTCAATTGAGTAGCACCAACGGTTCTGCACAGGCCCCCCCATTCATGCTTCGTACGGGAGGTGCAAAATCATATGCTCCATCGGACAGAAGAATCCAGGTGGAAAGATCTTCTCCAACTTACAAAGCAGCACAGGGACAAGTTTTTCCATTTCTGCCATCACGGTGGGAGATATCTCTTTACACAAAGGATGCGGAAGAAATTGCTCAACTCTGCCAGCACTAGCCATATATTGTCGGGGACATAGCCTCAAATCATCACCGGAAGTAGCCGCTCAAGCCATATGTGATAGTCGTGACTCTTGAGCCCGTTGATTCGCAAAGTAGCTAATTTAACCCCCCCTCTTCAGATTCGCTGCATACCCATCAGGGAACCGTAACGTTTGGAACCATTTGAGAACTTCCCTCCTTTGAGCCGGGGTCAAGACATACGGTGCCCTAGGCTTCATCCACCGTCTGCCGTCCTGAGGAGTTGGTATGTCCATCTTCGGTCTATCGCATAACCGGCTTTGATCCACTCTAGCCTTCACATTGTCCTTGGTCTTGTCAGGAATGTCCATGACTGTACTAAAAACGGCTTCGCCAATATTCTTTTCGGTGTGCATTACATCAATATTATGTGGAAGAAGAATGTCAGACATATAGGGAAGCTGCCACAAGCCACACTTAGCAGTCCAGGCATGTTGCTCACCATATCCCACGAAAGCATCTTTTCCTTTATCGAACTTGAGAGCGTCTAGTTCAGCACGAATCTCGACACCTGTCATGATATGTGGTGGAGGTTCCTCAACAACAACACCTTTCGTAAAGTTCTTGGTGTCTCGTCTGAATGAATGCTCAAGACTGAGGAATTGACGATATTTGTCGAACGAAGAAAATTTGCCACCCTTGATCAACCAAAGCCACCTATAAGCTGCCTTGCACACTGGGCATGGGAACTTCCCATGAACACACCACGCACAGAATAACCCATACGCCGGCATGTCATGAAATGAGTACATGTACCAAACATGCATTGTGAAGTTCGTCTTTGTAGCTCGGTCATATGTCCATACCCCTTCCTTCCAAGCATGTTCCAATTCATCAATCAGAGGCTGCATGTATACGCTCATATTTTTCCCCGGGTGTCCCGAAATAATTAACGACGCGAAAATGTTTTGTCGTCGAAAGAGGACGTCGGGGGGAAGATTGAGAGGGATAACAAACACGAGCCAACAAGTGTATGGGGCAGAAGACATCCCATAGGGATTAAACCCATCTGTTGCTAGGGCAACACGTACATTACGCGTCTCCGCAGCTTTGAGACTATGAATCTCATCAAAAGTTCTCCATGATTCACCATCAGATGGATGTATTAGCTTGTCAGGATTGTATCGACGCCCATTTTTATGCCATGTCATCTGTTTCACAGATTCCTCACTCATGTACTATCGTTGGATCCTCGGTATAAAAGGAAGGTACTGTATGATCTTCACAGGGATTGTGGTTTGCTTCTTAGTGCCATCCGCACAGTCTACCTCCACGAACCTGGACGACTTGCACTCTGGACATCTCTTTGCATTCTCATGTTCTTTCCTAAATAAGACACATCCTTTCTCACAGGAATGTATCTGCTCATATGGCATCTTAAGTGCACGAACGAGTTTCTTTGCCTCATACATGCTCTTTGGCAGAATGTGTCCGTCATCTCGCCGTCCCCCACCGTCCCCGCGCCGTCCACCCGCTGTTTGTTCGCCGAGTGTCTGCTTTAGACACTCGGCGAAGAGCTCTACTTCGCCGAGTGTCTGACGGTGACACTCGGCGAAGGGCGACCACCGTCAACTCCCCGCCGTTCGTGGTGCCCTTTGCCGAGAGCCACAGACCGACACTCGACGAAGGGCTTGTTCGCCGAGTGTCGTCTTGTTGACACTCTGTAAAGGGCTTGTTCGCCAAGTGTCTGCTCTTCGCCGAGCGTCAGAGGCTGGGCACTCGGCAAAGGGCTTGTTTGCCGAGTGCCCGCAGTTTGACACTCGGTGAAGATTTAACACTCGGCGACTACTGGGTTCCCGTAGTGAAAATGAAGAACCCGATGTAGTACTAGTAGGAAGAAGAATCCCTTTTATAGAATGTCTTTAATCACTTCAATCTTGCTGTGTGCACTGGCATGGCAGCGGCATTAATGTTATTTTCTTATGGCATTGTCTGAAATTTGATGGTCCGTTTAATTTGGCCTCTGCTGATTGGATCACGTTAATGGCGATGTGAACGAGTATTGTTCCCTTTTGAAGGTGTTGCTTTAGGACGACTTTCTTTTATGGTCTGAGTGTTGTATTTGGTGGCGGATGACGTTGAAGACCTGGTTGTGTGTATTCGACCATAGTGGCATAACAAGAGGCCTGGCCATTTATTGTTTTTATTATTTCTTTTGTTTTTGGATGTGTCTTAGTTACTCAGAGTCAGAGATCGGGAATGATCTTGGTTCAATGGCACCATCTTATTGTAATTGAGATAATTAATAAAGTTTAAATATCGGGGGGAAAAAATCTTGCAGTGTTAGAAAAACCACACGGACATACCAATTCCCTCCTCACGCGCTATCTGATTGCTCTCCATGTGCATATAATTTCCACTTATTGACAAGCACCAAGGTGTATCAGCTGGGACAATTAGGCCACGTTTACATCCGAGCTTCATCATCCATGGCGGTTGGTATAGCCAGGTAGGTAGCAGTGAGATACTGAGATGGAGGTCAACGCGACGCCACGGGCGAAGCTGAGCTTCCATGAAGCAAACTGGATCGGCCAGCCTATGCCTAACATGCCATGCTTAGCTCTCAAACATTCCCCGGAACATGCCCTGCTACCTGACAGAGCTTCTCCATGTGATCGATCGGTCACTATAAATGCGGAGCCCAATCGACTGGAAGGTATGCGAAATCAAGAACAAGGACAGATCAAAGGTTGAGCAGTTCCAAGGGCTTGGTAATTGCGCAGCCAATGCAATTTGCTACAGTTAGGGAGTCTTCTTCTAGGCATTCCATGCCGCTGGCGGCGTTACTGTTGCTGCTGATAACAATGGCGGTTCGGCCAGGAGTGGCAAATAAGTTGCTCTACGATCAGGTCGACATCACCTGGGGCGGCGACCACAGCTTCTTCTACATGGAACGCGAGGGCGAGGACGTCCTGGCGCTCTGCCTCGAGGAGACCAATGGCGGCTCCGGGTTCGCCTCCAAGGACGCCTACCTCTTCGGCCGCTTCGACATCGACATCATGCTCGTCGCCAACAACTCCGCCGGCACCGTCGCCACCTTCTACGTATGTTACTAATTCCTACCCCTTCTGCCGTGACCTGTGGTTTGGTCAACTGGTTAATTTGGTCTCTTCATGAAAAATGCTGATGCAGCTGATGCCGGACGACGTGCCGTGGCCGTACCACGACGAGATCGACCTTGAGTTCCTCGGCAACGCCACCGGCGAGCCCTACACGCTCCACACCAACGTCTTCGCCAACGGCGTCGGCGGCCGGGAGCAGCAGTTCCGCCTCTGGTTCGACCCGACCACCGACTTCCACACCTACTCCATCGAGTGGAACCCCAAGCACATCATGTAAGCATCACACATAATATAATCCTCTCCATCTCCATCCATCAGCTGACCGATTAACCTCACAATAATAATCGCAGAATCCTCGTTGACGGCACGCCGGTGCGCGCGTTCGAGAACCACGCGTCCCGCGGCGTGCCGTTCCCGACGTGGCAGCAGATGCGGCTGCAGGGCACGCTGTGGAACGCAGACCAGTGGGCGACGCAGGGCGGGCGCGTCAAGACGGACTGGACGCAGGCGCCGTTCTACGCGTACTACCGCAACCTTCGCGTGACGCCGTGCGTGCCGTCGCCCGGCGTGGCGTGGTGCGGCGACGAGCCCGCCGGGTCGGGTTGGTTCGAGCGGCGACTGGACATAGCGGCGCTCAAGGAGGCGCAGGAGAAGCACATGATCTACGACTATTGCGTGGATGAGAAGAGGTTTAAGGACAAGGGCTTCCCCGCGGAATGTACCATGGAATGAACTGGACGCAAATGCCGGTCGTCTATGTCCTCCAGTGCTTGTACAATAATTATTTTTTAAATAAAAATATTTCATTTATTTTGTATGATCCGTAGAGCAGCCCTTTTCTTAAATTTTTGGCAGCAAACTACCTTTCGTGGATTCAATTTCAGAATTCAGAATAGGCCCAGGAGTTTTAGCGGGCCTTTTTGAAATGCAGGCTGTTTGTGAGAGAAATGGAACGCCAGGCCCAGCCGCCCAGGAGTCTTCGTTGTCCTACGATTGGGCTGGGCTATATGACTGCCTCCTAATGACTCTGCTGCCTGACTAGCTAGGATGGGCTGGAGCTGAATGTCGAAAATGGAACTATGCTCTAGGATATAAGCCTGACTAGTGACTCATCGATAATGGACGCAATAAGGGATAAGAATTGTGGTGGTCTTAGACGTCACCTCCAGTGGACGCACTAACTTTGTTGCTTTAGTCTATTTTCATTCACTAGAGGGCCCTTAATCTGAGTGCGATTACTGATTAGCATCTATCCTAACTGTTAGGTTTAAGCATGGCATAGTAGTACAAAGTGGCGAGCAAAGCTTCCATTTCGAGCCCACGAGGCATTCACTCGTTGAGCGATGGGCCCCAATCATACCTTCTCTCCGGCCCATCGCACGCACAATCACCCTCCTTCCTTTATTCCTTTTTTTTATTATTGACAAGCCATTTTTGCAATGGGACCTGGAAAGGAGAAACGTGCTAAAAGATGAGACTTCTTAGGCCCGTCTCTGTGAGGAGTGTTATAAGCATTAAATATCATGTTATATCAACAATTTTGCTGACATGGTAGTGATATTTATGAGATGAGTGTCATGGTGATGACACTCCTCTAGCTCAAAGTTTCTAGTCTTGGCAACCGTGTGATGACAATCTGCATTGAGACTGGCCTTACTGCAATATTATTAATTTATTCTGCCATTTCATTTGACCAGACTAGATAGATTAATTTGTAGTCTCTGCTGGTCGGCGTTGATCACTGCCATTAGCTGTACCTGTCCCTCTGCAAAATAGTCTTAAGAACCATTGAAAAATTGATGGAAGATCATAAAAGATATCGAGCGCTTGTGTTAGTGCTAGCACCTTCCATAACATCTTGGGCGTGATCAGCACCTAGTGTGAACGTCCACTCCGCAACCTCCGCGTCACGCCGTGCGTGCCGTCGCCCGGCGTGCGTGGTGCGGCGACGAGTCCGGGTGGTTCGAGCGGCGGCTGGACGTGACGCCAATCAATGAGGCGCAAAAGAAGCACATGATCTGCGACTACTCCGTCGACGAGAAGCGGTTCAAGGACACCATGGCTAATAATCGGATGCATGCCGTGTGCCCGTCTATTCGTTCACACACGTGTACTCGTGCGTCCTTAAAATGAGTCAATTCTAAATTTTCAACATATGTTAATCTTTCATTCATGTATGACCCATATGCAGCCCTATTATTCATTCTCCTGAACGGAATTAACTCTTTGAAATGTAGTAGATTGGTGAGTGAGACAAGAATTGGAACGCCAGGGCCCAGGAGTATCCCCTCTCTTAGCGATTGGGCCCGGCCACTCGCTGCCGGCACTCCCTAATTCAGAGTAGGAATGCATGCTTGCACTTTTAATTTAGCAGACCTCTTTCAAATACAGGCTGGGGTGTGTTTCATTGATCTCTTACGATTGGGCGGAGCCATCATAACTGCCCGACTGGGCTGGTCTGGCTGGGATAAGAAGCCAATCATAAGAGCATCTCCAACCCCTCTCCTATTTTTGCCCCCCTATTTCATCTAAATGAGAGTCTCTCACTCTATTTCTATCTCCTATTTCACATTGGTCTCCAACAGCCCTCTCATATTTGCTCTCCTATACTTCATCTCTTTATATTTAATTCATTTAACTCAACTAACAAGCGCCATGCCAGCAAACCATCTTCCCCACGGGCTGCAGCAAACAATCTGCAGCGTCCTCCCTCCCCATGAATCCAATCTCCTGCTTCCTCTCGTACCTCTGTGTTGACAGTCGAATTTGGCACTTGTCGAGTTTGACTGAGTATACCGGTCTGACCTTTATCCAAGGGCGGTTAGACCGGTATGGCCCTGTAGCCGGCCCGACAAGTCGGGGGCGGTCTAACCGCTATCCAGGGGCGGTTAGACCGGTCCTATACGCCAAATCCGAATAGGTTTAGGAATCCATGTAAATTATGAATCCTCCCGAGATTTTTCTTTCGGGGCAAGACCTCCCCACCCTATAAATATAAAGGGTCGTGGCCGATTGAGTCCTAACACAACCAATCGAACAATTATCTTTTACTTTTCTCTCAAACCCTAGCTTTTCCAACCTTGTGCTGTTCTTCCTTCATCTCTATGGCGGTTAAAGGCGTTCTGAGTGGCCTGCCGATCACAGAACAACCCTACGTGCGCTAGCTCTGTCGGGGTCCCTCCCGAGTCGGCGTTCTTAGGCTTTTCGTACTTCTCAGCCAGGACCGGTTAGACCGCCCCTCCAGTCCGGTTGGACCGCCCTTGGTAAGGTTGTTGCGAGGTGATCGTTTCACACGCCAACTAGCGCAAATCGGTGTGTTGACCTAATTCCGCGTCAACATATTTTTGGCGACTCCGCTGGGGACTCAGAGGGTCTGGTTAGATTAAAACCGGCCAATCTATTCTTTGTATGCCAGGTGCTTGGACTGAGATTGATCAAGACAACATCGTGATGGCATCCATTGAAGAGCTCAGCGAAGAGGAGCAGAGGAATTATGCTGCGCTTCAAGAATGCTTACCTCTTCGGCCGCTTCAACATAGACATCATGCTCGTCGCCAACAACTCCGCCAGCAGCGTCGCCACCTTCTACGTAAGTATATTATATTGCGTCCAACAACATCCACATCGACTTCGACATCGACATCATGGTCTCTGTGAATAATGTTGATGCAGCTGATGCCCGACGACGTGCCGTGGCCGCACCACGACGAAATCGACCTGGAGTGCCTCGGCAACGCCACCGGCGAGCCCTACACGCTCCACACCAATGTGTTCGCCAACGACGTCGGCGGCCACGAGCAGCAGTTCCGCCTCTGGTTCGACCCCACCACCGATTTCCACACCTACTCCATCGAGTGGAACCCCAAGCACATCATGTAAGCATCACACATAATATAATCCTCTCCATCTCCATCCATCAGCAAGGGAAATTAATTAAGCTGATCGATTAATCTCATAATAATAATCGCAGAATCCTCGTCGACGGCATGCCGGTGCGCGCGTTCAAGAACCACACGTCCCGCGGCGTGCCGTTCCCGACGTGGCAGCAGATGCGGCTACAGGGGACGCTGTGGAACGCCGACCAGTGGCCTACCCAGGGCGGGCGCGTCAAGACAGACCGGACGCAGGCGCCCTTCTACGCGTACTACCGTAACCTCCGCGTGACGCCGTGCGTGCCGTCGCCCGGCGTGGCGTGGTGCGGCGACGAGCCCGCTGGGTCGGGGTGGTTCGAGTGGCGGCTGGACGTGACGGCGCTCAAGGAGGCGCAGGAGAAGCACATGATCTACGACTATTGCGTGAATGACAAGCGGTTTAAGGACAAGGGCTTCCCCACGGAATGCACCATGGAATGAACCGGATGCAAATGCCCGTCGTCTATGTCCTCGAGGGCTTGTACATTAAATGTTTTTTAAATAAAAATATTTCATTTATTTTTATTTTTTTGATCGGTAGTGCAGGTCTTTTCTTCCTTCAATTTTTGGCTCAAAACTGCCCTTCGCGATTGCAAGTCCTTTTAGAATTCAGATTTTTTTTTGAGGGGATTCTAGAATTCAGATAGGCCTAGGAGTTTTAGCGGGCCTTTTTGAAATGCAGGCTGTTGGTGAGAGAAATGGAACCCCAGGCCCAGCCGCTGCCCAGGAGTCTTCGTTGTCTTACGATTGGGCTGGGCTATATGACTGCCTCCTATCTCCTAATGATGACGCTGCCTGACCTGAATTTAAAATATGAAAGGTTGGAGTGGAGGTACAGCTCCTGGAGGCCGCCTGGCGCATGCCCACCATCCGATCGTGATACGGGATGCGTAGACGGTCATCCGCGCTGCGCACCTAGCGGTCTGCAGTTGTCCTGACCTCCCTCGCATGATGCCTGCCTGCGCTACCCAGCAGCATTCCGGCGCGCAGGGCGCGTCACAGCATCTAGTGTCGAAAATGGAACTACGCCAAACAGAGATGCTAAGCGTCGTCTTTGGGAGCAACGAGGGAGTAACAAGAGAAAAGGCGATAGCAGAGTTTATCGGTTCTGCACTGGCAAGATAATCTTATTTATAGTGGGCAAGGTTTATGAAATCAGTTTTCAGAAGTGTTGAATTATTCTCTTAATTTACCAGACCAGTTAGTAATAAGGAAAGAGAATCTCTCCTTGACCTAGCTATATCGGGCTGCCACGCAAGAAGGTACCACGTGCAGTTCACGTGCAAGTAATCAAATTTCAGGTTTTGTACTGTTCATTTTGTCTTCTTAATTTTCTCACCTAGGCTTGTAGGACTTGTAAGCATAAAAATACATATTAAGAAAACGATGAAATCTCTAATTTTATGCGTATTAATAAACTTGTATTTGGACATTACAAATTATTTTTTAAGAGACTTAGTGATGCATATTTTTTTATTTTCGTTAACTCAGTACACCATAATTTCCTTTTTCTACCGCTATGTCTAAGCTTGATTATGTTAGCCCCTGATTGGTCGAAACAGTTAGGTCTAAGCATCTATCGCGCGCAGTGCGTACGTACACTCCGAGTGTGGAAGGCCAGCTTTATAGCATCTCTACTTCTGTAGCCCACAAGGCATTCCATATTCGGGCGTTCATTCGGCGAGGAGCTTTCTTGGGCCCCTTGCAGAGCAACTTTCAGTTGACAAGCCATTTTCGGGACCTGGAAGCACAACAAATGGATAAAACCGCACTGTCATGCATGCATTATTCTTCTCTCGATCGCTCAAATCTTAGCCACTTTAGTTAACTACCCACCGACCAGATGGGTCAGGTCTTAATCATTACCGTTAAATGTATCTGTCTCTCTGCACATCCAGGATTAAAAAGGTAATGTCTCCTTCTTTATGGATCTCTTGACTACCGTTGACGATGGTTAAGCAGCAGTAAACCGATCGATTATCAGTAGCTATATGTCTTTTGCTTTTGTAATGATTGGGCACTGCTGGTATCCCTCCCAAATCGGTGATGTGACCTTCTTTTTTTAGTTTCTGTTGATCGACAATGGACGCAATAAGGGATAAGAATTGGGCTCTGGTGTGCTGAATGGACGCGATCGCTGATGTGACCTTTGTTGCTTTAGTCTATTTTCATTCACTAGAGGGCCCTTAATTTGAGTGCGGTTGCTGATTAGCATCTATCCTAACCGTTAGTTAGGTTTAAGCATCGCATAGTATTCCATTTCGAGCCCACACGAGGCATCATTCACTCTTTGAGTGATGGGCCCCCATCACCGCTTTTTTGGGCCCACTGCACAACCATCTTCCACTTGTGCTACTGTGCTAGTGCTAGCAGCGTAGCACCTTCCACAACATTATCTTGAGCCTGATCAGCACCTAATGTGAACAGTTAGGTTTAAGTATCGATAGTGGTAGGCGAGCTTTATCCACTCATTCAGTGATGGGCCGCCCACTATCACGGCTTCCGTGGGCCCAATCCCATGTCGCACCCACAGCCATCACCCTTCTCTTTTGCTTTCATTCCTTTTGACATCCCATTTCGGGAAGACGAAAAGTTCTGCAAGGATAAGAAGCCTCGTCACCGCGCCATTCTGCCTTGCGCACTCTAGTCTTTGGCTAACCACCAAACGTGTTATAGTCCTTTTTTGGGCCGGTCTTAATCGATACAGTTAACTGTATTTGTCTGTCATCCTTCCTTTTTGTATTTTCAATTTGACAAGTCATTCTGTGGGATGGGACCTGAAAAGGTGAAAAGTGCTGAAAGATGAGACTTATTACTGCAATATTATTCATTTCTTATTCTGCCATTTAATTTGACCAGACCAATTAGGTTATTTCGGAGTCCCTAGCCGGCTTTAAACACCGCCGCTAACTGTACATGTCCCTCAGTTTCATTAGCAGGGATTTTTTTTAACGAACCACACAAGATAGTGCACGTTTTTATTGATATACCAGAAAAAATACAAGGCTACAGCCCTGAAAGGCCATAGCAAGGAAAGAAAAAGAAACAGAAAATAAAAAGCCCCAACCCCGACCGGTTGGATTGAGACGTTAACACGGTTAGGTCACTCCACTATACAACGGAGATAAAAGAGAGACTTAACTGCGACAGCTACCGACCAACTCCTATCCATTTAGTCGCCATCTAAACCGCGGCCATACTGGCAGGGAAAAGAGAAAAAGACCGCAATTAGCAGGGAAATGCAGCCGTTCCTTTTTATCTCTCTAGTCCACAACAATTGACATTGGTGGCACTAGTACCCAACTGTCGCTAAAAAAGCTTTAGAAGCATCGAGGCATTGAAAGATCACAAAAGTATCGTGCATCCTGAGTGTGATCAGCACCTAATGTGAATAGTGAGGTTTAAGCGTCGATTCGGCTAGTGTGGCAGCCGAGCTTTATTCACTCACTCATTCAGCGATGGGCCGCCCACTATCACAAGTTTCGTGGGCCCGTAGCACGCCACAGCGCCATTTTTTCTTTGTTTTCTTTCTTTTTGGCATCCCATTCCGTGAAGCTGAAAATAAAGTGCTGCAAGTGATGATAAACCTCGTCAGTCGTCACCGCGTTATTATGCTTTGTGCACTTTAATCTATGGCTAACCAGCAAATACGCCTCCATTTGGCCGGTCTTAATCGCTACCGTTAAGTTTATTTGTCTGTCTGCAGTTTTACCAGAACTAGGAAAAAGAGGTAGCTCCTTTACCTCTTTTGGGTTTTATGAAGTTGACATGGCAGAGCCATGAATAGGGATGATATCTGCCTTTCACCGATATGTGTATAACCATCTCTTACAACCCAATCGCAATGTTGCGATCGCAAAGGTGCACGTGTAAATCACAAACATTTGGTGTCGTGGCACTAGCACACCTGGAGCGAGACATGCGACTGGGACCCACGTGGTTTCCAATTTTGACGCGAGGACTAGTCCTCTGCAACATTTGCATGATGCTTGCTCTGGTACATGGAAATATGGAACTGTAAGATGACTTCTTTGGCGGCAGCCGGCAGCTGTTGTTCTTCTTGCAAAAGGGAGGATGGAAAATTAAGAATAATCTTTACTCAAGAAACAAAATTGAGAATAAAAAGTTATGTCCCTTTCCTATGTTCGAAGTTTTAACCAAAATTAGAATCGAACAAACTATTCCAGTTTCTCAAAAAAAAAAAAAAAAAAATCCAGTCGACCAAACGTTTGCAATGCCCATACAACAGCTGCTCTAGCTGTGTCTGTATCTGTATGCTTCTGATTCTTGTACGCGTACGCTACTTGTTCCCCCACAAAAGAAAAAAAAACTTTACACGCTGTATACAGCACACGGCACGCCTTTGTATGAGTGTCCCCGGTGCCTGCAACTTCATCAGGCCAACTAATCGTTAGGCACGCACACACATAGTGTGAATGATCATGTTTTGCCCATGAAAGCAAGTATTATGGTGGGCTGTAAGTTGGCTAAATGGTGAGGTGGAGGAAAGAAAAGAGGAAAGAGAAGAGAAGTGGGTTGTAAGCTTATAGTCTGCTTATACACAAGAACCAATAAACTTTGTGAGAGAGACAAGTGGGTCATGCATTAATTGTGAAGAGCCAGACCATTATATGAGTGGGCTAAGAGAATGCTAAAAGTAATCCTTGCAGCCAGCAGCTGGCTGTATTATAAACCTGCTCTGAATCAGAGTTCTTCGCTGGCTAGAGACCGGCAGGCCGACGGCGTGAGAATATGCATGTGTGGCCCCCCTGTTTCCGAAGCGGAGCCGCACGCCTCCTCTCGCCGCATCCAATACCCGCCGCCGCCGCCGCGACCACCATACCGGCTGCCTGCATATGCGTGCGCATGCAGCACTGAATAACCAGACCGAATAATACGGCCTGGAATTTGGAACTGAAAGGCGAGGGGAATGATCCGACTCCGACATCATTTTTAATTCAAAGAATAGATAACTTTTTTTGCTAGTTTACTCTTTTTTTCTTTTAACGATTATTAGTAACGGCTTGTTTGGTTGGAGATAAATGTTATGAGGGAATGGAAGTTTAGAGCCATGAGACTAAAATTCTCATGTTTGTTTCATAGGAGTGGGAGTTCTCGTGGGACGAGGCATGGGGAGTTTAGAGGTCCAACTCCCACCAATCTCTTCCCATGGGGAGGGGTGTGGTAATTGGAAGAGAATTATACTTTGAGATGAAAACGAATCATCTCAACCATTTATCATGACTTATGATACAATTTTCACGTCAAAACAAACAGAGGATATGAATTCCCTCAACTCCCTCTCCAAATTCCCTTCATCAATTCCCATCATTAATTCTCATGCCTCTTCCCATCGTATTCACAAACGCACCCTAAAGGGACCTTAATTTTGAGTGTGGCTAGCACCTATCTAATCTGAACGGTTACGCTTAAGCATCGGCATTATTCTGAAAGTGGCTGGCAAGGCAGGCTTTATGCCATTTCAAGGCCACTAGCTAGGCATTACACTCAATCATTGAGCGATGGGCCCCTTGAGCGGTGTCAATTATGGTGCCGTTAATTGTTCCTGCTTCTCCTCGGATTCATCAGAAGGAAACACATACAGGGCTTCCCCTATACGGAGTAGGGGTGTAATGTAACAGAGCTGCTTTTTAACCAGCAACATTCTTTTTTAAAAAAAATAAATAACCACCAACATTCCTTGGACTCGGAATCCATGCATTCCTCCAGACGACCGCGATAACAACGCGCCGTTGAGAGGACCGTGCACGCAGTGCGCGCGACGACCGTCTCCCACCGCATGGAGATGGGAGTACTACGTGTGTCCTCTGCTTTGGCGCCCCTGTACGTGTGTACTAGATCCGTGGTCCCTGCGGCCTCCGGTGGACCACAGCAACTGTGCATGGTGTGCCAGGAATGCCATGCTCGGCTGGCGATGACACGGCATTCTCACCCACAAAGGAATCGAGCGATGGCCACGGGCGCGGGGCACTGGGGCAGGGCTAGCCGCCTAGCCGTGGTATGATATGATGCTATTCGGGAACTCTCCGTCCTGTCGGACATCTAAACAGCCTACTCTACTTGGGACGGTACAGCGACGTTTCTGGTACAGCAGCATCACACACATCCTCAGCTTTCGCGTCCTTGATCTGTTCCCAAATGCTAATATGCATGCAGAGATTGGATGGACGAGGATCAGATAATAAGGCAGATAATGCGCGAGAGAGAAATCCGGGAGGGGACCTGCAAAACAATCCTAAGATATTTGTGTGCATACTACATATATAATAGCCCGGTACGGTAGCCCCCATACTACGGGCTTGATTGGTTTGATGCCAATACATGCCCTACCACTACATGCCCTACAAAAATTAAGGCATGCCTAAAAATTTTGGTCATGGCTTGGTTCACTTCTAGAAAATTGGCACTCCAAATTTTTTAGTCAAAACTATGGCAAGTTTCTAGAAACTTCTTGAGTTCATAAGACAATTTTGCCATATTTTGACACCAAACCAAATGAAGACCCAAATTTCTTGCCTTAATTTTGGCATGGCAAGCCATAATTTTGGCTTGCCCTCATTTTGGTTTGGCACAAATTGGAAGCCAACCCGTTCTACAGTGCTGTACTCCAATCTTCACGCGTGCGTCATGAATCCCACCGCAACTGTTATTGCCACGTTGTTATAAAGAAAAACTGTTGCCGCATGTCTTGTCCGCTCCATTTCCTTTCCTAGTTTCCTAGTCCAGTACATTAGCAGAGAAGTGGGGAAACAAAAGTTTATTGGCTGGCGCGTGCGTGAGAAAACTAGTGCTGTGAGGCGATCGTTGCCAGCTGCATGCTCTGACGTGATGAAAGCTGAGAAGAGAGGAAAAGCGAATTTGCCGGGGTTCGACAATGAAGAGAGATGGAACCTGTACACTTTTGTCTTGCGAAAAAGCCGAGGTCTACTACTCCCTCCGTCCCATAACAAGTGCACATCTCGTTTATCGAGGAGTCAAACTTTTTAAGTTCGACCAAAGTTCTCTATTATTTATAATGTGTAATTAGTATAATTAGGTTGAGCATTGAGTATACTTTCAAAATAAATTTATTTAAAGATAAATGTTGATAGTATTCTCTATATTTTTAGTCAAACTTTAAAACATTTGACTCGTTGAGAAGCCTGATGTCCACTTATTTTGGGACGGAGGGAGTACATGCTGCACGGACGGGTGCGAAGGAGCTGTGAACTAAGTAATAACGTAGCATGATCGGCGGCGTCGAGCGCCGCTAGCACCTTATTTATGAGGTATACGTGGACGTACACCTCCTCCTGCCTGCGGTGCCATTGTTTAGTGTTTACTGACCGAAAGAAGAGGCCCCTGTGTTTCTGTATGGACACAAAATCCTCAGTACAGTACACACCGGCCCTAACCCTGCCCTTTTTCGGTTTCGGAGACACGGTTTGAGTCGTACCACTAGCTCGTACTAGGAGCCTTTTTTTCTTTACGTACTATAATCCAGCAGAGTACCCGGCCACACCGACAAGGCCACGTCGTACTTGCGCTTCCGGCTGCCAGCGGAACTTGCCGTACCAGTGGACGCCGCGCGCGACCGGCCGCTGCCAGCCACACCGGCGGTTATTAAATGACACTCTATATTTATTTTAGTCTTTCAAATGGAAAAAACAACTTTAGCCGGGCTACAGAGATGCTTTCTTGCAAAACAGCAAAAGTGAAGTCCCACTGTCGGTGATATGATCTCCGGCAGTCTTCCATGGGGTATGTAGGGAAGATCGCAAAGATCGGAAGCTAGATGGTTAGGGTGGACAGACACAAGGATTTAGACAGGTTCGGGCCGTCAACTCGACGTAATACCCTACGTCCTGTTTTGGGGTGTTGTATTGCGTGGATTGTTCTCTTGAGAGATTTCCTGTCGTTTGGAGGGGTCCCTGCCCGCCTTATATATCGGGGGGACAGGGTTACAAGTCGGTTTGTAGCCGATCCTATCTCTAAGGATCCTTTCCTTCTTTACAAAAACTCCTATTCTAATCAGAACTTCTCCTTCCGGGTCCTTCCTACATGCGCCGACTTGTCCCGCACATCATCAGGTCCAGAACGGTGGGCCGGGCCGCCCCCTATTGGAGGGCTGTCAGGCCTGCTCGTGAGGTACCGGGGACTATATCCCCCACAGTAGCCCCCGAGCACTTCTTGGCCGATCGTTGGCTGTAATTGATCTGTCTTTTTCTTGCATGATCCGAGTGCTCCGCAACTTTGCCAGAATGCTTGATCAGATTTCCGAGTAGTCTAGGACTTCATCCGAGTGGTTTCGAGGAAGATCTGAGTGCATACTCAGACGTTCCTGAAAACGATTCTTCAATTGTAGCCGCAGTGAGGGGAAGAAGTGCTCTTTTTCACAACGCGAAAGCGAAGTGTATACACTTAGCCCCCGAGCCTTGGGCAATTTTAGTATAAAATTGGCCAAGGGTCTTCAACTTTTCTCCATCAAAATCTTGATCTTCAATGGCGTGCACCTCCTGGTGCACCCATTGGGTGTAGCCCCCGAGCCTTGAGCAGAGTAGAATAGTCTGGTCGAGGGTCAAAAATATAATATTGTAAAGTTCTTTTTGAACTTAATCCATCAATGGCGTGCACCTCCAGGTGCACCCATTGGGTGTAGCCCCCGAGTCTTGATTCGACTCGGCACGATCGTGTCAAGACTCTAAAAGCTGTGGATCCTGACCGAATTTTTCAGCCCCCATGCCTCTGGGCATAGATTTCGAACAATTTTCTCCTTTCAGGGCATTTTTATTTCCCCTTTTTAAGGAATCTTTTCTCAAGTTCTTTGAACTCGGCGTGACTCCCGAGTCGTGTCCCACGACCCAGCTTGACCATATGGTAAATCACATTCTCACAAGATTTATACTTGTCAGCACTTGACTCAGATTTCCGAGTCAATTTAGCGATAGTATCGCATGCCTTACGTAAAAATCAATTGCAAGGTTGCAATATTAATTGCAAAAATAAGCCTGGCCGTCGACTAATTTTAGCCTCACGACCGAGTGGTTTCTGCCCCTGAGCATTTGCTCAGGAACCCACATAATTGTTAATTAACAGAAGTGAAAGGTCGTGCTATATTTTAGCCTATCAAAGGCTTAAGTCAGCCCATTTAGGCCTATCAATCCCGTTAAGCCCATTGTTTCCTAGGGAAACTAACGGTCGCCTCATGAAGCCAGAATATCGCGAGATATCACGACTCCATATCGCATCTTTGAATTTAAAGCGACGTGACGTGCTAGCGTCGGTTGAGTTCCCGAGACGAGCATCGCGCCGCGCGCGGGAGGAACGGTTCATTTCATTATAAGCCAGCCCCGCCGCAATCTTCTTACTTTCCTCGCCCTGAGGTAATAAATCGATTTGTTGCCGTTTGTGTGTTCGATTCCACCCATTGGGTGTAATCCCGATGAAAATCTGACGAGGCTGGCCCTTCTGGTGGTGGCGATCCTGCAAATTAATTTTTGTAGATTATCTGTAGTATTGGTAGTAAAAGTATTTTGAATAATGTTTAATCCTTTGTGTTTGTATATAAGTTTTTATGTAAGTGCTACTCCCTTTCTTTCTGCGCTGGCCTTAATTTCTGAGTGGTTGACTTGTTACGGAGTAGATTAGCCTCGTTGGTCTTAGTCTCATGCCGCCGAGCATTGTCGTGCGTGTAGAGCTTTGACTTGGCGAGTACTTCCCCCACGATTTAAAGTTTGTTCCACTCGTACTTTATGTGCGTGACGCGAAAGAGGAAATTCGAGTAGTAGACATAATGTAATAGAAGATGAAATCAACTTTGTTGACAACTTAGATGATATTTATAAATTTGCCGAGTCGAAACTGGGGATGATTATCCACAAAAACCACTCGTCGAAGATTATTAAAAAATATCTTAAAGAAATAAGAAATTAATACATGACCTGACGGTTGTTGAGCTTCTGCTGGCGCTTTGTCTCGAAACCTTCTGGTCCTCCGTAGATCATACGGACCACTCGGTCGGCCTCTTGAAAATCATCGCCAGCCTCGTCGTTTCGCCTGTCGTCTCTTGGGGAACTATCGTTCCTCCTTTTGTAGGGAGGGCCTCTGTTGCCCCCAGTGAAAGCTCGCTTCAACCCATAGCACTCTCGTGCCGAGTGCTTGTGCTTGTGGTACGGACATTGCTCATCGAGCATGCGCTGGAAATCTTCTGGAGTTATCCGGCCTCTGGGCCGGTCCAGAGTGGCGACCATATCGCCCTCGCTCTTCTTCTTGCGGGGGTGACTGTCGCTGCGACGATGATCATCGCGTCGTTCTTCGTCCTCGCGGCGGTCGCGCTTGCGGGTTGTCTTGTTCTCTTCCTCCCAACGATTCTTGATCTTGCTGAGTTGTTCCTTCTCTGCAATCTCTGCGTCCGCCCACGTACTCGCGACCCGGAACATGTCATTGACAGTCGCGGGCGGCTTCCGTGTCCACTTGTGGATCAATCTTCCATCGGAGATGCCGTTTTGGAAAGCGGTCATCACCTCCTGGTCCGTCACGTCCGTGATGGAGTTGCGCTTCTCTGAGAACCTGCGTACGAAGTCGTGCAGGGACTCGTTCTTGCGCTGTCGTATTTGGCCGAGGAGCCGCTTGCTCCCGGGCCTCTCCCAAGTTCCGAGATAATTACCGATGAAGAGTACGGTAAGTTGATCCCAGTTGTCGATGGAGTCCTATGGGAGTCCTGCTAGCCAGTTGCGACAGTCTTTGGTTAGCATGATGGGGAGGTAATTCGCCATCACGTCCTCGTCGCCGCCAGCAGCTTGTACGGCGGTGTAGTAGATCTGAAGCCACTGGGCTGGATCAGATTTCCCGTCGTACTTGTCGATGTCTGATAGCTTGAAGCCCCTGGGCCATGTTACGCTCCTCAAGCGCTCAGTGAACGACTGGAATCCGCCGATCCGACCTCTGGGGCGGGAACCACTCGGATCCGAGCCGTCTGTCGTCCTTGGGGGAGTACGCTCCCTCCTGCGATCCCGGTCCCTGGGTGGGGAACGGGTCCTCCGATAGGTCCGAGTCCTGGGAGGAGTTCAGTCCCGTCGGTAGGTTCTGCTGCGCAGTGGAGTCTGCTCCCTTGGCGGGGTCGGCCGCCTTCGTGGGGGAGCCGCTCGTCCTCGCGACGGAGTCGGTTGTCGAGGTGGAATACGACCGCCGTCATTGCCGCGCCTTGGGCTACCGGAGAGATCAGAGTGATCAGTATACTCTGACTCCGTCGAGTAGCCGTTCCGGTTGGAGTTACGACGGGGATTCCCATGCTCCCGGTCGTATTCTTCGCGATGTCGAACTTCTTCGTGGTCACGTTCCTCAGCGCTACTGCGGATGACGTTCCTCGCGTCTCGGTCTCTGTTTATCGTGTCACGAAGATCTTCATCACGGTCCGATCCACCGCTGGTCCGGCGTCGAGACGGCCCGGGCTCAGAAGCGGCCGTACGTGATCTGCTCTGCATCTGGTGGACCTGGACGGAGGCGGCCTGCACGAAAGCCCTTACCTTTTCCAGGCCTGGAGTACTGGGTGGTAGCCGACTGATCTCCTCGTCGATGGTGACGAGGTTCTGGACCGGCGTCTCGTAGACGTTGAATCCGTTGTACTCGAACATGTCGTCGCACATCAGGTTCCGACTGCTTGTCCTGTCGCGTCGATCCCGATGACGACGATGATCCTCCGAGGGTGGTTCTCGAGGTTGAGCTGTGCCAGATCCTGATGCGTTGATCCCGTGCGGTCGGGCGGCTCTGCGAGTCGCCCGATTGGCGTTGCGTCCTCGGCGCTGATCCCTGGCTTCGGTTGTGTCGTCGGCCGGGGTGAGTTCGTCCTCCGACACGGGGTTAGGTGGCGTCGATGGTGCCACCATGTAGCAGTATGACCCGGCTCCCCCTTGCGCGAGGTAATCTTCCTCGGACTCAGAAAGATCGGTTGTGGGCGTGCCACGCTCCAAGCTACTCGGAGTCGATCCTCCGGGTGATCCTAACAGTTCCGGCTCCGTGGAGGAGTCGGACGTGGTGTAACCCTCTTGCAGGTCGTCTAGGATTGAGGGTCCCCGTGGGTTTGACTCGTAGGAGTCGCTCTCAGAGGGGGAATCATCCGCCTGGACGATGTCCTTCATCTTCTGCTGCTGGGTAAGCGTGCGGAAGCTGGGGGTCTGAATGGTGATGACCTCAGGGCTCGGAACGCACGTCTGCTGGGCGTTTACGCTCTGAGAGGACTCGGCGACGCGACTCTCAAGAGCCGGATCGGATCCGAGTGGTTGCTGATCTGCTCCCGACTGGTTGGGCCTCGCGTTTTGCGATGGACTCAGTGAGGCAGAAACGGCGCGATCAGATGCGATCGGACCGGATTGGGCCGTGATGGTAAAGTCGGCGCCAGAGAGGAAACCTCTGTGGCGGTTGTAGCCCCTGTCGTTTGGGTATCCAAAGCGGCGGTGATGTTCCCGAACTGGATGTCGAATCTGTCGACGTCCGGGAGGTTGCAGCTGTCCAAGATCTTGACGCGGTCCATCGGGCTCACCAAATTGATCTCGGCGATACCCCCTACCTGGCGCGCCACTGTCGGTGATATGATCTCCGGCAGTCTTCCACGGGGTAGCCCACAGAAGTGATTTGTATGTAGGGAAGATCGCAAAGATCGGAAGCTAGATGGTTAGGGTGGACAGACACAAGGATTTAGACAGGTTTGGGCCGTCAACTCGATGTAATACCCTACGTCCTGTTTTGGGGTGTTGTATTGCGTGGATTGTTCTCTTGAGAGATTTCCTGTCGTTTGGAGGGGGTCCCTGCCCGCCTTATATATCGGGGGGCAGGGTTACAAGTCGGTTTGTAGCCGATCCTATCTCTAAGGATCCTTTCTTTCTTTACAAAAACTCCTATTCTAATCAGAACTTCTCCTTCCGGGTCCTTCCGACATGCGCCGACTTGTCCCGCACGTCATCAGGTCCAGAACGGTGGGCCGGGCCGCCCCCTATTGGAGGGCTGTCAGGCCTGCTCGTGAGGTACCCGGAGACTATATCCCTCACACCCACAATGCTCAAGTTTTCTACCTTTGATATATCTGCAAATGGGCCTCGGCAAGCAGGCCAGACATCTTGCTTTTAGACCAAATGAGAGGAACTCTGATTTGTGTATGCTGTCGTTGGATGCAGATGAACGGCGCTGAGGCACCTACCTCTCTCTGAAGTAGTTTGAAGACTTCAGAGGAACTCGATCCCTATTTTCAACGCGGCGCCGCCGCACGCCTCCTCTCATCGCGTTCCAGTTGGCTCCACCGATTCCAAATGCTCCCGCAAAGCCCCTACTAGAGTCAACGTCTGCCGTCTGACTCTAGTACGTACACCGGAGGCCGGCCGCAACCGTCTCCCGCTGCATGTACGTGTTCCTCTGCTTTTTTTCTTGAAGGGTCACCGAAAGGGTAGAGAATGCCCCACCTGAATTGATTTCATTGACCTCACGGCCCTGACCGGCCCGGCTGATGTTTAAAACGTTTACGTTGTCGCCTAGAAAAAACGTACTGTAGGGTTTTACATTGCGTGGGAAAAGTGTTCCTCTGCTTTGTTACTAGTATATCCGTGGTCCCTGTGTACCACAATCAGCGTGGTGTGCCCGGAGCCCGGGAATGCTATGCTAGCTTTGTTGAATGTAAAAGTGGAATGGACAAAGGATTGACCAGTAGTCTTTCCATTAATCTGAGTTTTCTTATATACATGGTGAATGAGCGTGAATGAAAGGGCAACCATCCTTTGGGAACGTTTGTAACCAGGGGGTGCCCCCTTCACCTGGGCAGTTGCTTCTTGGATGAGATCATCCAGTATCGTAACACTCCCCCTTGATCGAATCCACCTCCAGATTAATGAAAATATTACTTCTCCAAAATCCTGTGGGAAAATGAAGAATAATATGGATATTGATTGTTCCACCATGAACTTAAAGTAGTTCTAGTGAACAATTTACTTGTATTAACATTGCCTCATTAAAAACCTTATATGAGAAAAACCTCTGTGAGGATAAAAACTCATAGAAGGAAAAAAGAGTACAATGTGATGTGATAACAAGGCATATCACTGGGAGGATACTCCCCCTGATTCTTGTAAATCTCTCAATCTTCTCATACCGATCCCCCAAACGTATTTCTCAAACAGAGAGGTAGGAAGGGATTTAGTAAAGAGATCAGCGAGATTGTCACAAGATTTGGTCTGTAAGATGTTAATTTCCCCACTTTCCTGAAGCTCGTGAGGATAAAACAACTTGGGAGCTATATGCTTAGTGATATTGCTCTTGATATAGCCTTGTTGCATCCGTGTAATACAAGCAGCATTATCTTCATAGATAATGGTGGGTTTCCCCATAGAACCAATACCACAAGTTGTTTCTATGTGGTTGATCACTCTACGAAGCCATACGCATTGACGTGATGCTTCATATAATGCAATGATTTCAGAGTGATTTGTGGAAGTTGCCACTAGAGTTTGTTTGGATGATTTCCAAGAGATGGCGGTTCCACTATGTAGGAATACGAAACCTGTCTGAGATCTGGCATTGTGGGATCAGACATATAGCCAGCATCAGTGTATCCAATCAAAGAGGGGTCTGGATTCTTCTGATAGAATAATCCAAGATCTCTAGTACCGTTAAGGTACCTAAGGATTTGTTTACCCCCAGTCCAATGGCGTGTTGTTGGAGCCATACTGTATCTTGCAAGTAACTTGACAGCAAATGCAATATCAGGTCGTGTGCAATTTGCTAGATACATGAGTGCTCCAATGAGACTGAGATAAGGATATTCAGATCCAAATATCTCCTCTCCATCATCCCGAGGTTGAAAGACATCTTTGTCTATTTCAAGGGATCGAACAACCATAGGAGTCTTTGCTGGATATGATTTATCCATATTGAATTTCTCCAATACCTTTTGGATATATGCAGACTAGTGCACTAGTATCCCTGAGTGAAGGTGTTCGAGTTGTAAACCCAAACATAATTTGGTTTTACCCAAATCCTTCATATCAAACTCCGTTGATAGATGATTGCGTGCTTCATCAATATTTTGTGTACTGCCGATGATATTTAAATCATCAACATATACTGATATTATGTAAAATCGTGCTGATAACATGTTGAATGTAAACGTGGAATGGACAAAGGATTGACAAATGAACCAGTAGTCTTTCCATTAATCTGAGTTTTCTTATATGCATGGTGAATGGGTGTGAATGAAAAGGCAACCGTCCTTTGGGAACGGTTGTAACCAGGGGTTGCCCCTACTCCTGGGCAGTTGCTTCTTGGATGAGATCGTCCAGTATCGTAACAAGCTTCACTGCGGGTGGCTAGCAGTTATGCAGTTGTTGATGACACGGCATCCCCAGCCACAAAGGAATCCAGCGACGGCCACGGGCAGGGCCGAGCCGTGGTGTGATGTGATGGTGGTACCTGGGGACCCTCCCTCCTGTCGGACATATACTCCTGCTTAAGGCTCTACTCTACCCTTTAAAAGAGAATATTCTATCCTGGTCAACGAGATTCTCTACCTTAAATCTGTTTCTTCTGCACTCGTCAACCTCTAAGTCTCATACTATATACCAACTACCACCACATGGTGCCCACAGCAAACAATTTTTAACCCCATCGCCCCCCGCTCCCTCCCGCTGGGCCCACCACTCTCTCTCTCCCTCCCCAGATTTTCTCTCCAGCCCCTCTCTCCCGAAACTTCTCCCCTCCTCTTCCCCTCCGCCGCCCACCTCATCCCTTCTCTGCTCACACGGAGCTCGCCGGCCTCCTCTTCCCTGCACTACGCCCCTCCTCTGTTTTGCGCATGGGCTCGAGCTCGTGTCGGCCTCCTTCTCCGCCTCGGCTCCTCCACCGCTCCCTACGGCCCCCGTCTTCGTGCTGAGCTTGCCGCGGCGGCTCCCCTTCTCCGCGCAGGTGAGCGAAGCAGGGGCGCGGCTGCGGGAGCCCAGCGGCGCGGTGGAGCGTCGGCGGAGGGGCGGCCTCAAGCTCTCCTCTCTCGCGACGGCCTCGATTTAGCCGGCCAGGAGGAGCAGGGAGCGGCGGCCAGCGCGGCGCAGAGCAGCACCATCTCCGGCCGGCCTCGTCCCCACCGTGGCGAGGAGGAGCGTCGGCCTTGTCTTCGCCAGCAGGCCGGCCTCTTCTGCTCCGCCGGCGAAGGGCAGCGGCGGGAGGCGCCGCCTCCCCGGCCGGTGGCGTGGCGGGCACGCCCTCCTCCCTCCCTTCCCCGCTAGCACAGCCGGAGGATGAGCGCCCCCCTTCCCAGCTCGCACGTACCTTCCGAGCGGCGCCTCCATTGCTCCATGGCGCGGCCGGCGGCGCGAGCAGGGCCTCTACCGTGCCGCTTTCCACCGTCGCCCTCGGGTGTCCCCTTGCGCCAGATCTGGGCGGGGTGGTGCTCCAGCCGGCGGCAGGCGGCGTCTCCGGGTCCATGGAGGCAGGCGGCTGGAGCAGCTCCATCTACCTCCTCTGCTTCCCCTCTCTCTCCGGGTGGTTGAGGGAGGCACGCGGGTGCGCGGGCCCCGCGCCCACGTGGCGCTTACCGTCCCTCCTCCACACCCGCTTCATTTGCCGTCTGCACGCCCGAACTGGAGAGTCCCGTTCCTTTTACATATTGCCGCAGCAGAAAAAAACAGGAAAACCGCACGGCATGCACGTCAGGTGGCGGCATGCCGTGCGAGATCCCGGCCCCAGTGCAGGCAGCCTAACGTTTCTGGTACACCGTCACACATATCCTCAGCCTTCGCGCCCTTGAACTGCTCCCAAATAATGCATGTAGAGATTGGATTAGATCAGGCAGATAATTCTCTGCGCGAGTGAGAAATCAGCTGCTAATAAATAATTCCCTCTAGATATTTGTGTCACCGCAGAGAAATCAATTGCTAATAAACAGGGAGCTCCTTTCAGGCAGATAATTATTTATTAGCAGCTGATTTCTCACTACGAAATCAGCTGCTAATAAATAATTCCCTCTAGATAAATAATTATCCTTCCGGTTGCTCCGATATGTGCAATTGCCTTGCATGCCTCATCATCTGCCATCTCGGTCGTGCCCTGTAAACACAACACAACACAACACGGGCGTTGGTTGGTTGGTAGGTCAGCACCAGATGTGCCCATGACGTGCAGGGGGTCATCCACCACTCATCCCATCTCGGTCGTCGTTCCTGAATTCCAGCCAGCTTGGCGATCCACATGCATTGTGCCCATACCCAAGAGTTCCGTTCCAACTGGCAATACGCCCGCGGCGCCGAACATACAGTATGTCCGGAACAAGCGACGCCATGGGCCAACCCCCATCAACGGCCCTGTTGCTCTTTCATCCTCCTCTTCTCATGGCCCACTCCCACCCCATTCTACAGTGTTGTACTACGGAGTACTTGCTTAGCTGCTAGCGCGTCATGAATCCGACGGCAACTGTGTTGCAGTGGCATTGTTTACTGACCGAAAGGAGCTCCCTGTTTTCGTAGGGTCACCGGATGGCCAGCACAGTAGTACAGACCCTACCCCCCCTTTTCAGGTTGGAGACACGGTTTCGTTGGTTCGTGATACTAGCAGTCACTACTACCACGTACTACTCCGGATTGGAGTACCCGGCCACACCGACACGCCCACGTCGTTCTTGCACTTGCAGTTGCAGCTAGCTAGCGCTGCCACGCCGGCACCGGCCGAGCTAGCAGCTTACACGTGGCCGTGCAGCGGAAACTGCCGTAACGGTGGACGCTCCCAGCCACAAATATCATCATCCTATAGCAGTAAGCTAGCAGGCACCCCCGTCCACCTGACACGTACGCGGCACCAACTCGAGTACCACCGTAGCCCGAAAGCGAGCCAGCCCGCTGGCCCCGCGAGGAAACGACGACCACTGCGACAGCGCAGCGGACGCCGGCCCGGCCACAGCCACGCCGAGCCGGGCGCGCGCAACGTACGACGCGTGAGCGTGAACCACCGCCGCGCGATCCGAGCCCCCGTCAGGGGCGAATCTAGAGCAGCTCGGAGGAGGGTGCACCGCTTTAGTGTTTAAACAATACATCAAAATAATTTTTCATCTGCCATGCTTTAAACATCAATAGTTGAACATACGCGATCAGGAGCAACACAAAGTTAACAAATAAAAAGTATCGACAATAATGTTTACCACTCACAAAGATAAAGATAATATTGATCACTTCATTGTAGTCAATGACAGAATGCCAAAATCATGCACAAAATATTGCTGTCATAGCAAAATCCAAAAGACGTCCAAAATCAAAATCATTTGGAAAGCATTCAACAATATCTCTATGTATGTCAGCTGCTAGCAAGCAACTATTACCTGCACCATTTGTGCCCATTGCCTTGCCTAACGCTGGATCATGCCCTGCCAAGCACTCATGAAACTCCCTCAAGTTCCCTTTGTTGAGAGATTTCTTTGACTCATCATGGCCCCGGAAAAGGCAATCCTTGGTTTAATAATAGCCTAGCAGTATCAATGGAACCATTCGCCCAAGTAAAGTAAGCCCTCTAAGCAATATCATTAACCTGATTGTAAGCAACATCTATGTGCTGGTCTTTGTAACAAATCATCACACTTCTTCATGGCAATAAAGTGTGAGCCACTAACATCACCAACATGTGACTTTAGCCTTTCTTTCCTATGATAACCATTCCAACCGTTTACAACAAATGCTTCATATCCTGTATCCTTCTTTTCTCTAAATAAGAAACAAAAAGCAGTATGCTCTGTCCGTGGACTCACTATATTCAAGCCAGTTTCCAAACTCATCAAACCATTCCGGATTAATCCTTCTTGGCTTCTCTCCAATAATTGAAACTGGAAAACTAAAGTTTCGAGGCTACCAAGGCCTATTTTCCAAGTATTTCCTTCTCACCTTCTCTCTATGATTATAATGATAAGCCTCAATTTGTTTCCTAATTCCTGGATCATATTTGATTTCCTCTTCCCAATTGATATCATTTGGACATGGATTTCTTGAACTGTTACCACCATCAATCTCTGGTGCTTTCCGTTTAAAATACTTCTCCATGATTTTTGATTTACCTGTCATTTGCAAAAAAAATCAATTTTTGTCCCTCGCTGCCATATAATAACAAAAACCGTAGTCA
The DNA here is from genome assembly GCA_015476505.1 of Urochloa ruziziensis. Lineage (NCBI taxonomy): Eukaryota > Viridiplantae > Streptophyta > Magnoliopsida > Poales > Poaceae > Urochloa > Urochloa ruziziensis. Next base: position 3,091,184 of record CM027124.1, on the reverse strand, counting down.
AAACTCTAACCATGGGCGCCAACAGTCTGAATAAATAGACTAGAATCCAACAAATAGAATAAAGTTTTGACACTAAACATTTAAACTTGATGGAAATCAAAATTATTGAAATAATTTGAGAGGTTCCTTGCCTTGCAATTTGGTCGAGGACAATCGGCGTGTGAATGAATCCCTGCTGCTGCCTAATCTCGTGCCTCCACAGTCCACAGCCGCCAGCAAACGAGGGAAGAGGCGGCTTGGCCGTGCCTATCTACTTTGCTGCTAGAGCCGCCGGAGAATTTGGGAGGGGCAGCCAAGGGGCGCGGCAGGAAACGACGGAGCGCTTCCAATTCCCCCGTGCCGTGAGAAAGGGGCGACCGGGCGTCGGGCGAGCAGAGCGCTTCCAATTCCCCCGTGCCATGAATGCGTGGAGATCGATTCCCTCTCCAGGATGGTTGCTGGGCTGGGCATTTTAGTTGTTGCTGGGCTGTGGGCTCGTGGGGGGTGCACTAAACTGGGCCGTGGGGGGGTGCCTAAAGGGTGAAAATCTGATAGCAATAAGAGATTTTCGTTTTTTGACGGAAAAAGTCCCTTTTACCTCCTGGACATGAGTCCGAGTCCACGTTTTCTCCCTCAACCGCAAAACCCGACATCTAGTCTCCTTCAAGTCTCAAAACTGTTCGTTTTGCCCCACTCGGCGGTTTTGACAGCGGTTTTGGCTGACATGGCGGTGGGTCCCACATGTCAGCGTGGGCCCCGCCCCTATCTCTTCTTCCTCTTCTCTCCTCCTCTTCCTCTCCTACTCCACCTCCTCCGGCCTCCCCTCCCCCGCCGGCCGCTCGGCCCTGCTCCGGACGCCACCGATCGCCGCCTCAACGCCCAAGCCTTGCCGCGTCGGTCGTCGCCTCCGTCCGCCGAAGCTCCGTCGTCGCCGCCGCCTCGCGAGCTCCTCCGTGGGCTCCGTCCGCCAAGCTCGGCGGCGTGCATGGCAGGCGCGAGCTCTGTCGCCCCCAGCTTGGCTTGACGACATGCATATCAGGTGTTGAAGGCCCGCCATCTCGATCTCCGCCGCCGGACGAAGGGGTGGCCGATTCTGGCCGCCGCCGCCATCCCCTCGTCCGCCGCCGGCGCAGCTCTCTCCCGAGGCCCGAATCGAACTCCGCGGTGACGGAGTGGAAGCGCCTACGGGGAGGAGGGGTGGAGAGGGGGGGGGGGGGGGGTTGGAGGAGCCCAGGACCGCCGCCTCCGCGCCTTCCTCTACGCCGGACAGGAGGAGCCGCCGCTCGCATCCGGGCTCTGCCTCGCCGCCTTCGCCTCCACCTCCGCGCTCGAGAACGGTGGAGCCGCCGCAGCTCCACCCGGCGTCCAGAGCAAGGCCGAGCGGCCGGTGGGGGAGGGGAGGCCGGTGGCCGGCGGAGGAGCAGAGGAGAGGAGGTGGAGAGAGAGGAAGAAGAAGGGAGAGGAAGAAGAGATAGGAGTGGGGCCGCGCTTACATGTGGGCTCCACCGCCACGTCAGTCAAAACCGTTGTCAAAACCGCCGACAGGGGTAAAACGAACGGTTTTGAGACGTGAAGGAGGCTAGATGTCTGGTTTTGCGGTTGAGGGAGGAAACGCGGACTCGACCTCGTGTTCAGGAAGGGACTTTTTCCTTTTTGGACTGGGTGCCTAGGCAACCACGGTCCATCGCGTAGCTTCGCCCCTGGCCCCCGTGATGGCAGACAGGTTGCACGCGTCGGCGTGGCAACTAGGAAGGCAATCCGGAGTTTCGGACCAGCTCACACAGTTCGTTAGGCATGCTAAGATCGATGGCAACGGCCGCCGGGGGGTGGGGACCCAGAGCGAGCGAGGTGTGTGATTGATCCGCCGAGACATGCAGGACGATGAGAAGAGGGGAGGATGAATTGAAAGAGCTACAGGGCCGTGAATACTCAACCGTTGATGAGGGTTTCCCGGCCCCCTGGCGTCGCTTGTTCCGGACATACGTTCGGCGCCGCGCGCGTATTGGCAGTTGGAACTCTGGGATGGGCGCGCACAATGCATGCCCACGCACGGGGGAACTGTCGTACCGGTGGACGCCGTGCAACGGGCGCCGGCGGCCTTATCATCCTAGCAGTTAGTAGGCACCCCCGTCCACCTGACACGTACGCGGCACCTACTCGAGTACCGTATCCGTGTACGGCTGCGCGCGCCGGACCGAACCTCGGAAACGACGCCGACTGCGACAGCGTAGCGGCCGTGGGTCGGCCACAGGCACAGCCACGACGCGAAGGCGCACGCCGCGCGCTCCGAGCCCCCGTGATGGCAGACAGGCCGTTGCACGCGTCGGCGTGGCAATCCGGAGCTTCGGATCAGCGAGCTCACAGCGAGGCGTGTGATATATTGATCCGGCGAGAGTACTGAGGCCCGGCGATTACCTGGCTGGCGGCCGGACGCGAAGCAAATCCGCGATGAGTAGCCGGGGACGCTTGTCCGGCGCGTCACCGCGCGCGGTGGAATAATTGAAGTTGCAGTTATGGGCTTCGTGAGTCACCGGCCGGCGGCCTGCTGTGGATCAGGGACAACGGTACTCGCCACTAGCTTGTTCGTCCACATAAACCTCGACCGACACTTACGAAAGGCACGCTTGTGACTCGTGGACAAGAAGAAAGGCAAGAGAGTTTTCGCTAGTGAACAAGGGCGTGATCGATGTCGTAGAAAGCTTATTAGACCAATCATGCTCGGTTTAACTCTCGGATTCTGAATGACAAAAACAAACCAATGGACCTCTAATCGGATTAACCCGTGAGAATTGAGAACCAAAGCGCACACATTCCAATACTGCCAAGGCTACGCTTTCGCTGAGCTAGGCTGAAATGTCTGAAAAGAGAATAATATGATGGGCTCGTTCAATAATATTCTGTGAGAAAAATAACTCGTTGGGTTGGGATGATAAGCTAAGCGAACAGAGAAAGTAGTCACAAGTGATATTTCCGACATGAAACTATGTGCAGCACATAAATTTGATGGATATTTTTTCAATGTTTATGAAAATAATAACGATCCTAAAATTATATATATGTATATATAAAGAACTGATCTTGAAGATCTAGTGGTACCATTTTCAAATATCTAAATTTAACGCTTACGAAGTAATTTCTCTGTTTTTTGTGGAGATGTTGTTTGACTATAGGTAATCTTCAACTTCAAATTTGACCATTAGTATGTCTTGTATACATGAATTCCCAAAATGGTTAATTAGGCAAGTGCACATCTAGTCATGAATCGTGGTGGGGTTCCTTTCCGTTCTTGCTTCTTTCTCCTCCATTATTTGTGAGGAGGTAGGGGCTTGAGCCCCCCCGGACTCCCTAGCACTCTGTTCGTTTGGCAGGACTGGACTGAAAAGTCTATTGGTTTTGGCTGATTTAATAGTGTTCTGTTAAAACAATAATTTGGAGGGTTGGCCTGATAAGCCAAGCGAACAAAGCGCTAAGCGCTGTTGTTGCTCATCACATGTGACTCAGAACTTCACATGTTGGTGAAAGTTTACTACCAATCTTGCTTGCACAAGATCAAGTACAGGTGTTTCGAAAAAAAAAATCAAGTACAGGTGACTCAAAAAGATCACATGTTTGTTACAGTTTTGCTTATTGCGATGCGTGAGCCATTTATGCCTTTCCAGTGTACAATTGATTCTACGCAAGCACCCAGCCCCTCAAACTTCCATCCGTTTTGTTCGGCAATCGAGACAATCATCACCGTGTTCAGAGGAAAAAAAATAAATAAACTGACGCGATTTTTTAGATGAAAACTTTTTAGATTTTGAGTGGAACTAAACACCCCTCAATTCATCAAATACATAACAGCTGTACGCGGTCCATGATGCTCGCTCGGCATTCCTGCAATGCACGCAGCTTCGCCTCTCCATATCAGTATCAGCAATCCGCCAGCGTGCAAACGCCCCTAGATCATCAATCAGTCAGCGCAAAGATTGTGCCAGCCCAGCCCAGACAATCAGCAATCTAGCTTTCCCTCCTCTTAGCAAAAACGTCACGCTCGAAGCTTCGCGCCCGCCCGACACCGCAAGCGGAAAAGAGCCGTGCCCCACGCATCAACACAAAGCCGGGTTCCCCAGCAGTATAAAGCCGGCGCGCAGGCTCCTGTGCTTGGCCGCACCAACAGCACTTGTCCACACTCCACACGCTGCACCAGCCAGCTAGCCTCTCCTCATCCAAGGAGAGAGAGAGAGCGCCAAGAGGCAGAGCACGGCAAGAGCATCCCATCCACCCATCCATGGCGTCGCGGCGGGCCCTGTCCGTCGCCGTGGCGGTGGCGCTCCTGGCAGCCTCCGCGTCGGCCGACTCGTGGCTGTACGACAAGTTCACCACCGACGGCAACGTGCGCGCCGACTACAACGCGCAGGGTCAGCAGGTGACCTCCCTCATCCTCAACCAGCAGTCCGGCGGCGCCTTCAGCTCCCGCCAGAAGTACCTCTACGGCCAGTTCAGCATCCAGATGAAGCTCATCCCCGGCAACTCCGCCGGCACCGTCACATCCTTCTACGTGAGTTCACCTGTTGATTCGCTTTTCCTCCGATTTTTCACGATTCGAGAATCAATCCCAGCACAAATTTCGCTGAAAAAAGAAAAATCAATCTGGCTATTCTGTCTGCAGCTGACCTCCGGCGACGGGCCCGGGCACGACGAGATCGACATGGAGTTCATGGGGAACAGCAGCGGCGACCCCATAGTCCTCAACACCAACGTGTGGGCCAACGGGGACGGCAAGAAGGAGCACCAGTTCTACCTCTGGTTCGACCCTGCCACCGACTACCACACCTACACCATCATCTGGAACGACAAGAACATCCTCTTCAAAGTCGACGACCTCTTCGTCAGGTCCTTCAAGCGCTACCCCGACCTCGCCTACCCGGGCGGGAAGCCCATGTCGGTGCACGCGACGCTGTGGGACGGCAGCTACTGGGCCACGCAGCAGGGGAAGGTGAAGGTGGACTGGACGCACGCGCCGTTCGTCGTCTCCTACCGCGGCTACAACGCCGACGCTTGCACCCCCAACGGCGATGGCCGCCCGCTGAGCTGCCCCGCCGGCACTGACAGGTGGATGAACAGGCAGCTTGGTGGCGCTGAGTGGGGGACTGTGGAGTGGGCGAAGAAGAACTATATGCACTATGATTACTGCAAGGATGGGTGGAGGTTCCCCAAGGGGTTCCCCGCCGAGTGCGCCCGCAACTGATCAGTTCGATTCGCCGGCCGGAGCTATTCGATCCCAATTCATTATTGGTGTTTGTTGTTCGTCACCTCTGGTTCACAGACAGGACATTTGTTGCATTGCATCTAGTATCTGCAATTTCTTGCCACCACCATGTACATTTTGCCATCCCACTATACTGTTCTCGGTTTCTCTCCTTTTCTTTTTACTGTTGGCTATTGTTACTGAGAGAGAGAGAGAGGGATTACAGATAATAAAGGTGAATTCTTGGAGTAAAAACCACCAGTACCAGTGAATCGCACAGTGAAAAGATTGTCAATTTGTTATTCCGGCACCTGCACATGCTGCCAGTCTCGCCCAGGTACGGATGCACCACAAATAATTCTAGTTCTACAAAAAAATATATAAAAGGGAAAGAGAATACACTGCCGATTGACTCTGATTTGAATTCGTTGCATCACCTGCAGTGTAGATCCATGGGTTTTTTTGCAAAGTTTTTCAAAGTTTTTGCCTTGGATACGCGGTTTGGATAGATTCCTGACTGCTTGGGAACCATAAATAAATGCGGGTCGATTCGTGACGCGGAGTGCGACGACAGGAGCAGTAATTGTCGTCAGTGTGCGGCAGCTGGGAGCCGGACGAGTGACAACCTGGCTCGGTCGGTTGCAGTTGCAGTCGTACACAAAAAGTGAGCAGATCACACACAGCTAGGCAGAGAGGCTACCTACCACGTTCGTTACTCGCATCTTGGATTTGGTTGGTGCCTGCCTCTCCTAATCCACTGGCAAGTTAACTGACAAATTCGTTTTTGAAAGACATCGGGCAAGTTCGTTATTCGTACCCTGAGTGAGACTGAACGGCGGAGCAGTAACTTGCAACTCGGAGATAAATTAAAATTGGATATGTATCAAAAGTTAGATATATAAATTGAGCTGAGGACAAAATTAAAACAGCTTATTACATTTTGGAATGAATCAAGTACCTTACTTTTGAACTTGAGACGATTTTAAAAACCCACATGTAAGGATCCAAATGTCCACATGCATCTCACTTCCTTACTAGTAATACCTGCAAGTTTTATGTGTGTCTTTATTATCTGGTATCGGTTGACAAATTTCGCCTTTAAACTTTGCATGGATAAATACATGTATCCATTTATTGGTGCAATTTGTTTTGAAAAGTCAATTTTTGTATTTTTTTACCAACAATTCATGAAATTATATGAATCCTTAGCGTACAAATGGTGAATCCATAGACCCATGTATAAATTACTTATGAAATTATATTGACTTCATAGCAGTTGCAAAATATTGTGTAAAAAATGTTGGTACAATTTACTTTTAGATACTTAATTTCACTAGGAACGAAAGAGTAGTGACTGGTGCGGTCATATTGAATGATCTCTTGGTTTATGTCTATGCAAAATTTGCCTTATAAATTCAAACAGAGAGACTAGTATGCACTAGTACTTCCTCCAATAGACATATAAGTATACAGAAATGCTATAACTAGGACGAATATGATAACAGAGAAAAAAATGGATAGTCAGCACATATTGCAAAAGGTATGAGTTAATGTTTCAACAATTATTGGTGCATGTTTCATGTTGAGTGTTGCATGAAACATGATGTTCATATTGTGGTGGGGGGTTTTCCATCCTATAGTCGAATAACAATCACTTTTTATGCATGCTTTTTAATGTTGCGGTAGTTAAATTTTAATGTTGTGAAGGAACGTCCGAAGAAAAATTGTCCATCGGACATCCGGGTGCTAGCAAGTCCGGTAAGTTTATCTACTAAGTTTGTTCACGGTAAACATTTTTTTAGCTTTGACGCCCAATATGTGAAACTCATACCAACATACAAAACTTATATTGAAATATAATGTCGGTGGTTATAGATTCATCAAGAAATACACCTTCACAACCTATTACCTTTCCTTTTTGGAAAATATATATCTTTTTAGAAGCTTGCAACAATCAAAGTGGCATTTTGAGAAGGCCGTATCGGTACCCTACTGGATGTGTTCATTTAGTTCATTCCAAAATAGTATTGCCACGCCAACATCTTAGATGCACTAGAGTTTCTCAAGCTTGCATTTAGTTTATGCTACGATTTGTGTTTTGCGAAACTAATTTATGCTACGATTATTGGTCAGCCTTTCATAGCTCATCATGCCATAGACTTTTTATTTTTATTTTTTTGCCAAATTTTGTACCAGGCCGGCGTGGTGAGCCGTGACCATTGTGCCACTGTGGGCGTGCACCTCGATCTCTTACCGTAGTGGAGGCGACGGAAGCTGTGCCACTGTCACCGTCCATCAGCGCGCAGGTGCCGCCGTCCTGCATCCAAAATATTCTGTCGTTGTGCAGAGCGCTGGACAGACAGCATAGACCTGCCACTGCCAGCCTGGTGCAGAGACGCCGAGGTGTATTGTGTTGGTCGATCATTGGGAGCCTATCCACTTCACGTGTTGCTCCAAGGTCAGTCCTGACGCAGATCGAAGCAAGTCAGAGCAGGGAAGGGTCACAACTATTGCTGGAGATCTCAAACACTACTCTACTCATTGTTGTATTGCACTGTAAAGTCTATTAATTTTCGTTCCGCTGCGCTGATTCTGTGAGGAGAAAAGAATCTGCCGCCGCTGCGCTGAAAGTAAGGCGAACAGGCCGAGAACTTGTGGTTTAAGCACTGGTCAAACACACAGCTACAGCTATATGCCAATAAGGAACGAACAATCCAGGCAGTTATTTGTCGTAACAACCCGAAAAGATAGAAAGGGGAGGAAAAGAAAATAAAGCGAGCCAATTCCATCCAAATCGCATGCCTATTGTGCTCAGCTAATCATTACTAGATATCAAGCTGATCGTCTCAAGGAATGTCGTTGCAGGTTGAAAGCAGCACACACTTCTCTTTACGGCCCAACACATCACACCAGCACCAGCAATGGTGGTTACTGCAGCCCATGTCAACTCATCAAGACAAGGAGATAAGAGGGAGCGCCGTGCCTTTCCTTGCTGGAATTGCAGAGAGAGAGAGACATGCGCAACGGTAGCGACCATGACCGGAGTGACCATGACACATCTGGTGGTTATCTAAAGCGTTTCAGATTCGGGGCCAGCGGGAGACAGAATAATGCACTCATGCTTATCTCCCTTCATGCAGCTAGCACCTTTTCAGATCCCAGGATGGCTAGGCTTAGTGGCAAGATGATGAGTGCATGGCTGTGCAAGGGGCCCAAAGAAAGCTGTGATGGGGACACGGGGGCCGGGCCGTCGCTCAGAGTCTGGTTGGTTTGATTCTAAAATTTGCCAAACCAAAACCATGGCATGTCAAAGTCATGGCTTGCCAAAATGAGGGCATGCCAAAGTTAGGGCAAGAAATTTAGATACTCACTTGGTTTAGTGCCAAAATGTGGTAGCCAATACTTTTCTCTCCTATGACTCCAAAGAAGCTTCTAGTGACTTGCCTTAATTTTGACTAAAAAAACTTGTTTGCCAAATTTTTGGCAAGGAACCAAGTCATGGCCAATATTTTTGGGCATGCCTTGATTTGGCTTGGCACATATTGGAACCAAACCAATCACGCTCGCTCTCAATGAGAGAGAGCCCTGTGGGCCTGAGATTGTTGGAATAGAGGTTGCTTTGCCACAACAACTTAGAATAGGAATTTAGAATGGTTAGGCCTAACAGTTCTGATTAATGGCTAATCAGTAATCATGCTAGAAATCATGTCGCGCTTAAGATGCTGTTTGGATGACTTAATTTTTGGGATTACTTTGTGCTTGCATACGCATCTCCCGTTATCCTGAGAGGTTACTTTAGAGAAGTGGCGGAGCTAGCCCAAAATTTTAGCTGGGGTAAGATTTACTACCTCAACATTGAATGGTGCAAATAATGCTATTCAACAATGCTTGCCTAAAATCCACCTTGTCTAGTTCCTACCATTGCGGTTTTGCTCGCTGGCCATAGCAGCCATGTTGTTGGTAAACTAGCTCAGTGGCCCATTTACATTTGTGAAGAGCACCAACGATGCATCACAAAGATCATGGAAATGCATGAATAATCCCATAAGCATAAAAAACATGTACTATAATTCCAGAAGTTTCCTACTACATCCGTTCTAAATTATAGGTCGTTTTGGCATTTTTAGGTTCATCGTCTTTCTTATGCACCTAGATAAATGCTGTCTAGATTTATAGCAAAATCTATAAAACTAGAAAAGTCAAAACGAACTATAATTTGGAACACAGGTAGTAGAATATAAGACCCGCTGACCTGCTCAAGCAAACGCTCTCTTGTGCCATATCTGAATGCTATGCCTCATCATGCACTACTGCACACATGCATTGATGCATAGGACTGTCGGAGAGCTGACCGATCTCTGGCTGCGGTAAACCTGAAGCGTGACCTTGGGCCACACCACCTGATGTCTTCTTCCTCCAGGCGACCGCGCCATGGGAGATGGGGGATGGAGCTCGGGGCTCCACCCGTTCTCCACACTCCGGCCACCCTGGCCTCAACGGAGTCCACGGGCAGGGGGAGGAGAGCAGGGGCAACCCATTCCGGGGCTTTGGATGGGGCGTGAGGGAGTGGAGAGGGGGCGCCCACGGGGAGGGAGAAAGAGGTGGCTTGCTCTGTGCCGAGGAGGGTGTGGGGGCACCGTGCCCCTCCATTTATAGGCGCGGGAGGAGCAGTGGAGCGCGCCACGTCGCATGGAGGGGGTGAGGACGACCGGCGGAGCGGGGTACGTGGCTGCCGGAAGGAGCTCGAGCTCCGGCAATGGAGCTCGGCCAGCGGCGAGGAGGGGGGGGGGGGGGGGGGGGGGGGGGGGGGCTTGGCGCCGCAATCCTTGATCATCCTAGCCGTGCAGGGAGCATCGGGTGGTGAGGGCACGGCCACGAATCAGTACGGAGCGCTACGGAGGGGAGGGGGCGTGCACGGCATGGGCACGCCGTCGCCATTAATGGCGCGGCGGCCGGGTGCCCTCGTGGCGGCAGAGGATAGGAGGGATGGGAGGGGTGCGTGGCGCTTGGCCACGTGATGGGGTTGTGCTGGCGCTAGGCACTAAGGCCAACGCCAGCACACGGCGGGGCTCGGCCGGCGGCGGCCAGACGCGGCGGCGCTGGGGTAGGGGAAGAAGAAAGGGGACGGCGCGCGGGGCCGTGTGGGCTGCGCGGCTGGCGGCCTGCTGGGCCAAGGCACGCACGACCCACGGGGAAGGGACGGCGCGCGCGGGCGTGGGTTGTGAGATGCGGGTGGGCCGAGTGGGGGAGGTGGGCCGCGCGGCAGGCGGGCGGAGCCGGGCGGGAGGTGCACCGGGCCGCGGGGCTGTCGGCCTGCGGAGCGCGTGCGGGCCGCGCGGAGGAGGGAGGAGGAGAAGCAGCCGAAGCCGAGAGTGGGAGGGGGAACATCAGACTTTGGCAGTGGGCTTGAAGAGGAGTTGGGCCGGAATGGGGTTGCGGCCCGTCTAAACTTTAAATGATTTTCTATTTATTTAAAAGGGTTTTTGAAAGGAATTTGTATTCAAATCTAAACCAAACATTTTCTAATTTGATTCTAGAGTTTTAAAAATACCAAGTTTAGCATTCAAGTTAGAAACATCCCTTTATTTTCCCCTTAGTTATCTATAGTTTGTTATTTACATTTATTCCTTTAATTCCATAATTATTCTGATAAATCTAAGGATTAATCTTAAATAAATCCTGATTAATTCCTACTTAATTTTGAGGGTGTCACAAGTAGCAATTTATTGTCTAATCACGACCTAACTAGGCTCATTAGATTCGTCTCGCGAAGTACACTACATCCATATAATGGGTTATTTTTTTCGACTACATTTAATATGTCATGCATGTGAGGGAACATACTCGAAAAAAATTTCGCAAAACATGTAAACAGGTCCCTTATTCACCCCGGGCACATGACAGGCGGATACTATGCGTCAAGCGACGTTAGTAAAAACTTCGCTGAAGTGCGTAGCATGCCGCGCCTAATGATGTTTTCCTGCGTTTATTTATTTCTTCCGACATTTTTTTCTTTTTCTCCTTGGCGCGTTCTTTTTTTTCCTCGTTTATTTCTTTTCTTTTCTTCCACGTTATGCTACTTGTTTTTAATGGTTGGAAAAATAGTACTGCGATGGGGTTTTGAACTTGAGATTGGCTACGTAAGCGGATAGCGAAAACTAACATTGCACTATCACATCTAATTTGTGATTATTATTTAGTACAAACTTATTTATATTATAAATATTTATATTTCTTTATTTTTTATGTTTTAAACTCATTAGTGGGTGTATTTACGTGTACAATCTGTTATATGTATCTACGTGTCTGTTCAGTGTGAATAATTTTTTTGTTCGGTGAATTTGTTTAGTTTCTTCCGCGTATACATATGTTTGTTCTATAAGATTGTATAATCAGGTATAAATTTTTGTTCGGTGAGTATATATAATTTGTTTGGTGTATATGATTATTTTGTTCTACTTGTTGATAGAATTGGTTCCACATATTTATGACTAGTAGTGTGGGGACCCCTTATCCAAAGGTTCCCTAATCACCTGTATCAGGTCCTGGATCGGTCGCTGATACAGATCTTGTCACAGATTAGTATCAGAAAGGTAAATAATGTATATTTGAAATAGATTTTAACACCGTTTTAACTAATGGAGAGCGGGCAGGCACTTCATTCCTCCATCGGAATGGGCTGCAGCACCTTCTCGCCCTGATGGCCTAAACCTGTAAGACAATGAAAGCAAGGGTGAGTATTCTTGAAAAGAATACCCAGCAAATCCCACAAATTCAATAATATATTAAGTTAAATTAATGTAAAGGTCGGTCCTGGAGGGGCACTTCCTCCCTGCCAGTCCCGATATGTTATCCCGAACCTGAACAACGGTACCTTCGCCGTCTCAGGTTCCCCGTACAGAAATAGTAAAACTAATCATCGGGGGCTTTGACTAAGTGGACTCTTGCCGGAGTCGCGGCTATCCAGATAGATTCTACACTCTGCAGAGGTCGTACTTATCTACCTCGCATTCGGTCGGCCCGTGCCAGGTACCTCGGCGGAACCGACCTACGAGACTCGTACCCACCGGTGACCATCGCTGGTCAGCATTCCCTAGGTCCAGCCACGTGCATACTGGGGGCTAAACAGGGGCTACTAATCATCCGCCTCGCGGATATCAACCCGGGTTTTCTGATGAGCTCATCGGGCCTCTGGCCCTCAGGGTCTCTGACCCTGTATCCTAGTCAACCCGTGCCGCCCAGTCCCAGCGCTCTGTCTGGGTCTGTCTCCACTATGCCCGTTTCCCGACTTGGCGGGTGCTCGACCCGGCACCGGGCGGTCCCAGTTCGCCGGTCAGCACTCTGCGCCAATCATACGGCTTCCTTGGGATGGATTACTAGGTTCAGCTGGTGGGGTGTGAATCAAGGCCTCACATAAATAGGCATTCCCGAAGGCTATGCCTTTTTGGCATGCGAGGTTGTACTGGGCACTAGAAAGACTCTCCCGTGAACCGGTCCTTAGCTGGGATCAGAGTGGCTCGGAATCCCCTTCCTTGGGATTTCCTTCCACTCCCAATCGGCATCCTAAGCCTACAGCGATGCTGGGCATACTCTCCGGTCATGCCCACCCTGTAGCTTATGCTGCACATAAGGTAAGTTTTAGTGATTAAAGTGATATTATTGGTGAGACTTGCCTTCATTGTCGTCCTTAGGCGTTTCTTACGCGGGCGTATTCTGTGGGTTGACCGGGCTTGGGCTTCGGGTCTTCTGGAGCTTCGTCGTCTCGTCGGGCCCGGTCATGCTATCGATAAAACACATAAAATAACAATCAGTATAACAATACATCAATCAAATCGTAAAAGGGAAAGAAGAAAGGAAAAGGAGGCCGGGATTAAAGGATTTGCCTAAGGGCTGATGACTAGAGATTTGGATTAATAATCCATTAATTATAAGATAATTAATGGATCAAAGGTTAAGAATAAGAGAATTATTAAATAATTCCCTGAACGATGGCTGGAACGATGATCATCAGTATTCCGGGATTTATATAGATTTCTAAGGAACAAACCCCGAATGATGAATCTCTAGAAAATCCTTATGTGTTTGTGGGCAGCCTGCCGGCTAGGGTTTTACCAAAACTCCGGGGTTTTGATCGGACGGCGAAACGACGCCCGGGGAGCTTAGACGGGGTTTTGGCGGGGCATTGGAAGTGTGCGACTGAGTTTTGGAGTCAGGGGATGGATACCAGGGTAATAAGCACATGAAAATGTTTAGAATAATCCCTAGTATTTGTGGAAATTTCTGGGGATTTTATGGGGCTAAGATGTGGAGAGGGGAATTTCCGGGGTATACTAATGGCGGCTCCTTATTGGCTTAGAACTTAGCATAATGGGATTTAGGCTCTAATGAGGTGCTAAAAAGGATTGGATGGCACTAATAGGCTTAGGAATAATCCTAGGATTTTTGGGTATTTTTGGGGAATTTTTGGAATAAAGGAAGGGCTCTAAATGTACTTGTGTGTACACTTACCGGGGTGTACCTAGCATTTTGCTAGGGGCTGACGCAGCAGGGGTGGGCCGGCTGACGTGGGCTGGTGGGGTCCACCGCGGCTACTGTTTGGTAGGCCGCTTTCGTGGGCCTTCGTGGACCGGGGCTCCTCCCCACGGTCTTTGTGGACCGTGTGCACCCGGGGTCCGGCCGGTGGAAAGCTGTGGGCCGGCCATGGACCGAGGTGCGGCCGGTCTGCGGTCCTTGTGGACCGTGACCATGCGGCCGGGGAGGGGCCGGGCCCACCTGTCATCCTCATGGCGCGGGGGAGAAGAGCGACCAGAGGGTCGTCTTCTTCCTCCAGGCGACCGCGCCATGGGAGATGGGGGATGGAGCTCGGGGCTCCACCCGTTCTCCACACTCCGGCCACCCTGGCCTCAACGGAGTCCACGGTCAGGGGGAGGAGAGCGGGGGCAACCCATTCCGGGGCTTTGGATGGGGCGTGAGGGAGTGGAGAGGGGGCGCCCACGGGGAAGGATTAAGATGTGGCTTGCTCTGTGCCGAGGAGGGGGAGGGGGCACCGTGCCCCTCCATTTATAGGCGCGGGAGGAGCAGTGGAGCACGCCACGTCGCATGGAGGGGGTGAGGACGACCGGCGGAGCGGGGTACGTGGCTGCCGGAAGGAGCTCGAGCTCCGGCAATGGAGCTCGGCCAGCGGCGAGGAAAGGGGGGGAGGGGGGGCTTGGCGCCGCAATCCTTGATCATCCTAGCCGTGCAGGGAGCATCGGGTGGTGAGGGCGCGGCCACGGATCAGTACGGAGCGCTACGGAGGGGAGGGGGCGTGCACGGCATGGGCACGCCGTCGCCATTAATGGCGCGGCGGCCGGGTGCCCTCGTGGCGGCAGAGGATAGGAGCGATGGGAGGGGTGCGTGGCGCTTGGCCACGTGATGGGGTTGTGCTGGCGCTAGGCACTGAGGCCAACGCCAGCACACGGCGGGGCTCGGCCGGCGGCGGCCAGACGCGGCGGCGGCGGAGCCAAGCGGCGGCGGCGGCGCTGGGGTAGGGGAAGAAGAAAGGGGACGGCGCGCGGGGCCGTGTGGGTTGCGCGGCTGGCGGCCTGCTGGGCCAAGGCATGCACGGCCCACGGGGAAGGGACGGCGCGCGCGGGCGTGGGCTGTGAGATGCGGGTGGGCCGAGTGGGGGAGGTGGGCCGCGCGGCAGGCGGGCGGAGCCGGGCGAGAGGTGCACCGGGCCGCGGGGCTGTCGGCCTGCGGAGCGCGTGCGGGCCGCGCGGAGGAGGGAGGAGGAGAAGCAGCCGAAGCCGAGAGTGGGAGGGGGAACAACAGACTTTGGCAATGGGCTTGAAGAGGAGTTGGGCCGGAATGGGGGTTGCGGCCCGTCTAAACTTTAAATGATTTTCTATTTATTTAAAAGGGTTTTTGAAAGGAATTTGTATTCAAATCTAAACCAAACATTTTCTAATTTGATTCTAGAGTTTTATAAATACCAAGTTTAGCATTCAAGTTAGAAACATCCCTTTATTTTCCCCTTAGTTATCTATAGTTTGTTATTTACATTTATTCCTTTAATTCCATAATTATTCCAATAAATCTAAGGATTAATCTTAAATAAATCATAATTAATTCCTACTTAATTTTGTGGGTGTCACAGATCTACCCCACTTAAAGAAATCTCGTCCCGAGATTTTCGGCTAGAAAGAAGGTCTAAGATTTTCTCCTGGTATTCTTCTAACTTATAACGTTGACGAGGATTTCCAATACTTATTAAAAGGAATTTCTTTTTTTCCTTTTAATTTTTAGGAATTCTTCTTTTTACGATATACTTGTCTCTTATTTCCGTGTGTGGGAGTATTGTTACTGATGTTTGTTTCCTTTACTCCCGAATATATCCAATTAGTTTTTGGCTGCATCTGGGTGACTTGATGAAATACTTTTCCTGAGTTGTTTTAATCCTCAAGTTTTTGAGGTCAAGAACCTTTTCCTTTGTTTGGGTTACTACCCCACTTAAAAGGATTAACTCAGGATTTCCTTTTATTCTAATCCGAGATTCTCTTTCCGAATGGATTTCTTCAAATTTCTTTTGAAATGAAAACCTCGGGTTTCCATATCCTCTTTAGGGTTTTCGTCCAAATTTTCTATCCAAGTTTCTCCTTTACTTGGACGTACTTATGCTTGGTTTCTCTTACCTCTTCGAATGTCCTATTCTTGATCATTCCACTGTCTCGGTCGTAGTTCTCTTCTTGGTAATCTTGCTTCATCTGGGGTGGTTAGGTTCGGGGAAGGCTATAGCTATGATTACAAGGAATCTGGTAATTGGTTCGGATTACCAGATGGGGAAAAATAAATCTAGGGTAAGGAACTTGGGTGACTACTTCTCATCCGGAAATTTGGTATGGTGATTCTTCTGGACTGAGAAGTGTCTCTTCTTGGAATGGGTAAGTAATTTTGGATCTTGGGTTGGTGGGTTTGCTAACCATTCTTAGTGGAATTTGGTTTCCAAATCTTTATGTGGTGATTCTTCTGCCAAATCACCCAGTTATTCCACTAAGATTCCTTCCTTATGTTTCTTCTATAAGAGGCGGGTTGTTTTTAAACTTTTCCTAAGGGTATAGCTAAGGCTGAGGGGTTTATGGCTGAGATATTTGCTAGAATGGTTGTTTCAGGGAACGAGCCTGGTTTAACCATTCCCTGGATAGGGTGTGACGAGATGGTTCTACTAGGTGTTAGAAGATTTGTCTCTTGGAGAGAGACGATGGTCATGGCTAATCTTATGGAAGTTTATTCGGCCATGACTTCAGGTAATTATGGTGGCTAAGAGGGGACGGTTGGATGGTGGCGGTTGATGGGATAATTCTCAGAGGTGGTTAAGGATTCTTGGTTATGGCGGGAAAACGAGTGTGACTGAGGAGCATTTTTCTTAAAGAAACTTGCATGCCTCAGTGATCTGCAAGAGTTAAGGTAGTTTTTCTAGTAAGAAGGGGGAATTTTCTTGGCTTGGGGTGGGTGTTCTAAAGGAATGATCCTAATTGACTATCTCTTTGTATGGGGGATGATTTCATGGATGATTTCATGGAGTGACTGAAGGTGTGTCTTTATCTAAAGGGGGAGGATGGTTTTAGTCCGGTTCAGTGTTTTGAATATAACCTGGACGGTTATCCCATCCTTGGTAACGGGAAGGGGGATGATCGAGCGATGACGGGTGGACGGGGTTGTGATGGGGTAATATTCTCAGGTTAGTCCTGAGGTTTTGAATGACGGAAGAGGGCAGGCTTAGAGAAGCTTGCATGCTTCAATGATCTGCCAGGAAGCAAGATGATTTCCTATCAAGGAAGGCTGCGGATTCTTGTGGTGGCTGAGGTGTTTTGGCAGAATGTCGGTTTGGCTATGGGTATATGCGGGTAGGTTTCCCGGGGTATTTTAGAAGCGGGCATATGGAGTGGGGGAAAGATCGAGGTGATGAATATACGAGGGTTTTTGGGAGAATGGACCGGGTTAAGGATTATTGGTGGTTGACTTTTGTAAATTTCTGCTGGAGGATTGATGGTATTTTAGGAGATAATGAATCGGAAGGAGAATGTTTACTAGAGAGAGAAATGTTGACGTATCGCTTTCTCTAGTAATGGTATGGTGAGGAATGGCCGGAGTTTTCCGATTTCTCGGGAGAGTTATATGGCGTAGGTTAATTGGAAAGAATTGCCAACGTTCTTGGGGCATCGGCATTTTATTGGATGAAGAGGTTGAGTTTGGGCTGGTTCTTAGGAGAAGAAAGCTTGAATTTCAGGAAGGCTATTGAGGAATTTGTTGGAATGAGCGGTGGTTAAAGTGGGTCTGGTTCTATCAAGAATTTTGATTTTGTTGAGGAACCGGCGGAGGTTTGGTTGTTCTCGTGAGAACGATAGTGAGATTCTTATGGTACAGGATTGATGAACAGGATTTCCTAGAGGCTGGGGAGGAAATCAAGAGGGAGAGATGTTAGGAATGACAACGTTTTCGGGAATATGGATATTGTCAGTCCTGATTCAAGAAAGGATATCGGTCAATCCAGAATTACTTATGGTGGATGGAGTTGACCTTGGGGCGGATAGGGGTGGATGTTTATTTCTTGGCTAAGGGTTCACAGGTTGTGGAACCTATGGGCTAGGGTTTCTAACGGTGATCCTTATATCTTCTTATTGGTTTCCTCAGCTTTCACAGGTTTCTGTTCCAAGGGTTATTCAGGAATTCAACTTGGTCATATTCATAGTATAGACTTGTCTTATACTATTCCTGTGATTATTCCGTATTTTCCTGAGATCTGTATCAATTCTCCTTAATCGATCTCTGAAGTTTTCCGAGTAGGATGTCTCAATCACTTCGGAACCTATCCCACTTAAGAGGATTAGATTCCGTATTCCATTCGAGACATGTACAATTATCTTTCAGAAATTTTCTTATTTCTGAACTCTGGCTTGGACTGATGACGTTAGAAGGACAAGGGCTATGGATAATCCTTAGGTCTAAAGGAAAGAGTGGTTCTATCCACGCATTTCTACAATCAACTACCAACCAAATCCATATCTATTATATGGAAAGGGGGAAACTATTATCCGGGGCTTCATCAAACATTACATAATCAAAAGTACGTTACTATGAAGTCATAGGCTTATTTCCCAATAGAACATTCTACAACTAGATCTCTAGTTACTCCGGCAGCATTTGCTTTCCGGCAAATCTTCATCTCATAATCTCCATATTGCGGATCATCTTCCAACCTCATTCTCATGATCCATACCTGTCAGAGTAACAATTGGAGTTAAGCAAGAAATAAAGGGAGTTCAGGGGCAGGGACGAAGGATTTTTCGAGAAATTTCGAAAAAATAGGAGCAGAACACAGGGTTTATGGCTTCCTAATGCGTATGGGCTGTCTTATATGGTATTAAAAATTTATTCACGGCTCTGATACCACCCTGTGGGGACCCCTTATCCAAAGGTTCCCTAATCACCTGTATCAGGTCCTGGATCGGTCGCTGATACAGATCTTGTCACAGATTAGTATCAGAAAGGTAAATAACGTATATTTGAAATAGATTTTAACACCGTTTTAACTAACGGAGAGCGGGCAGGCACTTCATTCCTCCATCGGAATGGGCTGCAGCACCTTCTCGCCCTGATGGCCTAAACCTGTAAGACAATGAAAGCAAGGGTGAGTATTCTTGAAAAGAATACCCAGCAAATCCCACAAATTCAATAATATATTAAGTTAAATTAATGTAAAGGTCGGTCTTGGAGGGGCACTTCCTCCCTGCCAGTCCCGATATGTTATCCCGAACCTGACCAACGGTACCTTCGCCGTCTCAGGTTCCCCGTACAGAAATAGTAAAACTAATCATCGGGGGCTTTGACTAAGTGGACTCTTGCCGGAGTCGCGGCTATCCAGATAGATTCTACACTCTGCAGAGGTCGTACTTATCTACCTCGCATTCGGTCGGCCCGTGCCAGGTACCTCGGCGGAACTGACCTACGAGACTCATACCCACCGGTGACCATCGCTGGTCAGCATTCCCTAGGTCCAGCCACGTGCATACTGGGGGCTAAACAGGGGCTACTAATCATCCGCCTCGCGGATATCAACCCGGGTTTTCTGATGAGCTCATCGGCCTCTGGCCCTCAGGGTCTCTGACCCTGTATCCTAGTCAACCCGTGCCGCCCAGTCCCAACCCTCTGTCTGGGTCTGTCTCCAGTATGCCCGTTTCCCGACTTGGCGGGTGCTCGACCCGGCACCGGGCGGTCCCAGTTCGCCGGTCAGCACTCTGCGCCAATCATACGACTTCCTTGGGATGGATTACTAGGTTCAGCTGGTGGGGTGTGAATCAAGGCCTCACATAAATAGGAATTCCCGAAGGCTATGCCTTTTTGGCATGCGAGGTTGTACTGGGCACTAGAAAGACTCTCCCGTGAACCGGTCCTTAGCTGGGATCAGAGTGGCTCGGAATCCCCTTCCTTGGGATTTCCTTCCACTCCCAATCAGCATCCTAAGCCTACAGCGATGCTGGGCATACTCTCCGGTCATGCCCACCCTGTAGCTTATGCTGCACATAAGGTAAGTTTTAGTGATTAAAGTGATATTATTGGTGAGACTTGCCTTCATTGTCGTCCTTAGGCGTTTCTTACGCTGGCGTATTCTGTGGGTTGACCGGGCTTGGGCTTCGGGTCTTCTGGAGCTTCGTCGTCTCGTCGTCTCGTCGGGCCCGGTCATGCTATCGATAAAACACATAAAATAACAATCAGTATAACAATACATCAATCAAATCGTAAAAGGGAAAGAAGAAAGGAAAAGGAGGCCGAGATTAAAGGATTTGCCTAAGGGCTGATGACTAGAGATTTGGATTAATAATCCATTAATTATAAGATAATTAATGGATCAAAGGTTAAGAATAAGAGAATTATTAAATAATTCCCTGAACGGTGGCTGGAACGATGATCATCAGTATTCCGGGATTTATATAGATTTCTAAGGAATAAACCCCGAATGATGAATCTCTAGAAAATCCTTATGTGTTTGTGGGCAGCCTGCCGGCTAGGGTTTTACCAAAACTCCGGGGTTTTGATCGGACGGCGAAACGACGCCCGGGGAGCTTAGACGGGGTTTTGGCGGGGCATTGGAAGTGTGCGACTGAGTTTTGGAGTCAGGGGATGGATACCAGGGTAATAAGCACATGAAAATGCTTAGAATAATCCCTAGTATTTGTGGAAATTCCTGGGGATTTTATGGGGCTAAGATGTGGAGAGGGGAATTTCCGGGGTATACTAATGGCGGTTCCTTATTGGCTTAGAACTTAGCATAATGGGATTTAGGCTCTAATGAGGTGCTAAAAAGGATTGGATGGCACTAATAGGCTTAGGAATAATCCTAGGATATTTGGGTATTTTTGGGGAATTTTTGGAATAAAGGAAGGGCTCTAAATGTACTTGTGTGTACACTTACTGGGGTGTACCTAGCATTTTGCTAGGGGCTAACGCAGCAGGGGTGGGTCGGCTGACGTGGGCTGGTGGGGTCCACCGCGGCTACTGTTTGGTAGGCCGCTTTCGTGGGCCTTCGTGGACCGGGGCTCCTCCCCACGGTCTTTGTGGACCGTGTGCACCCGGGGTCCGGCCGGTGGAAAGCTGTGGGCCGGCCATGGACCGAGGTGCGGCCGGTCTGCGGTCCTTGTGGACTGTGACCATGCGGCCGGGGAGGGGCCGGGCCCACCTGTCATCCTCATGGCGCGGGGGAGAAGAGCGACCAGAGGGTCGTCTTCTTCCTCCAGGCGACCGCGCCATGGGAGATGGGGGATGGAGCTCGGGGCTCCACCCGTTCTCCACACTCCGGCCACCCTGGCCTCAACGGAGTCCACGGGCAGGGGGAGGAGAGCGGGGGCAACCCATTCCGGGGCTTTGGATGGGGCGTGAGGGAGTGGAGAGGGGGCGCCCACGGGGAGGGAGAAAGAGGTGGCTTGCTCTGTGCCGAGGAGGGGGAGGGGGCAGCGTGCCCCTCCATTTATAGGCGCGGGAGGAGCAGTGGAGCGCGCCACGTCGCATGGAGGGGGTGAGGACGACCGGCGGAGCGGGGTACGTGGCTGCCGGAAGGAGCTCGAGCTCCGGCAATGGAGCTCGGCCAGCGGCGAGGAAGGGGGGGGGGGGGGGGGCTTGGCGCCGCAATCCTTGATCATCCTAGCCGTGCAGGGAGCATCGGGTGGTGAGGGCGCAGCCACGGATCAGTACGGAGCGCTACGGAGGGGAGGGGGCGTGCACGGCATGGGCACGCCGTCGCCATTAATGGCGCGGCGGCCGGGTGCCCTTGTGGCGACAGAGGATAGGAGGGATGGGAGGGGTGCATGGCGCTTGGCCACGTGATGGGGTTGTGCTGGCGCTAGGCACTAAGGCCAACGCCAGCACACGGCGGGGCTCGGCCGGCGGCGGCCAGACGCGGCGGCGGCGGTGCTGGGGTAGGGGAAGAAGAAAGGGGACGGCGCGTGGGGCCGTGTGGGCTGTGCGGCTGGCGGCCTGCTGGGCCAAGGCACGCACGACCCACGGGAAGGGACGGCGCGCGCGGGCGTGGGCTGTGAGATGCGGGTGGGCCGAGTGGGGGAGGTGGGCCGCGCGGCAGGCGGGCGGAGCCGGGCAGGAGGTGCACCGGGCCGCGGGGCTGTCGGCCTGCGGAGCGCGTGCGGGCCGCGCGGAGGAGGGAGGAGGAGAAGCAGCCGAAGCCGAGAGTGGGAGGGGGAACAACAGACTTTGGCAGTGGGCTTGAAGAGGAGTTGGGCCGGAATGGGGGTTGCGGCCCGTCTAAACTTTAAATGATTTTCTATTTATTTAAAAGGGTTTTTGAAAGGAATTTGTATTCAAATCTGAACCAAACATTTTCTAATTTGATTCTAGAGTTTTAAAAATACCAAGTTTAGCATTCAAGTTAGAAACATCCCTTTATTTTCCCCTTAGTTATCTATAGTTTGTTATTTACATTTATTCCTTTAATTCCATAATTATTCCGATAAATCTAAGGATTAATCTTAAATAAATCCTAATTAATTCCTACTTAATTTTGAGGGTGTCACAAGTAGAAAATATGGATCCTTGATTAAAAAGTACGAATAAAAAAACTGATCTAAACATAGTCATGTGGGATCTTGTTTTGAAGAACTTATCATTACAACCACTTATTTTGTCTTTTCTGCATGTAATTTCCTGGGCCACGAATAAAGCCAACGATGCTTCGTAGGCCTCGCGGAAACAATCCGTGCTTGGCCTTTGTGGGCCTCGCGGAAACAATCCGTGCTTACTGGGCCCCAGCGATTCAGTCCGTGCTTCCGTTTCATGGGCCAAAATCGCACGCGCTGAGGATTTCATGCCACCGCTCCCCTCGGTGGCGGTTTGCTAACCGTCACTAAGGGTGATAAGCAAAACTAACCCACACGACGACACCTGATGTCTAGACGCTGCCGCAATCTTCATGGAGAGCAACAAGATCGCATTGTGAAGAGAGGGGAGGGGGTTTTCGCGCCGCGGGATAGCTGGGACACCTGCCCCATCCTGTTATATGGGGAGCTCTACCTATGCTTTGGGGGCAAATTTCGTGTGTACCATTGAGAAATGCAACTCATCCCTTCTATGCTATTGAAAATTAACACTTCCCTTCAACACCATCGTTTTAAATTTTCCATATCCTGTGTGCCAGTGCCATAAATGGTCTGTTAAAGTAAAATTTGAAAAACAATAGTACCCCTAACTGTTCGTGCATACTCCTGTCCCTTTGTCTTCCATCGGCAGGGGTGGCGGCCAGCCAACGGCGGCCTCACGGCACGCGGGCTCGCAGCGGCGGTGCACAGCCTTGGCCATGGGCGCCTTGCAGCGTGTGGGTGGCAGCTGGAGCTCGGTGGGCCGGCGACCAGATGGGGACGGCCGTGCCACGAGCGAGCGAGGGAAGCGAAGCTCGACGGGTTGGCAGCCACGCTATGAGCAAGCTCGAGCGGCGAAGCTCAGCGGTTTGGCGGTCGTGCGACGAGCGAGCGCAGGAAGGCGACGCGGTGGGGTCGAGTGGAGGCAGGGCAGGTGCAGCACGACGCGATGGCAGGCCGACGGCTGGGTTTGGCAGATCCCGATCCCGTTCGATCCAATCCAGATCCTCGGGTCGTGCGTGTGAATTCCTTACCTCCCTTCGGCAAGCGTGGGCGACGAGGAGAGCGTGCAGTGGCGCTGGATATCGTTGCTTGCCATGCTACTCAGTGAGACCGTGCTGGAGATAGTGCAGACCAGCATCACTACAAAACGTATAACAAAGGTTGGCACTGGAATGCCTCTACACTATATAGGAAACCTACACCATGCTATCTATAGTCTGTAACATCGTCGCTCAAAAATAAACGGTCATGGAACAAAACGATCCACCAGTCCGATATGTCAAGAGCAAATAATTAGGATGTATAGAATGGGGGCCAATCCATCTACCACTCAACCATTGGCTTCGAATATGGATAGTTGGTTTGTAACCCTAACACTCACACAACCTCACTTAGCAATGCAAAAATAGCACTGTGGGGGCACTCCACTCAACCAATCTATAGCTACTCTAAAGTCCTTGAAAACATAATATGTCCTAGTGAAAAAAACCACAGCAACCCCACCACTCCAACATAGGTCGTTCTAACACCAATGATGTAAATACCAAACAAAAACAAAATATGATGTAAATACCCTTCCTACATGTGCATGTGTGTCAAATTTAAGTGAGTAAAATTTTAACAAACTAAATTAAGTGAAAAATCTATAACAAAAAGCTTTGATTACCAACTGTAACACCCCAGGCGCCACAAAAGCCCAGGATGTTACTAAATAACCTTCCCACATGTTAAAGTACAAAATTTAGCAGCAAAACCACAGAAACAGAGTAAAATGCGGAAGCAACAACATTATAAATGATAAATAAAGATAAACCATAATCTGACATTTCGTGAGCGACTTAACAAAAGAATGGTCAACAAGGATCAACAACACTCATTAAGAAGAAACCACATAGGTCAACTCTATGTTCGTTACAACAAAATAAAGGTATCTTTATTATTATTATAAATCAAAGTGAGCAAAGATGTGATAACGTGCAGCTAATCCCATCACTTCAAACAATGCATCCACTCAAGCACCTGGAAAGATAAAGGGGTGAGAATTCTCAGGAAGCAAACTGCTTTAATGAGTTATTTAAACTACAAATTCGTTAGACATCAATTTTAAACATAAATACATGATAATATCAAAAAGAACATTATGAAAGACATCCTCAAGTAAAGTAATTGAATAAACCACAACTGCATATGATCCTCACAACCTCATATCCACCTTCAAGTCAATGCATAATACATCAATATATAAACCATAATGTGTGCAAATGCGATGCATATGCCATGTCCACTGCCTCCATACCCAACAAGATATGAAGCTGCATCGTACCCCTCCTCGGACAACGTACGATGCTGTACCGGTACGGTCGCGGCCAGCAAGTGGCGACATCCACGAATGATGTGCATTGCAATATGATGCAATTGCAAGCTTCCCACTTATTCCACATACAACCACATATACAAACATACCTCTTACCTCATGATGGAATAAACATCCTAAAGTATTATTATATCATAACATACCAGGATAACTTAGCAAACACTTTAATCTTTAGTTAAGAAAATTCTTTGGTTATGCTTATGAATTTATCAAGGTGTTGGTAGAATAAATAACACATCAAAGTTGTAACAAAACCACGACAACATTTACTTGCCTTCTCTGATGATCAAGTCGTTGAGCTAATCACGATCAGAGGGTGCACCACCTGTTCACAAACATATCTCAGAACCAACACAAACACACAAGCATATATAACATATATTAAAGCGCTCCTATGCCCGAACCCAGCATAAGACCAAAACAACAAGCACTGCGATGGGCTAACAACATCACTGTTGCTTGTCTTTTTTGTAGCTTTAAATCTACAAAAGCAATGCTAATAAATAAATTCATTTTCAGAAACTTGACAAAATGGTGTTATGGTCGGCGTCCCCTATGAAAGGAGGAGGAGGCTCAGTGGCTAGGCCCAACTTAGATCGTAGAGGCCCTTAAGGCCAAGTTACCTTTATTTCCCATCATTGTAAACATTGATTTTGGAGAATCAAGCAAGTTGCAACCCTAATTGTTGCCGGCTTCCCTCAGAAAGCCAAGAGTCCCGTCGCCCTCTCCCCTCTCCTCGCGATCACGGCGTCCCGATGCCGTGCTCGTTCACGGCCGCCTCCCTCCCATCCTTACTCACCGCGACACCTCCCTGGTAGGATCCGTACTCCTATCAATCTGGTATTAGTGATGTCAGCCCCTCCTGCGACCTCTGCCTCCGCACCACTGCAGCAGCCGTCCACCACCTCCCTACTGCTGCCGCCATCCTTGGCGCCCCTAGTTTCGTTCTCGCCGCCGTCCTTCGCGTCGGCATTTCCCCAGGGCTTGTCCTCCGACCTCGCCCTATTGCCGGCACATCTGACCGCCGCCGTCTCTAACCTCAGCCTGCAGATGACCGGCATCCTGCAGTAGCGCCAGGATGCGTCGCCGCCGTTCCTCGTGGCCTCCGACCCGTTCCCGGCTTTGCCCTACACAGCTGCGTCCGGGGCACCCGCCTCCACGCCGCCGACGTCGGGCGTTCCCATCCAAATGATGACGTTCGCGCCGTCCCCGTTGCCGATCCCATCGTGGTCGTTGTCCGCACCGGTCTACACCATGGCGCCGGCACGCACGTCACCCACGGCGCCACGGTCCTCGGCAGTCGTGCCAACCCACGCCGGCCACTCGTCCGGGCTGATCGACCAAGACACGGGCTGTGGCACCGCACAGCCGCGCTTCTACAAGCTTGAGTTCCCTACCTTCGACGGCTCCGTCGAACCGTTCAACTGGCTCACGCAGTGCGAGGAGTTCTTCCACGGCCAGTGGACACCGGCCTCGGATGGTACATGGCTAGCGTCGTACCACCTGACAGGCACGACGCAGACATGGTATTACGCCCTCGAGCAGGATGAGGGAATGCCAGTCTGGGATCACTTCAAAGAACTCTGCCTTGAGCGATCCAGACCGGCCGTCAGCAACCCCGCCTTGCCGAGCTAGGCCGCCTACCGTTCGCGTCCTTAGTCCAGGAGTTCGCCGACCGCTTCAACACTGTGCTATGCCACATGCGCAACCTCGACGCGGTCCAGAAGGTGAAGCTGTTCATGAGCGGCCTTCCTGACCACATCAGGGTGGACGTGGAGTTCCACCACCCTCGGGACCTCGCGACGGTAGTGCACCTAGCGCGGGCGTATGAGCAGCGAGCCCAGGCATTGTGGAACGCCTGGCCGCAAGCCATGCAGAGCCTACCCCGCCCCCCAACAGTAGCAGCGCCAAGCACAGGCCACAGTGCGACCTCTACCTCAGCTGCCGGCCTCCCCGACGGCCACCCTGACGTCTACGGCGCCCGCCCTGCCCCCGATCCAGCAGTTTCGCTGCATCACCCCGACCGAGCAGTTAGAACGCCGCCGGTAGGGCCTCTGCTACAACTGCGACGAGCCTTTCGTCCATGGTCACTAGTGCAAGCGACTGTTCTACCTCGAGTCCGCTGACTACCTCGATGCCATGCTACTGTCAGTGGACCTGCGTGGCCAGCAGGTGGTCGTCCTCCTCGACTCCGGCTCATCGACCAACTTTGTCAGTGCTGACCTCATGCGCCGCCTGCTTCCGGAGGCGACACCGCTTCCCACCCTGCGGGTCCTCGTGGCCAACGGCGACTGCGTTCCATGCCAAGGCGTGGCGCGGGACGTTCCCCTGAAGATAGGCTCTGAAGATTTCAGCATCACTTGCTACGGCATCGGCTTGGGCGCGTTCGACCTCATCCTCTGGTTCCCGTTCCTCCGCTCATTGGGGAAAGTCCTGTGGGACTTGGATGCCCTCTCCATGACGTTCCCGCGAGGAATGCCACCATCCGCGATGTGACCAGGGCTACGTACAGGGCCACCCGTAAAGCAACGGATCTTTCGGCCAATGCTCAGAAGGATCTGGTGGCTAGATCCATTTTCACCGTCGTTGACGCCGGGGCAGCAGCAGTGAGGGAAGAGGCCTTCCAGCTGCAGGCCTGATCTGCTGCCATGGTGCTGCGTACATGGCAACGGACAAAACCCTTGCGTGTGTCTTGGTATGGCGGGATCTGACTACCTGTCATAGTTTCCTCCTCTTCGACCATGACCTCCGTCGTCATAGTGGGGACGATGAAGGTTCTGCAGGTGCGATGGAGGCGGTATAAGTTCTGCCACCAAGCAGATTCGGTGATGTAAGCACCGGATCGTTATGAACGAATTGCTATTTTGTCCACTAGGCTGCATTGTTCTACTATTGCCATGTTTCGTTTAGCTCAATTGTTCAGTACCCACGTTGAATTTGTCTAAGTTATTCAGTTTATGTGATTTTTAACCTATTCAGTCTAAGTTATTCAGTTTATGTGATGTTTAGCCATGAGATGTTTAAGCTATTCAGTTGTTCGCATGAATACGATGTTTAATGTTATTTTTAGTATGTTAAATGCTAAAGCTACGTGATGTTGCTAAATGCCGATTTGAATATGATGATGTTGTTATGAACGTCTAGCACGCACATGTGCATATTCTATTAAATGTGCATATGTTCTTCGTGTAATTCGTTCATAACAATGCTACATTACTCGTGGATCCGATGGCGCGAAACGACTGATGGATGGCCGCCTGATTTTTTAAACGCGCCTAGATCATTCTAACAGGTGCTAATCAAGCTGGTAGAAATAGGTTAACAAACTATGTGACATAATTAGCAACTAAATCATATACGACATTCAAACGCTGCGGTGTTGCTCTAAACCGCTTCCAATATAAGACTAATCTAAGCGGCGCGGAAGACACGGGCACGTTTAATGAGTCATTCGGAGCGGTTGTATCACCACTTTGAATAGCGCACTCATTTGTATCGCCTTAAGGGAAGAGGTGCTGGCGCTAGCACGGATGAGGGTTTCACGTCGGCGAAGATAATGATCGCTGCAGTAGTGCGTAGTCTGGTCAGAAACACGAGCATGCGGCACGGCACGAGATTGGTGGCTTGAAGACAGGTTGCTCATCCATCGATCCATCCATCCATCCATCCATCCATCTATCCATCCATCGGGCTCCGGCATCACTGCAAGGCACGACATCGCAACTCCAGACCAGGCGTGATCGCGAGGAGGCTCTCATCTTTTGACAGCACGTCACACTTCGGTGTTACAAACATGTACATGAGTACATCTCTTGCTCCTGGCTCTCGTGCCGGCGTTGTTACAGCTGATCCCACATTCCGCAAAAATATTGGAAATAAGCAATTGTTCTAGTTTGCATTGACCTAATGATTTAACACCATTTGAGTATCTAGCAGTTAGGGCATTACCCATTATAAATTATAAATTTATGCTTACATTATAAATCGATATGAATGATGATTATTAATTAAAAATCAATCGATTGAGATTGTGAATGTCAGTTGTACCTGATTATATTTTTGACTCGACATAATATACAGTGTTTAATAGTAATATTTGGTGTTGTTGTTTTAATTATTCAATGTTTTATTTCTAAAAGAGTCTCGGCTTCTTTTCCTTCCATCCTAGGCGCCCAAAGCTTTAGGACCGGCTGTAACACACTCAAAAGTAAGTAGGATTTATTTAGGATTTATTTGGTTAATCATTAGATTTATTATGGTAGTTATAGAGTTAAATGAATAATTATGGGCAATAAACTAAAAAAGGGCTATAGGAAAATAAAATGAATGCTCTATAACCTGAGTGCTTTACGAGGATCAAAATAAGTCCCTAAAATCCTAGAATCAAACTAGAAAAGATTCAGTTCAAATTTGAATTCAAACTCCCTTTAAAAACTCTCAAAAGAAACAGAAAAGAAAAAGAAAAGCTAGACAGGCCGCAAACCCCCATTTCGGCCCAACCATTCTTTTCAGCCTAGTCGTAAAGTCTAATTTACCCCCTTCAACTTCCAGCCTCGCCCGCCCTGACTCCCTTTTCTCCGGCCAGCCAACGACCCCGCGGCCCAGCTCACCTCCCGCCCGCATGCCCGCTCGGCCCACGCGCGCGCAGCCCGCTCCCGCCCGGGGTGACGTCCCCCTCCTCTCCTTCCTCCGCGCACCGCCGCAATCCGCCCCGGCCGCCCGATCCCCGGCCATCGGCCGGGATCGGTTCTGGGGAAGCTTGTGTGACGCGTGTCAACACCGCCGGCCTCCACCACACCCGGATGACGGCGCCGACTACCCTCCGGATGCCGAAGTCGAACCCGCCGCCACCGCCGTGACGCCATTCCCGGCGCCACGCGCCTTCACCCCAGCGGCCGCCCTCGCTCGCCCGACGCAATGTGGCGAGCTCCGCCGGGGCCTTCCCCGCCTATAAATAGGATGCCTCACCCTTCCTTCCCCCGGCACAAGCACAAACCAAGCCTGAATTCCCTCTTCTTTCCCCCATGGACGGCCACGCCGCTCCGCTTCACCTCCGCCCTCCCACTGGCCACCAACGAACTCACCGTAGTCCCCTCTCTCTCTCCTGTTGCAAGCCGCCAGGCTGCCGGCGAGCTGTAGCGCTGTCCCGGCGATGCTCCGGCGAGCCCCGTGACAGCGCGAATGGCGCCCACGACGGCGCCGCCGTCCTTTCCCGAACCGGCGCGCCACCGTCTGCCGCTGTCACCCGGCCGTCTTCCTCCCTCTCTTCATAAACCTGACAGGCGGGCCTGAGCGCCAATGCAGTCGCCTTTCTCCGTCACGCTCCTCGCTCGCCAGCTCCGTGCACTTGGTTCACATGGTCCGCAGACCCTGCGGTCGCCCCGGTCCACGGCGCGGCGGCCACATCGGCTGGGTGGACGCGGTCCACCGCGCCCACCGCGCCCACGGTGCCGGCACACGGAACAATGCCGCGCCCGACCCCACCCCTCTGTGTTAGCTGGCCTAAATTGCTCGGTACACCTGGTAAGTGCACACACAAGTTTATTTAGTGCCCTTCCTTTATTCCAAAATTTCTACAAAAATATCTCAAAATACTAGGAATATTTCTAAGCCTATTAGTGCCATCCAATCCTTTTTAACAAGTCATTAGAGCCTAAATCCAATTATGCTAGTTTCTAGCCAATAGAAAGCCTCCATTAGTGTACCCAGGAAATTCCCCTTTCCACATCTTAGCTTGATAAATACTAGGAATTATTCTAAGCATTTACATATGCTTACTTCCCTAATATTTATATCCTAAGCCTAGTCTAGCTATTTTAATGCCAGAATAATAGGAAACCCGGTTGATACGCCGCCCGTATAAACCCTAGCTCCATAAAAACCCTAGTCATCGTACCGACCGTCCGTAAACCCCTAAATACCAATGAAACCTTAGTCGTCATGCTGCCCGGAGTTGAGTATGGACTTTCTAGAAATCCATATTAGGGAATTATTCCATAGAAATCCATATAATTCCCGAAATACTAATAATCATCATTTCCCAGGGAACTATTCAATAATTCTCTCCAAAATCCTCATCCTCTAATCCATTAGTTATTTTATATAATTAATGGATTATTAATCCAATCTCTAACCGTCATTCCTTAACCCTTAAGGAAATCCTTTGAATCCCCGCCTTCTTTCCATTCTTTTCCCTTTTGCGATTTGATTGGTGTACTGTTATACTGATTGTTATTTTTCATGTTTTATCAATTGCATGACCGGGCCCGACGAGACGCCAAGGTTTGCAGAAGGCCCGAAGCCCAGCCCGGTCAACATTCGTTATATGCCCGCGTAAGGACCGTCTAAGGACCGACAATGAAGGCAAGTCTCACCAATAATATCACCCTCTTCACTAAACTCTACACTAGTTGCAACGTTAAGCTACCCCGGGCATAATCTAGGATTATGCCTAGCATTGCTGTAGAGATAAGTTGTTATCTTGCTTTGAGATTGGGAGTGGAAGGATAGCCTCGTCAGGGGATCCTATCCTAAGAGCCACTCTGATCAAGCTAAGGACCGGTTCATGGGAGAATCTTTCTAATGCCCAGTACAACCCCACATGCCAAAAAGGCATGGCCTACGGGAATGCCTATTTATGTGAGGCCTTGATTCACACCCCACCAGCTGAACCTAGAAATCCATCCCAAGGAGCCGTATGATTGATGTAGAGTGCCGACAGGCGGAAATCAAGTAGCGCCTGGTGCCTAGTCGTGCATGCGCCAAGTCGGGAAACAGATATACTGGAGACAGACCCAGACGGAGGGCTGGGACTAGGCGGCACAGGTTGACTAGAATAGAGGGTTAGAGACCTTGAGGGCCACAGGCCCCAATTTATGAGCTCATACTCGGGTTGATATCCGCGAGATTGATGTTAGTAGCCCCTGCTTAGCCACCAGTACTCTATCTGTGGATGGACCTAGGGAATGCTGACCAGCGATGGTCACCGGTGGGTACGAGTCTCGTAGGTCAGTTCCGCCTTACCGGAAGGTATGGACTGACCGAATGCGGGGTATATAAGTGCAACCTCTGCAGAGTGTAAAACCTATCTGGATAGCCGCGACTCTCGGCATAGAGTCCATTTAGTCAAAGTCTCCATTGATTAGATTTCCTTTCTTGCATGGAGAACCTGGACGGTAGGAATGCCGTTGGCCGGGTTCTAGACTTGATATCGGGACTGGCAGGGAGGATATGCCCCTCCAGGACCGACCTTTACATTTATTTAATTTATATCTTTATATTATTGAATTTGTGGGATTTGTTGGGTATTCTATCCAGAATACTCACTCTTGCTTTCATTGTCGTACATGTTTAGGACTCCAGGGCGATGAGGTGCTGCAGCTCACTCCGGTGGAGGAATGAGTGCTCGCCCGCTCTCCGATAGTTAAAACGGTGTATAATTATTTAGTTTATATGTTATTCATTGCTTTTGTTACTAATCTGTGATGAGATCCGTATCAGCGACCGATCTGGGGCCTGATACAGATGATCAAGAGACTTCTTAATGAAGGACCCGACACCGGCCCTGAACGAAAAATAACTAACAGTCCAGGATAAACTTAAGACTATTGTTAACCTATTTCCATCATCACTATACACCATTCCATGTTCTAGTACAGCTAGCTGTTTAGCTTGTGCACGACATATGCATTCATTTACCCAATATACAACCAAATCCCTTGCCACACCCTCCTACCTTACAAACACCGAAAAGATGCCCAAATATTTGTTTGGAACTCCTAACAAACCTCCTGTTGTACACCTTGGCTTGGTCAAGCATTTAATATGCCTCCCACAAACCATAATCAAACAAATCTCTTGAAGACAAGCACAAGCAAACAACTGAGCCGGATCCACCAAGTGAGCCAGCCCACCCGCGCTGCAGCCACTTCACTCCATCCCCTTCTTTTATATCCCGTTGTTTCCCTCCCCTCCCGTCTGCCACCTTGCCACCACCACTGCCCGGCCAGCCGCGTCATCCCTCCCCTGCGCTGCTCAAGGGCAATGGCGTACGCCTTCCGTGCCCCGACTCCGCTACTCAAGGACGAGCTGGACATCGTCATCCCGACGATCCGTAACCTCGACTTCCTGGAGACGTGGCGACCCTTCTTCCAGCCATACCACCTCATCATTGTGCAGGACGGTGACCCCAACAAGACCATCCGCGTCCCGGAGGGCTTCGACTATGACCTATACAACCGCAACGATATCACCCGCATATTGGGGCCCAAGTCCTCCTGCATCTCCTTCAAGGACTCCGCCTGTCGATGCTTCGGATACATGGTCTCCAAGAAGAAGTACATCTACACCATCGACGACGACTGCTTCGTGAGTGCCCCCTCCTCTCTTTGTGTGTTTTCCTTGTTCTGCCGTTGTTAGGCGCGGTTTGGTGGGTGCCAGGTAGAATACAACAAGATATCCTTGGTCTATTTCCTTGCGGGAATGAGTTGAGTTGCAAAATTGGGATACAATTTGTACCCGGATTCAGATTTGGTCTGCCAAATTTTGACGTCATGCATTGCAGTTACACGTCCTGTTTATCTGTTATGGTCGTACCCTGTTTTGGAATGCAAATTTCACATGTTTCAGATGAATGATCGATTGATCTGGTGGGCTGGATAGTGTCTCCTGAGTCCTGAATCCTCGGAGTTAAGCCATGTGTTGCGAGATCTAATTAACCATGTTATTTGGACTGGACTTTTGACTTGTTCCACTGCTAAAATTGTATCGAGCATTGGATCTAGCCTCACTGCTTTGGCATTGTATTGCTTACAGTTGGAGGTTATATGAAGTGGAATATGCTTTTGATCTAAGGTGTCTGCTAATTCACAATGCTATTGGATAACCTGTATATATCACCTTGCCGCCATATTTTGTCAGTTGTGTTGGTCCATACAGAGTATGCACCTTTTAAATATTTAAGGGCCATGCTCAGTAGACTGAGTAACTAGGGGACAAAAACACCTATTAGACAATACAAAAGTAATAGTAGAGAGCTATCTGGATTGCACCTTGCATGGTTTATTCCAAAGTCCTAAACATACAGTGTGGTTGGAATGAACGATATTATCCATGTGGTCTTGGACCATCCTATCTATTTTTATTGCCATATGCTTTTATTATGACCATAAAGCATTACTTTGCAATGTAATGATGCTAGGTTGGAGGTACCACTGTCCTGAAATCACCACCACCTGGTGGACCAGGTCATGATCAAGCCTTGCATTGCTCTTCACCTTTTTGTCTTTTCTTTGCATTGTTTGAACTCCGACAAACTGGAGATTCCTGGATGCTTAAAAACTCACTAAAAGAATATCTTGTAAAAAATGAAGGAACAGGCAACATAAGAAGTAACGTCTCAAGAGTCATTTTTTTTAAAAAAATGCAGGGATTAAGCGTTGGGGTAATTGAACCGTTCATGTAGAGCTAAAATCTTGACAGCTTTTATAAATAATTTACTGGAGCATTGGCTGGCTTACGATGTGGAAATTATGGCGGAGCATACTTCTTTATCCATTCATTTAGAAGCTACTTCCTCCGTTCCAAATTATAAGTCACTTTGGCTTTTCTAGGTTCATAGATTTTACTATGAATCTAGACATAGCGTTTATCTAGATGCATAACAATGATTATGAATCTAATAAAGCTAAAACGACTTATAATTTGGAACGGAGGTAGTAACTTTTAACTATAGCAGCTTGGCTTTCTGTTGAACTACTATTTGCCTAAAAAAATGTGTGCTGATATGATGTTTGCTTTACGTGGAAATTACTTGAATGAGAGAAAGACCTGCAGGCTACAGAATTGTTTTCTATGGTTGGTTGGCAAGCGGCACATGTACCTGGATTGTGGTAAAATTTATAGACTTGAAATGTGAAACCATTATTTTAGCCATATACTCTGTACTTGTTAAACAAATTTAGGCAACGTTAATTCGTTTTAGATCTTCCTCTCTTGTTTTTTTTTTATGATTGGCTTGTCAGGGATTTGTTCTTTTTGCAAACTCGCAGGTTGCTAAGGATCCATCAGGAAAGGACATCAATGCACTTGAGCAGCACATCAAGAACCTTCTGAGTCCTTCAACTCCATTTTTCTTCAATACTTTATATGACCCTTACCGTGATGGTGCCGATTTCGTTCGTGGGTACCCCTTCAGCCTTCGTGAGGGTGTCCCAACTGCTGTTTCTCACGGGCTATGGCTCAATGTTCCAGACTATGATGCCCCTACCCAACTTGTCAAGCCTCTTGAGAGGAATACCAGGTAAAGATGATACATTTCGGAGGCTTTCATCATTTAGGCAATCTTCTTTTCTTATCTTGTATTTCTTTCTTGAAATCAGGTATGTGGATGCAATTCTTACAATCCCAAAGGGCACCCTCTTCCCCATGTGTGGAATGAACCTTGCATTTGACCGTGAGCTCATTGGTCCTGCGATGTACTTCGGTCTTATGGGTGATGGCCAGCCTATTGGTCGGTACGATGATATGTGGGCAGGATGGTGCACAAAGGTATGTTCTGTCATTTTCTTTTGAATCGTATTGTTGTTACGCCAACAAATGCCACAAAGCAATTATATGGACATCCACAGTTGGTTAGTTTAAAATAGTTTCACTGTGCAAACTAGTAACTGTTACCAGTGATCTATGCTTATTTACTGTGTATTACTTGGTGATCTCTGTCTTGAGAAGCATCTTTGTACTTACTAAACCATGCGAATATCTTCTCTGCTGGAACACAGGTGATTACTGATCATCTAGGCCTCGGCGTGAAGACTGGCATGCCCTACATCTGGCACAGCAAAGCGAGCAACGCGTTTGTGAACCTGAAGAAGGAATACAACGGCATCTTCTGGCAAGAGGAGCTGATCCCCTTCTTCCAGTCAGTTTCCCTTCCAAAGGATGCCACCACCGCCCAGAAGTGTTACCTTGAGCTGGCCAAGCTGGTGAGGGCGAAGCTTGGTAAGGTGGATGGCTACTTCATCAAGCTTGCTGACTCCATGGTCACATGGATTGACGCCTGGGATGAGCTTAACCCACCTAAGGGTGGAGTCGCCACTGCAAATGGCCCTCCCAAGAAATGAAAAGGCAACATGGTATAAAGTTTGGTTCATGTGGACTTGTCTTACAGAAAGGAAATACGGTTTTGGTTAGTGCTCATGAACTGAGATCGCTTCATTGTAACTTGAAAAGTTGTCACTTCCCTGGGAAACTGTCTTCGGCGGTTCCGGAGTATTTACATTTTATTTCCCCATGTGATGCAACAACAGGTGTAATGTCGGAATTGGATTAAGCTCAAATTAGAATAAAGTTTACCGGTTATGTTATTGATCTTTGTCCCTTGAATTTTGCCTTTTGTCCCAATTTCTTGCATTTCATGTTTATCTATATGATATGTTGGCAAATATAAATGGAGCTACCAAAAATGGTTATTGAATTTTGTCTTTTGGATGGAATGAGAAGATAGCTACGAAAACAGGTGTAATGAGTAGCTGCTTTGCTTGCTTATTATTTGTTTCCACTTTCCAGAGAGCACAGCTAACACACGGCTGGAAAAAGGCCTATCAGTGCCGGTGAAAATGCGCTTTAGTAATTTGCCGGCACTAACTTGCCGCACGTTAGTGCCGGTCAAAATGCACGTACATTCAATGAATCATGGAAACTGCTCACACTACAGCGTTTTGTCACTGATGCAACGCCTCCAATTGGTTGCGTTATGGGTAAATTTGTTGCAATTGGTATGTAACGCAGCGAACTGAAGTCCTTGCGATATTTTTTGGCTCGTTGCTTAAACCGGCGTTGCGAGAAGTTGTCGCATCGAATTGGAAATGCGTTTGCGCAACCTGTGGCGTGTCGCAACGTCGTATGGCATGGCAATAGCCTACAGTCGCAACGATCAGTGGTGTTGCGCTTTTGTTACTTGCAATGATCGTCCATCGTTGCTATAGGTGATATTGCAACCATGGGGGATTGTTGCGAGTGAAGGGTGTTACAATGCACTGGTTGTGTGGTGATACGTTGAATTCATCGTTGCAACAGAATAGTTGGATATAGCAACGAAGTCACAGACGTTGCTACATGCTCTAGGGTAGCGCAGCAATGAAACACGCGTTGCAAATGCGATCAGGGTAGCGCAACGAGATATGTCGTTGCTATTTGTGATTAGGATATCACAATGATGTGCTCTTCGTTGATACATCTCTGTGCCTGTTGCAACCGAATTAGTCATTGCTATATGCATAGAGCTGGCACAACAGAGGGCGGTGTTGCTATATCCATCGATTTGTATTGCAATGGACAATGGCGTTGTTATATCCTTTGAAGCTATCACAACGAAAGATGGGTCGTCGCTATATGTTATAGGGTATAAGACAACGTATGTTTGATCGTGGCTATATGGTACTATGGTAACGCAGCGTAAATTGGTCGTGGAGATATGATCATATGTATGGCAACAAAAATGTTGTGCTGGCACCTCATACTCATTCTTAATGTAACAGGATTTTCATAATACAAAACAATCATGTAACAAATGTTGTAACACAGCATTCAATGTATCTAAGGACTCTTGTCCATACATCCTTCACTCCCGGTTTGCATGATGGCCATCATCTTATCTTGAGCTCAAATGTTGAATGTCTGTTTCAACCATGCAACATCATTGTGCATACGCCAGTCTTATTCTGTCGTTGATCGAGTTGCATCCTGTGAAGACAGACAAATGAGAGCATTACTTGTTATGTAACTTTGTGATTCAAATTGGTCTTGGAATGAAGCAACACCAATTACAATTGGCCTTGGAAAATGGTAATGGCATTATTAAAGCATAAATACAGTCCATACCTGTTGCTGTTTCTTTAACCCAGCTCGTGTTTTAGCAACGCTTGATACTAACTGATGTGAAGTAGTGAACTTTGTAGGTACATTAGATCCTTTCGCACGACTCCCATTGAATAGTTTCCTTGTAATGGGTCCA
This sequence comes from Urochloa ruziziensis, assembly GCA_015476505.1. NCBI lineage: Eukaryota > Viridiplantae > Streptophyta > Magnoliopsida > Poales > Poaceae > Urochloa > Urochloa ruziziensis. The sequence continues at coordinate 3,053,466 of CM027124.1, read as the reverse complement.
TTAGCTTTACCATTGCCATTATGTGAGGGGTCTTTCATCTTTTGTGTTGTGACAGTGCTTGTTGGATCAATATTCTGAATTAAATAATTATTAGAACAATGTTAATAAACATAAATTAAATTCACGAAGCCATCATTATTGGAAATGATTGTTCGATGTCCTTACTTGGTTTGCTACTTCTTCAGAATGCACTTGTGGTGTTGCAGGGATGATATCATTCCTGTTACCGGCTTCAACTTCCAAGGAATCATTGCTGTTTGCAGGGGCATCCTATGCAAAATAAATGAATTTTGTTATCAAATTAGCCTCATAAATCTTTTGTCAACCACAAGCATTTGCCATTCGTTACCTTGTTCACTGTCTCTTGAATCGGTAGTACTGTTGCTGCAGTAGTGTTTTCCTGAGTAGTGGTAGGTCTTTCTTGTGTATTGTTGTTGGTTTGAGGGGTGGTCTGTGCATTTACAAATACAGCAGGTAAAATATATGTGACAAATATCCAATTGCAACCAAAAAGAACCACCAAATAACCAATTTGTAGATTATTGTGAGCATGATCCATATGTCAGGAAAGTTACCTCATTTGGCACTGCACTTTGATTTTGTGCCATAAGTGCTTGAAACTCCCCCATCAATTCTTGTCTAATTGAGGCTTTAAGTGCTTCCTTTTCTGCTTCCTTGTCTTGTTCATGCCTTTGAAGCTTTTCATTTAGCTCACGTTCTCTATCTTCCAGAATCTGGAGTCTATTCTGAATCATCCTCTCCTGAAGAACTTTCTCTCTTTTTTGATTCGCCAAGTACCCTACGCCGCGTGACTTGGTGCCTTTGGCTCCTGTTGTCTCCTTGTATGTCTCCTGGAAAATCTGTTCTTCCTTGGCAGCTGACGAAGTGTTACTTGTTCCTTCTTGATCGACCTCATCTGATTCTTCTATCTGCAATCTCCTGGCTGTATGATGCTGAGGGCAAAAAATGAGTGTATCAAATCATATGTGGTCATGTTCAGTTTCCGGAAAAAAATTATAAGGTGCAAGATCATGCATGCTTGTGTTGAAACTAGTACTCACATAAATACTCTCAGCCACAAATGTCGACCATTTTCCTTGCTTCGTGTGAGTAGTCTTCCAAAGTTCCAAAACTCCAGGCTCGGCACCAGTTTCGGAATCTCTCTACCAATATTATAGGTCATCAAGATATCATTATTTACTGTAGTCCAATTCTAGAATTCAGGATAGATTCTTACATTTTCCCAACTGCGTTGCGAGAAAGATTTGGCACCCGATGAATGGTTGGTCTTCAGTCGACTCCGATTGCCAGAGTTAATGAAGCTCTTACCCTGCACACAGTTAGCGAGTAATGTTTACCAGAGAAAATTTCAACTCATGTTTGCATTATGAATTATACCTAATGTTGTGTACCTTGAAATTTTGACATGCAAAGTATTGGTTCAAATAGTGCCACTCAACAATGTCTAGGTCTTCAGGCTTATGTTTCATTCTCTCCTCATAATTGTCGTAAGCCCTGTATGTAGCACTAAAGGTAGATCGCCAACCCCTGTAGCGTTCACCGGCAATCTTCCATATCTTTTTCTTCGGATTCTCTATGGTATCAAAATCCCATAGATCCTAGTGTGAAGGAAAACATGTTACGAGGTATTTTGAATGCATGATTACTTTGATATAACATTAAAATGGAGCATGAGGTTGCAATTAACATACCATTATAGCTTCTGCGATATCCTCCTTGACACAATCACTCACATCAGTCCAACATTTAACTCCAATTAGAGGAGTTTTAATCCTTGTGAACATAACAACTTCATCCACAAAAGTACGTCGATTTTCTCCACAGGGACCACCTAGATTTGGAGAAAACTGGATTTTTAGTTTACCAGAACCTGACTTTGATCTCTTGGCCGATGCAGCAAACCCCTTCAAGCATCCTCGACCTCCATTCTTGGAACCTACATATATTCAACAATTTCAAGCTTAGATTAATTGCTGAACAATTATGAGTGACATGTCCCTTTAAGTGAAGTATTTTGAACCTTTTGATTTATTTCCTTTCCTTGCATGACATGGCCAATCTGTTGGCGGTGTTGCATTACTTCCATTGCTCTCATCTCGTGCTCCTGTACCCTTATCTTGAGCTTTATTATAAGACACTGAAAAAGAATTTAAAAAATGGACTTAGTAGTTTCACAAATGACAACACAGTAGTAAGAAGTGCAAATGAATTTTGATATACCAATATTTCTCAGAAGGCCTTTGTGCCTAAGCCATTTAGTATAAGATTGAACTGATTCATCCCTGAAGTCATCTCTTAGCTCTGCAAGTTACCAACAACATTAGGTGAGATAAAGAGTATAGATATAGATAATAGTTGAAACTGTAGTACGAACATCAGACATACCGCAATCAGGGCCTTGTGCTTGCAGCCATTTTTTGTACTCATCAACTATTTCATCATTACCATCATCATCAGTCTCTCTCTCCCTCAATCGTTTCAGGGGTGTAATGTTTACAGGTGCATTATTCAATGCAGTTTTGGTCACTACCAGCCTCACTATCTTTTCACCACTTGATTCCAAATCTGCAATCATGTTATCGACATCTTTACTGCAATCTATTTCGTCAGGGCAGCCTAAGTCGTTTCCCCTTCTCTTGAGGTAGTAGTAGTAGTCCCGAACACCAAACCCTAGTTGATCTTTGAATCGTACAAGGTTGGAAAAGTTAAGGTCAACCCTGTCAATCTCGACACATACTTGGTTGTCTTCTTCAGTTTCTTTGCTGCAGTATATTTTTACTTTCCACATGTCACCGGTCCTTGGGGCACTGCATATATGACACGAAGTCAACCATAAGTCCTTGGTGCAATTGTGTACTCTACAGCGCATTCGTTCATGGACAAAATTAGCTAAAACTAATCTCATCCGGGTGACATTAACCTCACGGCCGGACTGAACGTATATAGATGGAACCTAACGAACTGAAACCAACGAGAGAACATGAAATCCTTGCGAATGCATGTCGTGCTACAAACCCTAGACACCGAAAAACCATCAACGTTGGCAGATTGCAGATTAACCTAAGAAGGCCTTAGATGCGGAATCATATTGCACGCTATTTTTGTGTGGAAACCCTACTGATAGAGGCGGGGCGGGATACGCACCTGCTTCGTTCAAGAACGAGTACGTCATCGTCATCTTCCTGCGTGTCACCATGGGCTCCTCGACCTCGGTTCTCCAGCATTGGATCGCCTGATCCTGTTCTTGGAAGGGTTGTCATGGATGGAGACTCCAGAGTCCGGATCGGGACCTCCAGCTATTTGCAGTCGCCGCCTTTCTCAACTCAATTTGTTTTCAGGGGGTGGGGGAAGTTTTATGAGCAGAAAGGTCGATTTGAGGCAATCTAGTTTTGGGGGAAGTAATAGAAAACTTGGGGGTGGGCGAGGGGAAATTTCGTTTTGGCGGCGCGGCAAAATTTGGGGGAAGTGGGGAAAGTCGGGGGCGAGGAAAAAGGTTTAGGCGGCATGCCGAAATTTGCTCAAACGCCGAGTCAAAAAAAGGTCGTACGTGGCAGGGTTACGTGTTACTTGTTTTTTGAACTAACATGTACAAACAAAATCAACATAATATACACATATGTCACGTTAAACTAATGGATTCACTTTGAACTAGGAAAGATCTATACTTGACTGATGCCATTGTGCAACTTTGCAGATCTTGATGAGTTGTACAAGTTTGTAGTTTGGTTTTCATGTCTTTTTCATGTGAGTGAATCTAGGATCAATGATCAATGTAGACTTTAACTTTGTCAAATGAAAAATTTTCTAAATAAATGTTGTAGATCTTGTTGAATTATGAAAATTTGATATTCATGACTTTTCCATTTGACATCATTTAGTGTTTAAAAATTCTTGATTTTAGTTATCAAAATTTGAAATTCAAAATTTTGATTATTTTCCATTTGTCTCATGGATTAATGATCTAAATAAACTTTGTAGATCTTGATGAGTTCTACAATCTTTATTTAGGTCATATTGTCATATTGAAAAGTGATCATAACATGTAGTACACATTTGACTATTCTCTAACATAGTTTCTTAAACTATGTGAGTGAATCTAAGATGAATGATCAATGTAGTCTTCAACTTTGTCAAATGAAGAAATGGCCTAAATAAAAATTGTAGTTCTTGATGAATTATGAAAATTTGTTATTCATGACTTTTCCATTTGACATCATTTAGTGTTAAAAAATCTTGCTTTTAGTTATCAAAATTTGAAATTTAAAATTTTGGATCATTCGTACTTTGTCTCATGGATTAATGATCTAAATAAACTTTGTAGATCTTGATGAGTTCTACAACTTTGGTATTCATGACTTTTTCATTTGAGTTCATTTGTTACCCAAAAGCTTTTCAAATTTCAATTTTAAAGAGTTGAATATCTAACTCGGATGGTAAATTATATTTTTCAAACCAACCAAGCATCAAATTCCAAAACAATCTTTATTTAGGTCATATTGAAAAGTGATCATAACATGTAGTACACATTTGACTATTCTCTAACATAGTTTCTTAAACTATGTGAGTGAATCTAAGATGAATGATCAATGTAGTCTTCAACTTTGTCAAATGAAGAAATGGCCTAAATAAAAATTGTAGTTCTTGATGAATTATGAAAATTTGTTATTCATGACTTTTCCATTTGACATCATTTAGTGTTTAAAAAATCTTGCTTTTAGTTATCAAAATTTGAAATTTAAAATTTTGGATCATTCGTACTTTGTCTCACGGGTTAATGTTATAAATAAACTTTGTAGATCTTGATGAGTTCTACAACTTTGGTATTCATGACTTATTCATTTGAGTTCATTTGTTACCCTAAAGCTTTTCAAATGTCAAATTTAAAATTTAAAAGCTGAATCTAACTCGGATTGGGAAATAATGCAGTTCCCACGAGTTTACCCCTTCCTCTTCTGCTTAGGCTCGCTGACTAGTGGGTCCATTGATGCTAGGGCCCACGTGACAGCGACTGAGCGCACTAGACGCGTCGCTTCCCGGAAACGAAGCGGCGGCGGCGGATTTAACGCCCCCCATCTCGCCCCTTCTTCCCCAAACGAGCATTCTTTCCCAATCTGTCCCATCAACTGCTCCGCCTCATCGCTAGCATCGCCGCCCTCTTGCCGCCGCGCTCAACCCGCTCCTCCACGCGCTTGCAAGATGGTTTCCACAACCCGCTCCCGCACCATCGCTCCCACTCCCGCTGCCGCCTCCCCTCCGGCGGACCGCACTATCGCAGAGCCTGTAGTGGAGCACCACTCCACCACCCAGAAGCGCGATGAGCGAGGAAGATTCATGAAGGGCCCTCGCACCAGCAACGCGCAGCAGAGGAGGTCGAGGGCGAGGACGAACCCGAGGCGCACCCAGGAGGAACATGACGAGGAGGTGCCAGTACAGGAGGCCATTGTCCCCGCTGCCGTCGAGGAGGTTAGTTGTGAATCGAGTTTTTTTACTGCGAGTAGGGATTATTTGCAGCACTAGATGGATTTCGCAATGTGGACTCCGAAATGGGGTTTTTTAGATTGATTTTGAAATGTGGAATCCTAAATGGGGTTTTTTAGATGGATTTCACAATGTGAGATTCCGAAATGGGGTTTTTTAGATTGATTTCGAAATGTGGAATCCTAAATGGGGTTTTTTAGATGGTTTTGGCAATGTGAGATTTCGAAATGGGGTTTTTTAGATTGATTTCGAAATGGGGTTTTTTAGATGGATAATGTAGTGGATATTGGCATGTGAGGATGTCAGATTATTTCATATAGCAGTGGTTCGAAATGTAGCACTAAATAGATTAGTACAATCTAGTTGCCCTGTCGTAAACCTTGAAATTGATGTTTCCTTAAATTGTCACTCGATCATATTACATATATATGATGGAACATTTATTCACAAGTATGTTTGTGTTCAAAAGAGTACAGTTAAAATAGAGAGAATCTAAATGTCTGCCATATTTAGTATTTAACACTAGATTTGAGCAATTGTTCTTGTCTGCCACTTATGCATAATAATATGCAGACATCATAACATAGCATATATAGCAACTCATGTCTGCTCTATTGGAAATTGTAAGGGTATTACCATATGGTAGAGACAGACTTGGTGTTATTGCATATCATTTAGTGAAAACCATGGTCAGCTTCTCACATTGTAAAATAAATGGTCACCTTAATAAGTTATGATGGCCTTCTAGCAGTATTGCAGGAATGCTTTTATACATACCATTAGTGTACAGTTTGCATCAAATAGCACCATGATTTATTTAGCACTTTCATTTATTCATTGTAATACTGACCTGTTTCTGGTTAATGTAGCACTTGCATTTAGGCATGTTTGCTATTCTAATTGTGACTCTGATTTTGTTAATGCAGGTTATTCCTCAGCACGAATTTGTCATCGTGTGCAATCCCAAGGTGTCTATTCATTGCACCTTTTCTCATGACAGCGACGATGAGACTGAGGAATGGCCGATCCCGATGAAAAGGGAGGTCAGTAATGGTAAATTGTATGGTTGCTAATTTAGAATGTATAAATGCTAACTTGTCCCTTTGTCAAATAACAGCTGAAGCAAAAGGCAGAACGTATTCGGGTCCTTCTGAAGCGCAAGTACTTCAGATGAATACTGGAGGCCTGCTGGAGCGCCTAGGGTCCTTCTGGTTCTTTTGTGTTTGTGCCTAGGGTAGCTTAGACAGATGTGCTAGTACTTATGAACTAATGTAATCAGTTTGGTACTACTTTTGTGTTTGTGCCCAGTATAACTAATCTAATCAGTTTGGTACTGCTTTTGTGTTTGTGCCCAATATACAGTTTAAAACTAATATAATCAGTTTGGTACTAATGTTGTTGTGCCTTGTGCTAATCTCAAACATTTGCCTATTTTGTGCATCAGGCACAAGCTTGTGCTTGTGCTTGTGCCTGATGCACAAATGTGTGCAAGCCATGTTTAGTTACACAAAAAAATAAACATGTCTCAAAATTGTTCCTATAATTATAACTCATCCTAGTTTAGTTACACAAAAAAATCATCGTCGTCCCCTTCATATTCTGCTACGGGAGCAACCACTCCATCACCAGTGTAGGTGTCATCACCTTCGTCTTCTGAGGGTATGTCATCATGGTCGGGTTCCGGCATGGGTTGAGGAAGTACAGAAGCATCACCACTTATCCCATTCACGCCCGGCCTACTCCAATCTGTCAACTCCTCGTGTGCGGCCTCGAGAGTAACATTTTCCACTCCAGTGACAACCGAGTCCACATCGGTACCAGCATCAGTGTCCTCTCCTTCAGGCATGGCAAAGAGGGTTCTAGGTTTCATTGTGAGGACACTGCACCATTTAGGTTTCTTACCACTTTTCACATAACACACTTGCTCTGCTTGTATCGCCAGTATGTATGGATCATCGACACGGCGAACAAACCGAGACGTATCGATATCAATTATCCCAAATTTGTCTTTATTATACCATCTGGATGTGTTCTTATTAGGTGCCGAACATCATACCAGTCACACTCGAACATCGTGACTTCCTGCGCGTTAGGAAAATCAAGGATGAAGATTTTTTTAATCACTCCATACCATTCCATGCCATCGCCCTTGACAACAACACCACTGTTTTGTGTAGTGAAATTTTTCTCTATATCCCTTGTCCGGAAGAAAAATCCATTGATGGAGCATCTGTTAATTATAGTAACTCGATGATACGGACCACGAGATAGAGAATAAATCATATCATTTGCGGTGCCCTCAGCATGTTGCTTCCTGATCTGCAGTCATATATGTTTCGAACAAAATGGATATTACAAACATAATCAAATCGTGATGCATTTAATTAAACAAAAATAAAATTGAATCACCTTACGCTCGAACCATGAGACAAACTGGTCCTTGTGCCTTGATTCAACATTGTCTGGGTCAATTTTCCTCAATTCGTCAATATGCTCACTACAACGAATCGAAAATACAACAAAAACCTTAGTATATAGATAGTGAAAAATGTTTATGTTTAAAAATAACTCGAAAGTTTTTAAATGTAGCTTACTTTATCCATGGAAGGGCCTCATCACAGTTGGTTACTATGTAGTGCCTCATCTTCTTCAGTACTTCTTGAGATAGCATGTCAGTATTATGCCTAGAAGATTTCTTTCTATTATTCATGTCCATGCTCCCAAATACACTTAGACCAGCAGGAGGTTCACTAACAGCGCTCTTCTCTTGACGCTCTGGACGATTAACTTTGTAGTAATACCTTCAAAGAATCGCGAACAAAATGTAAGGCACTCCTCCGAGATGTATCCCTCAGCAATTGAACCCTCAGGGGAAGCTTTGTTCCTCACATAGCCCTTGAGGGTACGTAGGTATCTCTCAACTGGATACATCCATCTATAGCTAACAGGGCCTCCGAGTTTAGCCTCCTGAGCAATGTGAACTGGTAAGTGCATCATAATGTCAAAAAATGCCGGAGGGAATATCATCTCAAGCCGACAAAGGGTCTCTCCAATCGACTTGTTCAGTTTTTCCATCTCTGAATCCTCAAGCTCCTTGGAACATATGGAGCTAAAATACCTGCTGAGCTCGATCAATGGGATCACAACTTCTTTAGGCAATATGTCACGCACCACCAAGGGTAACAATTTTTGTAATATAACATGATAATCGTGACTTTTCAGTCCACTAACCTTGCGACCATCAACATCAACACATCTCCTTAAATTTCCGGCATAACCGTCTGGCAACTTAACACCTTGAAGAAACTCACAAAGAATTTTCTTCTCTGAATCACCTAACATGTACAACGCTGGTGGCAAAGTGTATTTTCCTTTCTCGATCACTGGATGTTGATCCTTCCTTATACCCATTTCCTGCATATCAAGTCTAGCCTTCTGACTGTCCTTACATTTAGCTGCCAAACCAAGCAAAGTCGCTAGCAAGCTCTCACATACATTCTTCTCAATATGCATCACATCTAGATTATGGCGTATAAGCAAAGATTCCCAGTAAGGAAGACTAAAGAAAATACTCTTTTTCCTCCAGTTGTGCCATCTATTATCTTCGTCACGCTGCTTCCTCTTATTAGAAGTAGTCGCTCCGAAAGTGACTTGTTCAAAACTCTGATACTGCTCCAATACTTGTGCTCCACTAAGCGGCACTGGAGTATCCCTCATTTCAGCCTGGTTGTTGAAGCTAACCTTATTCTTTCGCCACCTGTGCTCCATAGGTAAAAACCGGCGATGCCCCATGTAGCAATGCTTGGAACCATACTTTAACCACAAGTAATCAGTATCCTTATGACAATAAGGACAAGCAAACCTGCCTTTTGTGCTCCAACCAGACAACATCGCATATGCTGGAAAATCATTAATTGTCCAAAGTAGCATTGCACGTAGAGTAAAATTTTTCTTTACATTTGCATCCCAAGTCTCAACTCCATTCACCCATAGCTCTTTAAGCTCATCGATCAGAGGCTGCAAATATACATCAATGTTAATTCCAGGTGATTTTGGTCTAGGAATTAGCATCGACATCATCCAATACGATTGTTTCAAGCACAACCAAGGAGGCAGGTTATAAGGAATTAGGATAACTGTCCAAGTGGTGTAATTCACATTCAACATCCCAAATGGATTGAAGCCATCAGATGCAAGTCCCAGCCTGACATTCCTTGGATCATTTGCAAATGTGTCTGACAACTTACTTGCATGCTTCCATGCCTCTGAATTCGCTGGGTGACGTATTTTCCCATCTTCCACCAATTCCTCCTTGTGCCAACGCATATACTTCGATGTGGTCTCGTTCATGTACAACCTTTGAAGTCGAGGAATAAGTGGAAAATACCTCAGAATTTTCAGAGGAAAGCGCTTCTTCTTTACTTCACTAGTATCATCAGTAGAGCCCTGTGAATCTGTATATTTCCACCTACTTTGCCCACATGTTGGACATGAGTCGAGCTTCTCGTACTTTTCACCACGAAATAGCACACAATCATTGACACAAGCATGAATCTTCTGGTAGTCCAAGCCAAGGTCTCGAATTACCTTTCGAACTTTATCCATGGTGTCTGGCAGACAATGACCTTTGGGGAGCACCATTGAGAATAAGAGAATAATTTGCTCCATTGCATTGTTCGTAATACCGAACATGCACTTAATCTGGAAAAGCCTGACAATGAAACTGACTTTGGTAGCCTCCTTACAACCTGGGTATAATTCAATTCGAGCTTCTTCCATTAATTTGAAAATTTCTTTGCTGCCTTATTTGGCTCCTCATCAATATTGCCATGTATCGCACCACTGATTAGAGACGACATGAGATTGTTGGTGGAGGCTCCATCATCATGATCTTCACCATCATCGACAGGGAACTCATGATCATCATCATCATCCACAGGGACAGATTTAGCAGCACGGCGACGATGTGTATGTTTGTTCATGAAACCCTTGTCAAACCCGAACATATGCAAGTGTTCTTGAACCTCTTCTTTATCTCTATATGCCATGGAACGACACCTAGTACATGGACAGGGCGCAGTCTGTCCTGGATAGGTGCCTTCAAATGTGTCATCTATGAAATTTTGATATCCAAGTTGCCAAGCAGGATCTTTTTGAGGCAGGAGCATCCAACTATTATCCTCACGTGCCATATTGGGATGCTTTCAAAGAGATGATACCTAGAGGATGCAAGCAGGTGGATTAATTCTTCCTCTAGGTCAGCGTCGTCGATAGATCCAGCGATCGCGCGAGCACTAGGGGTTCCTGGAGATCGGATTGTATTGACACCGAGCGGAGGAGTACGTTGCGATATGGGATCAATCCTGATAGGAAAAACTTGACCTTCTTTATGCTACACAGCCCTTGTTGAGTCCGACTTGGTCACTTCTCTATGGTATGTGTTGGGCCAGTTAAATCCATATTTCATTTTAACCAAACCTGGCCCACGGACTAATCCCAGCCTGGTGGAGTGCATGTTAATGCAACATTTCATGTGCGCGTTGCATTTTCTTAGCCTCATTGGCAACATCATCAACTTTCGTTGCTATATCTATCTCTAAGTTGCAATGGTTGACGTTAGTGTTGCAGTACCCAAGGCTCCTTAGCAGCGACACAAATCTGCGTTGCTATATGCAATTTTTCACTTGCAACATGCCAACTTTTGTTTCTATATCCAACTTCATATTGCAACCAACTTCATCACAAATAGCAACGTTCTATAAGTGTAGCAATATATCACACTATTGCATCCATCGAAGAAACTCGTTGCAAGAACAACGCTGAACTAGCAACAAAACTATATTCGTTGAAATATATGCCACTTATTACAACCACCATAATCTATATCGCAACACTGCACATCTGGTGGCAATAGTCACCACTTTTGCAACCAATATCAACATTGGTCGTAAGAAGCCTACGTATAGCAACAAAAACCGAGCGTTGCATAACAAATTGCGTGGCGTTAGTGCCAAAACGCTGTAGTGTCATATACATACGCAAAAACAACTAATTAATTAATGTTGATTATAATAGTTATTAATTATTATTATTTTGAAGGTATTGAAAAAGTGGCAAATGACTCACTGATGATTGTATGACAAGAGAATGAATGGACACAGGCTTTGCTTACGCATGCCTCTGTATATACTGTCGACCACGTCACAAGAATTTCTCTTGACGCTTTCCTCATATATAACATCGGGGTCCAGGAAGCCGATGTTATGGAACCTCTTTTGATGGGCAATTTTAATTTTTTGCCTACGGAAAAATAAAACCACAAAAGTAGGGATTAGTCAACAAACACACGCCGAGTATAAATAAAATAATAAAACGAGCAGAAACACTTACATGCACCATACACTCATGAGGCACTTGTGAAGGGCATCTTGATGGTACAAATCATAAAATGCATCAAAGTCGATCCATACATCCGCTGGCCCCCACCAAAAACACTCTCTTTGATCCGAGCTACGAGCATGTCAATTTCGTTTCGAGATTGCACTGCATACCATTTGTGCAACTGCGCCATTCTCGTTGGTAGATATGGTAATAACTCTGGCCATATGAGAGGCTCACCAAGTACAAACTTTTTCTTGCCTCGGGACTCCTGTAGAGCTTTCCCTAGCACTTGAGCCTTGGTAAGATCTGTTTGCATTATCATCCCGACAAAGATCCTCGATTCTGTTGATTCATTGAGAGGGGCATCAGGATGTACTATCAGCAGAGGGATCAACTATTTGGACTGTTCTTCGAGCTAGGCAATGGGTTTTGCATTTCTTTTCAAGTTTGTGGGTTGGCGTGGCACTTTCTGGTCTGCCGATCATAGTCTGATTCTATTTTTTCTCCACTAGTAGGGTCTCCTTGATGAAGTGTGCTTTCCCAACAGGATCTATTTCTAGCTTCTTGTTCGCAACCGCTCTCTTGGCCTTCACACCTTCGAAGAACTTTTTGACCGGTCTTCTGACTCTTCCTCAACTGGAGCCTTTTCTTTCTTTTGCCTCTTCTGTTTAGTAGTTAGGTTGACCGAAGGTACCGTGTATGCCTTTCGTTGCTTCGTTTGAGGCGACAATGTGGCTTGTGATGGTTAGTTGGGGTTGCTTTGTGCTGCCTGTGCTGCCGGTGGCAATGGCGGATCTAGGCTGGGATCCCGTGCTGCCGGTGGTGATGGCAGATCCAGGCTAGGATCCCGTGCTGCCGGTGGCGATGGTGGTTCAACACTTGGATCCTTGTCTACTGGCGTTGGTTCCCTGTGCCTTGAACATTGAGCGGAATCGATGGCTACTTCCACCAATCTTATGTCGCGCTTTGGCCAAGCGATCCAAGTGTGTACGGCATACTGTAGGTCCGCTTCTTCTTTACTTATAGGGATCGGGAGGTCCAGGTCTTCCCAGCCGTCTTCGACGCGGTCAACATGTACTTTAGCGTATCCTTCATGAATTGGCCGACAATGTAACATAACGCCTTCTTTCGATGCTTCCACATAACCCTGAGCACAAACTTTAAGCTTTTTCCCGTGAAGATACAGTAGCTCACACTTGGTCCTAACAGTGATGTTGTCAACAAAGAGTCGCTGGTTGTCCGCAACTAACTCATTTCCATCATCGAGAGGGAGTTCTATCGAAGCGACACTGCTAAGTCGACACTAAGAGGCCGTATTGATCTCCAAATAAGGAGCTGCTTATGGCTGACGTTGTTGGCTTACTGTGGCCTCAAGAGAAGCTAGTCGACCTTCTAGTGTACGGATCTGCTCTGTCACTACTGCCTTGCTTCTGCACCGACTTCTGTATGTTTCGAGATCTTCAGGAAAGCCACGATTCCATGGAACTACGCCCACTCCTTGGGTCCGTCCAGTGTGCTCTGGATTTTCAAGAGCGTAAGTCAACTCGTCTTTATCTCTGCTGGGCTGGAAAGTTCCTTCTTCCCTATGCCTCATTGCCTCATTTAGTCTTATGGTCACCTCCCTTAGTACGTCGCTAGTCACAAAGGCCCCAGTTTCTCTGTCCAGTGTGCCTCCAGGAGCATAGAAGTAATTCCTTGCTCGTTTGGGCAAACTCAATGACTGCGGTACGATGACTTTGCAATTATATCTGCTTCCATCTTTTCCCATTTTGGAATGGCAACTTCATAACCTCCTGGCCCAAGTTTATGAAATTGTGTCTTTTTACTAGAATTTATTTTTGCTTGAACAGAGGCTGCCTTGCTTTCTGCCGAGGACTTGTAGTTGACGAATTCATTCCACCACTCTCGTTGCTTCTTCCAGACTTTATCAAAATCTGGCGTGAGACCTTTTGACACAAAGTTTTTTATTAGGTTTCTCTTGAACGTCCTGAACTGAGTAGCCATCGTCTGAAATGCCCACTTTCTCACTTTGTCTTCTTTGCCATTGGGAAAGTGGAAGTGCTTCTTCACCTCTATCCACAACATCTCTTTCTCTGAATTTGGCACGATATCTTCAACATTATCAGAGGCTTTTGTTCTCTTCCACTTCTTGTACTTTATGGGGACGCTTTCCCTCAAAAGATATCCACATTGATTCATGAATGTGGCCTTAATACCAGGAGGGGCTTTTGGCTTGCCGTTATCGTAGACCTCGGTGATGGCCGTATAACCATCCATCTTTCTCTTGCAGCCACGTTTCCATTTACGCGTGGATGATCCTGATGCCTGAAATGATATCTACTCATTAATAAAAGTTGTCGATGCGTATATAAATTCAAATCACGTGTACATGGACAAAATTTATATACCTGAGGTTCGTCATAATTTTCATCTTCATCCTCATTAGCACCCTGCTCATAATCGCTCTGCTGGTCACCACGACTCTGCTCGTCACTACTGTGCTCGTCATCACTCTGCTCGTCATCACTTTGTCCATCTGGATTATCCAAGTTCAGATACTGGGAGCCATCTTCCACATTGGCATCAACCTCTGGGGCATGTTCGTATGGAGTGGGTCCACGAATGAGCGAACGGATGTACTCCTCGTCTTCCTCATTCCTGCTGGTCATTTACTCATTTTCACTAGCTAGTACATACAATAAAAAAGTATAAGTGATTTTGTATTGTGTATATGTATATATGACATGTCCAAACATTTTCTAGAACTCTAACGTGCGTCCCAACATTTTCTACAATTTTCTAACATTTTTTTATATTTTTCTAACATTTCACTACATTTTCTTAATATTTTTAGGTGATTTTCTAAAAAGTATACAAATAAATCTAAAAGTGCTAACGTCAGCGCGAGCTGGACAAGTACAATAGTTTGATACAATTTTCAACCATTTACTTAGTAATTTTCTAACGTGCGTGTCAACATTTTCTAATATTTTATACAATTTTCTAACATTTTCTACATTTTTCTAATATTTTTAGGTGATTTTCTAAAAATTATACAAATAAATCTACGTACCGACAAGCATTTACGAAAATGTGCTGACGCCAGCGCGAGCTAGAGAAGTAAATAACATTTTTTACAATTTTCAAGCATTTACAAGTAATTACTAACGTGCATTTACAAAAAAGTATAAGTAATTTTTTAGTGTACATATGACATGTTCAAACATTTTCTAGAACCCTAACGTTAAATAAACTACTATATTAAAAGGAGGCGCTAACGTGGAGGGGACGACGGGCGTCGACGGGGACGACGGGCGTCAACGGGGATGACGGGCGCCGGTGGGGACAGGCGTTGGCGGCGTGGGCTCGGGACGCCGATCGCGCGAGCTGAAAAAGTATAACTAATTTTCTAAAAATTATATAAATAAATCTAAAAACTGACAAAAAACGCTGATGTTAGCACGAAAATATGTTGACGCCAGCGCGAGCTGGAGAAGTAAAATACTTTCATACAATTTTGTAACATTTTCTACAATTTTTTAACATTTTCTACAATTTTCTAACATTTCATACGAATTTTCAAGCATTTACAAGTAATTACTAATGTGCATTTACAAAAAAAGTATAAGTAATTTTCTAGTGTACATATGACATGTTCAAACATTTTCTACGACCCTAACGTGCATCTCAACATTTTCGCATTCTTTCCACAATTTTCTAACATTTTTCAACAATTCTACAAATAAACTACTATATTAAAAGGAGGCGCTAACGTGGGCGGGGACGACAGGCGTCGGCGGGGACGACGGGTGTCGACGGGGCCGACGGGCGCCGGCGGGGACAGGCGTCGGCGGCGTGGGCTCGGGATGCCGATCGCGCGAGCTGAAAAAGTATAATTAATTTTCTAAAAATTATACAAATAAATCTAAAAACTGACAAAAAAAAAGCGCTGACATCAGCACGAAAATGTGCTGACGCCAGTGCGAGCTGGAGAAGTAAAATACTTTCATACAATTTTCTAACATTTTCTACAATTTTCTAACATTTCACAACAATTTTCTAATATTTTTAGGTAATTTCCTAAAAACTAAATATATAAATAAATTAAAAAGGCGCTGACGTCAGCACGTACAAGCGCTGACGTCAGCGTCGTGCAGGGTTACGTACACGCGCGCGGCGCGCCGCGAGCATGGGATGGGGACGGGCCCGGCCGGCGGCGGCGGGGCTCGGGGTGCCGGCGGGGACAGGGACGGGCGCGGCCGGCGGGGGCAGGCGCTCGGGGACGGGGCGCCGGCGGTGGTGGCCGGCGGTGGCGGGGACGATGGGGCGCCGGTGGTAGCGGGGACGGGGAGCTCGGGGACGAGGGTGCCGGCGGAGACGGGGACGGGCGCGGCCGGTGGTGGCGGGGATGGGGCGGCGGTGGTGGGCGGGGACGGGGCGCCGGAGGGGGGCTCGGGGCATCGGTGGCGGGGTCGGGGAAGCCGCGCCGGGGGTCGACGACGGGGCAGCGGCGCTCGGGGAGGTTGGAGGATCCGCCGGCAGCGGGGGCCGGGCAAGGGAGGGGGGCGGCGCAGGCGAGGCGTGACGCGAGGCGCCAGTCGAGCGGGGGACAACACACGTGTGGGGAACGGCGGGGACGAGCGGCGGCTGTGGCGGTGACGGGCACCGGCGTCGAGCGGTGGCCGGGGAAGACGAGGAGGCGGCGGCGGCGACCGTGGGGGATGAGAGATCGACGAGAGGAACGAAATCGGCTAAGTGTTGGGTGAGGACCCGGTGTGTCCGAGGACCGGTGGATGGTCGCTTCCTGGTGTGATGAGTGATTGACAACGTGGTGTGGATTGACGTTTCCCTTGGCTCAAGTATTGCAGGCGTAGAATGCGGCTTGATTGCATTGGTGCAGGTGAAGACACAGGCGCGAAAGGTATTAGCCATGGCGGCCTCCGAGGAGCGGAGAGACAAGTAGGCTTGGTTCGAGGGACCCGGTGGCCAGATGGATCAAGTGCGGTTCACATGCTGGCAAGAACGAGCAAGGGGACGTGCATCCGGTGCGAGGTAGCGGCTCACAACCGAAGCTCGTACGCGGACGAGAAGCCGGCGCAAGGTGGCGGCTAACAACCGAAGTTTGCGCGCGGGGTTTGGTGATTTGGCCACAAAATCATCGGTGGACGGTTTCCCTTGGTTTGGGCCTCAAAACCAAGGACCGAGGACTCGACGTGGCGAAGATGGGCTGCTGGGCCAAGTGTGGCTGGCAGGGCCGGTTTAACTGCCCCCCCTGGGCAGGCCCAAAAACGGCGTCGAGGAGCTTCGATCCGGAGGACACGCGGCGCGACTGCAAGGCTTGCGTCGGAGGGAAGCTAGCTTGCGGTGGAAGGTGTCCCAGCCGGAAAATATCTGAAAACCAAATGTCAAATTTGCCCCTGAGGGGTATGTATCACTTAGGGGTAGTTTAGTCTTTAGAGCACCACCACTTGGATTACTAATAGGCCCTCCAGGGCATGGTGGCTGCCATCTCTTCTAGTTATCTCTTTAGTTCTCTTTGGTTTTCTCCTTTGAACTAGTTTCCCCTTCATCCCCTCCACCTAGAACTATTTCGAATCTTTCCTAGTTTGTATAGGTGAATTCATGGTTATGTGATTGAGTATGTGCTGCTCATCTTTGTGCCATGATTTGAATCCACGAGCTCCCTTTTCTTTTTCTATTTTCGGAGGTATTTTCGAAGCTATTTTTGGGGGATTTTCGTTCTTCTCTTCCTAGGGCGTTTTCTCTCGGATTTCTTTGGGGGATTCACGTATGAGTGCCTTGTGCCTCTTTTGCTGGTGATCTCTTGCCCTCAAACGCCGGGAATCGCTTTGGATTTGAGATTTTCAGGATGAACTCGAGGTCATGGTGTTCTTCATGAGATCTGAGTTTCCGGGAGTTCTAGCGAGTTAGAGGCCGAGATCTTTTGGGAAAACACTCCACTGGAGGTCTATATCATCTGACCAAAATGAAGGACCGAAACGGCGACCAGAGAGGGGGGGAGTGAATGGGAGCCGATAAAATTTTCTTCTCCAAATCCGGCTTTCACCCCAAAATCACTTCCGGACTTCGTAACACAATCTTGCCAATATCACATAGCAACTGAGATGCTACTGACCCTAGGAACAAGAAACATGCAGCGGAAACACAGAAAGAATCCTCGATCCAAAAACTTCACCGAAACAGCCACTGGGTGTGTGTACTCGGCACTGCCGGTTTTCAGAACTCGGCACTGCCGGATACACACAGCACAAAAACACCCCTCGAGTCTATGTACTCGGCAGTGCCGGTTTTCACAATTCGGCAGTGCCGGGTACACGCAAAGGCGCAGGGGAGGAGAGAAGGGGCCTGAAGATTCATCCGCTCGAGCTTGATTTGAGGCATACCGGCGCAGAGAGATGGAGCGCTGCCGCCTGCCGGATCGATTCGTCCTCAGCAGGTTCGATTCGTCGTCCTCGCTCAGAGCCGTGCCACTGCTCAGGCCCGCCCCCGCTCCTCCGTGCCTTTCCTGCCTGTGGGAGAGAGAGAAGGGGCTCGAGCGCCGCCAGATCTTGCACCGCCGCCTCCGCCCCCGGCCGCGGCCTGCGCCGCCGTCGCGCCCCGCTGCCTCTGTGCCCGGCCGGCCCAAGCTCGCGCTCCCCCTACGTCGCGTCTGGATCGAGGAGGACTTGAGGAGGGGTAACTATACGAAAGAAAAAGAAACAGAAGGAGGTTTTTGTAAAATATAAACATAAACGAAGGGGTATGGACCTGCGCTGAATCACTTAAAAATTTTATTGACCCAAAAATGCACTTTCTAAGTTGATGGACCTAAGTGACACCTACTTACAAGTTGATGGACCTTTGGTGCATTTTACTCTATTTTTTATAAAAAAACATTAGCCAAGGACTCTACGGAACTAATATAACCTAGTAATAACCAGAGGGCCCTGCTGCTGCATAGAGACGCAACGCAACAGGTGAAAGAACAAGAGGCCTGCAAACGAAGGACCGTCGCCGTCAACCTTTGGCATTGGTTCCGTGGTGAACGTGTTACAGATGAAAGACGAAAGAGAGATTCTTATTAAAAAAACGGCCTATCCGTAACTCTTTGTTGGCATTTGTTGGTTCCCAGCTGGTCGGTGTCCTGTCATAAAGCCGCCGGCTTTTGTATAACGGCCTACGGCTGCAACTCTCACCAGAAGAGAACGAGACATCCGCGAACGACATAAACAGGAGACATTTTTGGACCCGGTGCTAATGGAGTATTAGCACCGGGTCCAACGGCTAGCAGCCGCGCGCAGGCGCGCGCGACGCGCGTCGGTGGGGGAGGACCTTTAGCACCGGTTGCTGGCTGCAACCGGTGCTAAATGCCCACCTTTAGCACCGGTTGCAGCCAGCAACCGATGCTAAATCTCAAGATACATTTAGCACCGGTTCCTGCAAGGAACCGGTGCTAAATGCCCGACGTTAGCACCGGTTGCAGCTACCAACCGGTGCTAAATATCTAGCTATATATACACATCGTCTTCCCCATGCCCGAGCCAGCATGAGCACTCCGAGCTGTGTTCATGGTGTGCTCGGGTTGAGGGAGATTTGGCCAAATTTTTTCAAAAATTGTGAAGCTTTTTCTCATTTGAAGGAGTCTACGAGATACACAATTTCATCCTCTCATGTTCTTATTTAGCTTCTATCGTCATGGTATTATGGTCATGGAGGCACTCTCAGTCCAATAGACGAATCTTTGATTTTTGGCGAGGACTTGCGAGACCTAGCTCACCGCCTCCTTGAAATCATAAGGAAAGCTGAGGCCGGAGAATTCATCCCTGACAGAGAAAGAGATGAGCTAACCTATGCCTTAGGAAACAAGGAGCATCCTGGAAGAACGCACGGAGTAGGAACTTCTGTTTCTTGGAAGTATGCTTTCAAGGAGAACAGCTCCTCCTACAGGAGCCGTAAGCGGAAGAAGACCGAAACAGAGAACAAGATGAGGGAGCTAGAGGAAATCGTAGCCGCCCAGGGCGCACGGATACAGGATATGGAGGGAGAGATGGAACAGCGAATGAAGCTAGCACTTATTCAGATGACACAAGCTAGAGGAACAGAAGATCTTGCTGCTTTGGTTACCCCTCCACAATAACGTAGCAGTCACGCTTCCACAGAGCTTCCGCCAGCTCAATCAGAACCGGCCCGTTACCCTATGGATGAAATATCTCAGCACACCGCTTGCGAGCTTCATTCAACATTGAAGAACATATCAGTGTTGGTACGTATAATAACAATGACTTAAAGTTAGTTTATATATGTTGAACATATTATTGTGTTATTATCTTTTCTGAATATATTAGGTTGCATACGGTACGGCTAGACCATTGGAAGAAGGACAAACAGTACACTCCAAGGAGATTCCATATGGCTACGCACCAGTCGAGGTGGAACAAGTTGTCTCAGATTACAACGGCTTGCAGCTTGACATCCCCAGAGGTGATGGGGAAACACTTCTTGGAGAGTGTTGTCACGGCATCATTCTATGGCGCAAGTGTGACATCATCATACCTGGTGTGGAAGCAACAACCTCGACAGTTCCGCCAGGTCCACCGTCTCTGCATGACGATGATCCTCCGGCAAATGATCCTCCAGCTAATGATCCTCCGGCAGATGATCCTCCGGCAGAAGAAGATTGGTCTCCACCGGCGAGGCCAAAAAGGAATCTGCCCAGAAAGAAAACTGTGCCAACAAGTCCTCCACCACCAACAAAGCGGCCAACTAAGCAAAAGAAAGTGTCGGCAAAGAAGAAATTAGCTTACGAGCTGACACAAGAGGAACTTGGCGAGGTAGTCGCCGCAGAAGTACATGCGCATTTTCATAAGAAGAAAGAACATGAGAAAGAGTTCGTGGTTGACCCGGTCAAGGCGGCGAGGTTCTTACAAAATTTGACCAGGGCAGAACAGAAAAAAGTCAAAATATCTGACTACGACCGCTCATTAATAAAATCTTTTCAGAAAAGGAAGAGAGCCGAGCAGGCTGAGCGGTTGGCATCGCCTAAGTCTAAAGTGAAGCCGGCATCGCCTAAGTCTAAAGTGAAGCCGGTAACGCATAACTCGAAACGTTCTACTATTCCTCAGCTCGGCGAACAACCTCAGCAAGGATTGACTCAGTTGCCAGATGCGCACGAACTGATGCTCCAACATCAAATGGAAGAGACAGGTCTCAGTAGAGCGGTCGTCACTGGCCAAGCATCCCTGCCCAAAGCTAAAGTGACTAAGAGGCATTTTGAGCTTGGCAAGTCTTTCGTCCCGCCAGATGATGTGAAAAATCTACAAACAAGATGTATTTATTCCATGGATGGTACATGGTTCAAGCGTCGAAAGGACGGGACATGTTCGGGTGTCGCGTGAAGGATGATGATTTTTTCAATGGAGAAGAAACGATTTGGTTGGAGTTTAAAGATATCTACGAAATCTACCAACGAGACGCCCTGGACATGTCTTTGATTCAAACCTGGGGTTTGTAAGTGATTTCTTCTAACAATTTCTTTATTGTCATTTAAAAAAACTCTATGAGTGACAGCGCTACTTTATTGCTTATTATGTAGAATGCAGATTCAAAGATGTCGGAGGGAGCGTATTTTTGACGTTGGTTTCATGGACCCGTCAAAGGTAAACCAAGACATGATTTATTAAGATCCAAAGACGACATATCAGAACTTATTCAAGTATGTGGATAAGCAAAATTTTATGGACTCCATACTATTGCCATACCACTACGGGTGAGTGCTAACACTTATATTATCTCATTTTATTTTCTTAATTTTTAATTTTTTAAATTATCTCATTATGCTAAAACACTTATACATATGTATGTAGTTACCACTGGGTGCTCATAGTACTGAATCCTGATAGAGGTGTGGTGATCGTCTTCGATTCGTTGAGGAAACCACAAGAAGAGCATCAGGAAATCATTGACATGTTTACAAGGTCGTATATATAAGTAAATTTCAACAATTCAAATTTTTCTATATACTTACATTATTGACTTATTTTATTTGAACTCAAATTTGAGACTAACAACATGATTATGTAATTGTAGGATGTGGAACGAGATTCGTGAAAAGCACCCCGGTATTGAACATGAAAAACTCGTATGGAATACTGAATTCCCGGTACGCATGCAATTTGTACATATACGTCTTTGCTAATCAACTTAAAAAATTATCTTTAACTTTGTTTTCGCCAACAGTGTCATCAACAGGGACTGGGCAATAATTTATACGGATACTACGTTTGCGAGTACATGCATAGCTGGATTAAAAATATATACTAACCATGATATTATGGTACGCAATATCTATTTACAAGTTTCTAATTCAACTTCACCATTATTATACTTTAATTTTAATTGTTTGCAATTCGTAGATGATGTCCATCTCTAGTAAAAGCCTAGAGCAGCATAAGATCGACGCAGTTGCAGAACAACTCGTTGGATTTATTTGGGACGAGATCATCAATGTGAATGGAGAATTTCATTATGATGATGCATGGGACAATACGGACACCTCATGTCTTCGTTCCTCCATCGCTGGTCCTAGATCCTCTACTCGTCCTAGTTCATCATCAGCTCGTCCAAGTGCAGGATCGTAATTTATGGATACTAAGTTAGAAAACTTAACTCTTTTAGCACTATGAGATGACGTAACTCTTTTGGCACTAAGATATGTAATATATGTCTTTTTTATGCTTATACGAGCCTTATACAAATACTAGTGTAGTGTAGTACGACATCTGTATTAGAACAAATACGTAGGCGAAATACGTTGGCAAAATACGTATACAAACAAATAAATATGAAGGCTGGAAAAGGGAAAATTATATGGCCCCCTTTAACACCGGTTCTAGCCATAAACCGGTGCTAAAGGGGCTCGCGCAGGGGCCATGTGTGCGGCCCCTTTTAGCGCCGGTTGGTTTCGAGACCCGGTGCTAAAGGTGTACCCCTTTAGCACCGAAAGATTAGTACCGGTTAGAAAACCAGTGCTGAAGGGGGTTTCCCAACCGGTATAGATGCGTCATTCTCTACAAGTATCTGTCTAAAGAAAGTTAAGCGAGGGCGCTCGCCGTCCTCGGAAAGCCCGCTTTCGGAGACCGGCGACCAGACCAGGCGACGAATCCAACACAGGATGACAGGAGGCCATGCGACCAAACCCCCCCACCCCCTAGGCCGGAAGCTTCAATTTCAATCGTAGTAACCAACGCGTGGTCTGCCTGCCTCTGCCCGGGTCATTACGTGTACCACCTGCGAATCCATTGTCACGTGCGCCCTCCCCGGCGCGTACAAATACTCCCCAGTCATCGTCAACTCCGAGCCTCGCTCCGCCCCAGTTGCCGCCCTCACCGGTTGCCCTTCAATGCCGTGCTCCCGGCGCTCTCGTCAACCCGCACAGGCATTAATTACCAAGGCTAGCTCTGCGCTGCGGCCATGAATCTTAAGCAACAGCAGGAGATGATGCCCATGGTGGCGGCAGGCATGGCCGCCGCTTGTCCTGTCAGGACCAAGCTCCTGCTCTGCTCCGCCCTCGGCTTCGCTCTCGGCGTATTGGCCACCGTGTCTCTAATCGGCTCCTCCTCGTCCTACTCGGCCACGCTCCACGGCCTCTTCCTCCCGCCCGCCGACACCACCGCCGCCATGAACGCCGTCCAGGACCAGCAGCAGCAGCCTCCGCCCGCGGCGCCGCGCATGCCGCAGCCGCCGCCGGCCGAAAGGGCAATGATCCGATGGCCTCAGTCGTCCGACCCCCCGCCGCCGGTGGGCACGGCATCGGCCGCGGGTATTAGTGCTGGCGCCGCCGCCCCTCCGCCGCCGCCGCAACTAAATAGTATCTTCGTCGGCGTCGACGACGACGAGGCGCTGATGTCCCTGGCGGCGGCGGCGCCGAGGGAGGTGGTGCTGGCGCCCGGCGCGTCGTCCCCGAAGGTGGCGTTCCTGTTCCTGACGCGGTGGGACCTGCCGATGGCGCCGCTGTGGGACAAGTTCTTCGCCGGCCACCGCGGCCGCTACACCGTCTACGTGCACACCGACCCGGCGTTCAACGGCTCCGAGCCGCCGGCGACCTCCGCCTTCCACCGCCGGAGGATCCCCAGCAAGGTGCGTGCGTTCCAGCTTCCAATTGCATTCACTTCATCAGAGAAGAATCCGCCCGCGTAACTGCAGAGATTAAATTCCCCACCCTGTCTCTTGATCATCTGCACATTAGTGTGTGTGGTTTATTTGCAAATGCGCGTTAATGCTTAGTTAAGCCCGCGGAATCCAGTTGGCTAGAGGCGCGCCATTGATGGGGGCCTGCGCCTGCCAATCCCCGGATCCATACGGAAAGTATTCTAATTAATTGGAGTAGATGTCACTGCACATTATGGTTTACAAGATGACAAGCAAGTCCGCGCGCGTCACGGCAAGGTGCATAGGGTCGGCCAGGCGTGCCAATTGTCGAGTGGCGCCGCACGGAAGGAATTTCTGCGTCCACATGCAAAGCACGGGATTCCTTCCACAGCGGCGGGCGGGCGGGCGATGGGTTCAAAGCCAATGCGTGTGTGTTCCCTTTCACTAGATGGCAAGGTTTGTTTTTGTTTTGTTCGTTCTGAAATGGCAAAGGATCGTCGGTAGGAATATTCACCTGCTATTTACTGGTTGATCGCGAACTACTAGTGGGCAACCCGCCCAAAGAAACCTACGATTCCTCCATTAATCAGGAGATGTTGAATCGCTTAAAATCTCTCTTGTAGGAATTTCTGAATACAAATGTATCGTATAATAAATTTAGGTTAATAAAAATGTTGAAGTAACTTATATTTTGAAAGGACAGTTGAGTTGCTGAGAAAATGTTAAAACGATATTGTAAAAAATGTTCAATCAGTACATTTAGCAAGTAGAAAAAGTGGAGAAAACAAAAATAGGACATGAAACAGAGCATCCTAAAAAGGAAAGCTTTGAGGATTGATCGACCACTGACCAGCAAATTCCCATTGTATTGGTACTGAACTCTAAAGCAAGAAACGTCCAAGGTTCCCTAGACACACCTTGCTTGTGTTGTCAATTGTCACATGACGTGCCTTGTGCACTTGGAAAAGCACCGCCAGCTGCTTCATCAACAGGTTTGGCATTTGGCACACTCAAAGTTGGTTTCTCTCATTAGTTAAAGGCCTACATCGTACTCTAGTGCCACCATAGATGGTGGGTGACGGAAGATTACCTGGTGAATGTGAATGAAATATCAAGGTCAATATATCAGTCTATGACGAGATGCCACGTTGGTTGAACAGTACTCGTGCGCATGATTGATACAGTTAATAATACTGACAAACCCTCTCTATAATCAAAACAACATGCACTTGCTTGCTTGTAAGAATTAGGAATCCCATCAGGCCATCACTCAATTTACAACTACCTCTTTTCATCTAGGGATTTTTTTTTCGGTTAGAAAAGTACTTGGCCCCGTCACAATCAAGTGATCTCTAGGTTGTCTTAAGTCATCGCTTTCAAAGTTTGGTTACAACTTACCTTGCATTTTTTAGCTTAGATATTTAAAAATAAGACTAATGGATTTGCCTTAAAATATAGTTTCATAAAGTACTTTGAGAGTGCCGTGTCGGTAGGCTATCGTCACTTGCTTGTGACCGGGACAGTAAAAAAATATCAACTAGGTGATACAAAATTATCATCCTAGGTAACTATTTTTAAATACCAATTTAATAACATATACTATTACCTACTTCTTCATTTTGTCTGGACAACGTTTTGACCAACCATTAATCAACTAATATTCCATTTATATATGTTTAATCTTAAGAAAACATTTTTAATACCAATCCATGGTCATTCAATTTCGTGCCTCCGTCCCAAAAAAAATCCCAAAAAATAAGTCACTTTAGACGTTTTAAGACAGATTAAAAAAATGTAAAATGACCTTGATTGCCCCTTTTTTTCTTTGCCAGATTTGGTACTAACCGACTATTGTATGCCTGCATCACTACCGGAATCTGGGTCTTTGTCGTGTGCTTTAGGCTTTGCCGTGTGCAAAATGGCACACGGCAAACCCTATGACGGCAAAGCCATCTTTGCCGTGTGCCAGATCGCGGGCACACGGCAAAGCCCCGATCTGGCACACGGCAAAGAGCGACGCACGGCAAAGTTTTGATTCCGAAAAAACGCAAAATAAAATAGCAAAATATTTTATTTTAATGGGGGAAGGACCCCATCGGCCATTTCCCACGGTCCCACGTCGCAAGTCGCTGGTCGCGCGTTTTCTACGCGGCCAGCGGGACTCGAACCCGCGCCCTCCCCTTCGCGCGTAGCCTCCTCTACCACTGCACCGCTCGAGTCTTTGTGTCCATATCCCATTTTGATTCCCCTCGTATTAAACTTTTCCGAGTGTAAATTGTTTATTTGAGGCCCTAAATGACTTCAAATAAAAAAGTTGTGAACTACAAAGTTTCATAACTTTTCAAGATCTACAACTTTTGTTTTGTCAAAAGTTCATCCGAGGTCGTTTATAGAATTTGAATTTTCAAATTTGTCAACTTTGCCGTGTGCCCAGATCCAAGGCACACGACAAACATTTCAAAATTGTTTGCCGTGTGCCCAGATCCCTGGGGCGCACGGCAAACATTTTCTGCCTAAAAAAATTAAAAACATCAAACGGATTCAAAAAATAACCAAATTTGGGCATGAACCTGTCTAGGGTGCATGTAGACTATATAAAATGAGTTTTGTTGTAAAACAAAATTTCAATTGTCACGTTGCTTCAAATTACAACATCTCTTTCACAACTATTAGGATCTTCTCCTGAGAAGTTTTGGTTTGTAAAGAGGCAATGCGTCAACTTGCTCGAAACCTTCTACATTTTTTACCATAGCCTCTATAATTTTTGACCTTTTTTGTATTTTATAAAATTTTTAAACGAACCAAGCCCAAATTCGGGCACACGGTAAGCGAGCAGTATATTCAAAATTTGATTCCATCTAATGGACATGGCATCATATTAGTCTTAAGAATCCGAATAACATTTTTTCCAAACATTACATTACATTATTCGAAAACACTTACAGTTCAAATTTGCCGTATCGACAAAATTAAAAATAATGATATAAAGTGATTAGATATAGCAAACAGACCGGAAAACATGCACAAAACTAACATGGAATAACACATTGACAAAGAAGTTAGCAAAAAAAATTTGAAGGCAAAATTCAATTTTTTTGCAGCCGTGTGCCAGCTGTTTGTCGTGTGCCACGTGGCTTGGCACACGGCAAACAGGCCGCTTTGCCGTGTGCCGGCCTGTATGCCGTGTGCCTGCCTCGGGCCACCGTGTGCCACGGCTTTGCCGTGTGCCACGTGGGCAGGCACCCGGCAAGGTGGCACACGACAAAGCCTTGGGCACATGGCAAAAACGGGATTTCCCGTAGTGCATGCGCATGCAAACCTGCCAAATCGGGTAAAACGACTTGTTTTATTGGACAATTTGAATCACAGAACGACTTGTTTTTAGGATGGAGTATATTAATAAAGTAACTGTTGATCAAATGCATGTCCGTCCAAAGAAAATAATTTTAGACCGATGGAGTAGTATTTTTAATGATTGAACAATTAATTATTAGTACAAAAGCTGTATTAACATTGTTGGCACGTTTATTATATCTGCAGGAGGTGATATGGGGCCACATCAGCATGGTCGAGGCCGAGCGCCGGCTCCTCGCGCACGCGCTCCTGGACGACAATTCCAACTCCCGCTTCGTCCTCCTGTCTGAATCACACGTCCCGCTCTTCGACTTCCCCACCGTCCACTCCTACCTGATCAACTCCAAGCAGCTCTTCCTCGAGTCCTACGACCAGCCCGGCGGGACGGGCCGCGGCCGGTACAGCCGCCGGATGAGCCCCGTGATCACCATGGCGCAGTGGCGCAAGGGCTCCCAGTGGTTCGACCTCGACCGGGCGCTCGCCGCCGACGTGGTCGCCGACGGCGTCTACTTCCCGGTGTTCAGGCGCCACTGCAAGCGCGGCTGCTACGCCGACGAGCACTACCTCCCGACGTTCCTCAACATCCGGCGGCCGCCGGGGGCCGCCGACAACCGGACCCTCACGTGGGTCGACTGGTCGCGCGGCGGGCCGCACCCGGCGAGGTTCACGAGGTTGGAGGTCACCGTCGGTTTTCTCCGGTGGCTCAGGAGCGGCGCCGGCGGTACGTGTATGTATAATGGGAGGAGGACTGATGTCTGCTTCCTTTTTGCGAGGAAGTTTTTGCCCAACTCGCTGACAAGGTTCTTGAGATTCGCGCCCAAGGTGATGGGTTTTGGGTGAATGAATTGTGAGAGGAGGAGGGCATTGCAGTTGAGGCTCACATTCTTTCATTTATGTGTTTGTCTCCGGATGAGCGCGTGTAAAGGGGATGGGTTTCTTGTAATTTAAACTCTTCTTTGAAATATTCTTTTGTAAAGGCAACTCTCTCGAATGCAAAATGCATCGCATCATTTAGGATTCGTGTTGCATTGGTCAAAACTATTTTAATTTGACCACTTGAGTTAATTTTTTTAAAGAAAAACATACTATAAAGGTGTTACATGATTGACCATGAAAATCACTCACTATCAATATGTTCAAAATATTAGATTTTATCTAAATTATTGTTCATAGGTTCGAAGGCAACCCGATGACAAACACTTGATGTGTATGCGTTTGGGCGCCCAAGGAGCTGGCTGTGGCCCAAGTAATCCAGCGGGCCTACGTACTTCATGAAGAAGAACCAACCCAAATTTAGAACTAGCGTGGTGGGTTGAAACGTTTTTGGGATCCTATATGGCTTAAGGAAGCCAATTAAGCAACCCAACTTTAAAACCCATTAAGTCTAATTAAAACTTCAGCCCAAATTAGAAGTTCAAACAACATTTTAAAAACCCAAATTCAATATTTCAAAATTTAAATGAACCAGATTCAACATCTTGTAAAAAAGTTGGACTAATATCTAAAAAATATTAGATTCAACATTACAACAAGCCGGATTCATCAATCCCTAAAGTCCAAAACATTGAGCCAACATTTAAGAATAATAGATTCAACATTTTAAATGTGATATTTCAACATTTGCGAATGATAGATTCAACATTTTTACAATTTTTTTGTTTTCTTCTTCTTCTCCGACGACGTTCTTCTCCAGGGGTGGCAGCAGGCCAACGCCCATGCAGGGCGGTGCGCGGTCGTGTGGCGCGGCGTGTTGGCAGTGGCCAGCGGTGGAGCTCGGGCGGCGGCAGAGCTCGAGCGGTGCTAGAGCTCAGGCAACGCGTGGGAGGCGCATGGCGACGGCCGGCGGCAGAGTGAAGGACCGATTAGGCGACCAGAGAGGGGGGAGTGAATGGGAGCCGATAAAAATTTCTTCTCAAGCGATCCGGCTTTTCCCAACTCAACTCCAAAGCCTCACGAACCAATCTTGCTAAGATCACGTAGCTACTGAGAGGCTACTGACCCTAGAAACAAGATGACATCAGCGGAACTCGAATCAATCAAATCGGACACACATCGAACAAATCCAAACCAAAACAGCTCCTCCCAGGCAGGGGCGGTCACACTGCCTTGGAGGGGCGGTTGGACCGGCCCTGGTCTGCTCCCAGCTAGGGGCGGTTAGACCGCCTAGGCAGGGCGGTTAGACCGGCCCGGTCTGGAGCCTCGGAAAAAACTCGAACCAAAAGTCAACTCGTGAATGGATCTCCCAAACGGTTTGAGCTCTTGAGACGAAACTTTGGGTAGATGATATACACCTCAAGTAGAGGCTATGCCCCAAAAATCTCGGCCTCTAACTCCTAGAACTCCCGGAATCTCAAATCTAAAGAAGAACACCATCACCTCGAGTTCATCCAAAAAACTTCAAATCTAGAGCGATTCCCGGTGTTTGGGGGCAAGGGATCACCAAGGAAAGAGGCACAAGGCACTCATGTGTGATTCCTCCAAAAAAATCTGAGAGAAAAATGCCCTAAAAGTGTATGAACGAAAATCCACCAAAAAGACCAAAAATAGCCACGGGATGAACAAAGAAATCACAAAAGAGAGGATGAGCAAGAGCTTAAATCTTCCATACATAATGAGGTCAATTTCTTTACGAGAAGACTAGCAATCCTCCCACATCCTACCCTCTTGAAGATTTCACCATGAAGCACTAGCTAGCCTATAGAAAATAGAAAGGGAAAAACTAAAAGAAGCTAGAACAAGACACAGAGAGATAGCAGCCACCAACCTCTAGGGGGTCTATTATATAGTCCAAGTGGTGGTGCTCTAATGACTCAACTACCCCTAAGTGATACATACCCTCAGGGGTAAATTTGACATTTTAGAGAAGATTTTTCCAGCTGGGACACCTTCCACCGCAAGCTTGCTTCCCTCCGACGCAAACCTTGCGATCACGCCGCGTGTCCTCCGGATCTGAAGCTCCTCGACGCCCGCGGTTCACCTGCCCAGGGGAGGGCGGTTGGAACGCCCCAGGGTGGTCGGTCGGCCCCCCTTGGCCCGTCACGACGCCGAGTCCTTGCCCTTTGGTTTTTGTGGCCCAAACCAAGGAAAACCATCCACCTGATGATCTTTTGGCCAAACCACCAAACCCCACGTGCAATCTTCGGTTGTGAGCCGCTACCTTGCACCGGCTTCATGTCCGCGTACGAGTTTCGGTCGTGAGCCGCTACCTCGCACCGGAACCACGTTCCCTCGCTCGTTCTTGCCACCATGTGAACCGCACTTGATCCATCTGGCCATTGGGTCCCTCGAACCAAGCCTACTTGTCTCTCCACTCCTTGGAGGCCGCCATGGCTAAGACCTTTCGCGCCTGTTCTTCACCTGCACCAATGCAACCAAGCCGCATTTAACACCTGCAATACTTGAGCCAAGGTAAACGTCAATCCACACCATGTTGTCAATCACTCATCACAGCAGAAAGCGACCATCCACCGGTCCTCGGACACACCCGGTCCTCACAGAGCTTGAGCGGTGCTAGAGCTCAATCAACACGGCGCCCTGGCCTGCACGGGCAGCGTGGGGCGGTGGCCAACGGCAGAGCTCAGGGCGGCGCGGCGGTGGCCGGGGCTGAAGTCAGGTGGAACTAGTGTTAGGCCGGGATCGGACGGACGAAATAACTCGCACGAATCTCAAAGCAAAGTAGAAATTGGTAACAAACCAATTTTCGGAAGTTATATAGGTTTTCTGAACGTTTTGGCCAGGAGGCTGGAGGCCCATCACGGCCTTGCATCTTTGGTCTCTTTGTCACGGACTCAGTCCTGGGTTGGAGAGTTTTTCTGCGGCGAAACGGGGCTTCTTGTCACAAGCCTAGTTGGTGGAGAAGAAGGCCGTAGCATACGGGGTGGTTGGTTGTCACTTCATGCCACAACACCGTTTAATTAACCAATTAGTGGCAATGGTCTCATTTCAGCCCACTAATTAAACATTTACCGTGCTTTTCTGGTGCAGATAAAAATTAGCGGAGAGAGACTGCATGCATGCATTAAAAAAAAGACAAAAAGTAATGAATCACATTGTGCCATCGAATTCTAAACTAAAACATCATAAATATTAAACAGTGTGCTAAATTAAATTTCAATTGCACCATCATGTTTTAATGATGATATCTTTAAAATAAGACCACTCCTGAGAAATTGAACACCATGACCATTTAATTGTATAGAATAAATATAGGAAATAAATATCACAAACAAATAAATTCAATCAACTTAGTCTATAAAAACAAACGAATCACGAACAAAATTAGTTTACACATATGAACAAATATAGTGAAACAGGAAACAAAAGAAAGCTGTAATTACTGTACAAGAAAAAGGAAATAAAAAACTACAAAAAAAAGAATTAAAAGAAGAAGAAAATTTAATTGGGATAGTAAAAAATACAAATTACATATCGAGAAGGAATTTTGATTAGAAAAGAAGAAGAAAAACAACGAGAAGAAGAAAGGAGTAACAAAATGAATAGAAAATAAAAATAAAACAAAGAGAAGAATAAAGAAAGAAAAAGAAAAAAAAAACAATGCGCTAACTTGCATGGGCTGTATGCATGGCTGAAAGAGCAAGAATGGCCAACACCACCACACGCGTGGACCATCTCGTGTGGGCTGACTTCAATGCAGCATCAGTCCCCCATGGGCTGCTTCCTCCACGAATCAACTCTCCGTGGTCCGACTTCCATCCACGCACAGTAATTCTCCGTGGGCCGGTCCGCCAACTCCTTTAGGCGACAATTGGTTTGTTGTCGCTGATCGAAGCGACAACTAACCGTCTGCTAGCATAGGTGGGATCAGGGTTCTTCTCTGATGCCGACATGCCACATCAGCATCGAACGTTACATTACCTGCAAAAGTAATTCAGGCCCTTCAAAATGAAGAACCCAATGTTGTACTAGTAGGAAGAAGAATCCCTTTTATATAATGTCTTTAATCACTTCAATCTTGCTGTGTGCACTGGTAGCGGCATTAATGTTATTTTCTTATGGCATTGTCTGAAATTTGATGGTCCGTTTAATTTGGCCTCTGCTGATTGGATCACGTTAATGGCGATGTGAACGAGTATTGTTCCCTTTTGAAGGTGTAGCTTTCGGACGACTTTCTTTTATGGTCTGAGTGTTGTATTTGGTGGCGGATGACGTTGAAGACCTGGTTGTGTGTATTCGACCATAGTGGCATAACAAGAGGCCTGGCCATTTATTGTTTTATTATTTCTTTTGTTTTTGGATGTGTCTTAGTTACTCAGAGTCAGAGATCGGGAATGATCTTGGTTCAATGGCACCATCTTATTGTAATTGAGATAATTAATAAAGTTTAAATATCGGGGGAAAAAAATCTTGCAGTGTTAGAAAAACGGACCACACGGACATACCAATTCCCCCCTCACGCGCTATCTGATTGCTCTCCATGTGCATATAATTTCCACTTATTGACAAGCACCAAGGTGTATCAGCTGGGACAATCAGGCCACGTTTACATCCGAGCAGCATCATCCATGGCGGTTGGTATAGCCAGGTAGGTAGCAGTGAGATACTGAGATGGAGGTCAACGCGACGCCACGGGCGAAGCTGAGCTTCCATGAAGCAAACGTACTGGATCGGCCAGCCTATGCCTAACATGCCATGCTTAGCTCTCAAACATTCCCCGGAACATGCCCTGCTACCTGACAGAGCTTCTCCATGTGATCGATCGGTCACTATAAATGCGGAGCCCAATCGACTGGAAGGTATGCGAAATCAAGAACAAGGACAGATCAAAGGTTGAGCAGTTCCAAGGGCTTGGTAATTGCACAGCCCATTTGCTACAGTCAGGGAGCCATGGCGTTGCTGTCGCCGTCTTCTTCTAGGCATTCCATGCCGATGGCGGCGTTACTGTTGCTGCTGATAACAATGGCGGTTCGGCCAGGAGTGGCAAATAAGTTGCTCTACGATCAGGTCGACATCACCTGGGGCGGCGACCACAGCTTCTTCTACATGGAACGCGAGGGCGAGGACGTCCTGGCGCTCTGCCTCGAGGAGACCAACGGCGGCTCCGGGTTCGCCTCCAAGGACGCCTACCTCTTCGGCCGCTTCGACATCGACATCATGCTCGTCGCCAACAACTCCGCCGGCACCGTCGCCACCTTCTACGTATGTTACTAATTCCTACCCCTTCTGCCGTGACCTGTGGTTTGGTCAACTGGTTAATTTGTTGGTCAACTGGTTAATTTGGTCTCTGCATGAAAAATGTTGATGCAGCTGATGCCGGACGACGTGCCGTGGCCGTACCACGACGAGATCGACCTTGAGTTCCTCGGCAACGCCACCGGCGAGCCCTACACGCTCCACACCAACGTCTTCGCCAACGGCGTCGGCGGCCGGGAGCAGCAGTTCCGCCTCTGGTTCGACCCAACCACCGACTTCCACACCTACTCCATCGAGTGGAACCCCAAGCACATCATGTAAGCATCACACATAATATAATCCTCTCCATCTCCATCCATCAGCTGATCGATTAACCTCACAATAATAATCGCAGAATCCTCGTAGACGGCACGCCGGTGCGCGCGTTCAAGAACCACGCGTCCCGCGGCGTGCCGTTCCCGACGTGGCAGCAAATGCGGCTGCAGGGCACGCTGTGGAACGCGGACCAGTGGGCGACGCAGGGCGGGCGCGTCAAGACGGACTGGACGCAGGCGCCGTTCTACGCGTACTACCGCAACCTTCGCGTGACGCCGTGCGTGCCGTCGCCCAGCGTGGCGTGGTGCGGCGATGAGCCCGCCGGGTCGGGTTGGTTCGAGCGGCGGCTGGACATAGCGGCGCTCAAGGAGGCGCAGGAGAAGCACATGATCTACGACTATTGCGTGGATGAGAAGAGGTTTAAGGACAAGGGCTTTCCCGCAGAATGCACCATGGAATGAACTGGATGCAAATGCCGGTTGTCTATGTCCTCGAGTGCTTGTACAATAATTATTTTTTAAATAAAAATATTTCATTTACATTTTGTATGATCCGTAGAGCAGCCCTTTTCTTAAATTTTTGGCAGCAAACTACCCTTCGTGGATTCAATTTCAGAATTCAGAATAGGCCCAGGAGTTTTAGCGGGCCTTTTTGAAATGCAGGCTGTTTGTGAGAGAAATGGAACGCCAGGCCCAGCCGCCCAGGAGCCTTCGTTGTCCTACGATTGGGCTGGGCTATATGACTGCCTCCTAATGACTCTGCTGCCTGACTAGCTAGGATGGGCTGGAGCTGAATGTCGAAAATGGAACTATGCTCTAGGATATAAGCCTGACTAGTGACTCATCGATAATGGACGCAATAAGGGATAAGAATTGGGGTGGTCTTAGACGTCACCTCCAGTGGACGCACTAACTTTGTTGCTTTAGTCTATTTTCATTCACTAGAGGGCCCTTAATCTGAGTGCGATTACTGATTAGCATCTATCCTAACTATTAGGTTTAAGCATGGCATAGTAGTACAAAGTGGCGAGCAAAGCTTCCATTTGGAGCCCACGAGGCATTCACTCCTTGAGCGATGGGCCCCAATCATACCTTCTCTCGGGCCCATCGCACGCACAACCATCTTCCTTCCTTTATTCCTTTCTTCTTTTTATTGACAAAGCCATTTTTGCAATGGGACCCGGAAAGGAGAAACGTGCTAAAAGATGAGACTTCTTAAGCCAGTCTTAGTGGAGAGTGTTATAAGCATTAAATATCATGCCACATCAACAATTTTGCTGACATGGTAGTGATATTTATTAGATGAGTGTCATGGTGATGACACTCCTCTAGCTCAAAGTTTCTAGTCTTGGCAACCGTGTGATGACAATCTGCATTGAGACCGGCTTTACTGCAATATTATTAATTTATTCTGCCATTTCATTTGACCAGACTAGATGGATTAATTTGTAGTCCCTGCTGGTCGGCGTTGATCACTGCCATTAGCTGTACCTGTCCCTCTGCAAAATAGTCTTAAGAACCATTGAAAAATTGATGGAAGATCATAAAAGATATCGAGCGCTTGTGTTAGTGCTAGCACCTTCCATAACATCTTGGGCGTGATCAGCACCTAGTGTGAACGTCCACTCCGCAACCTCCGCGTCACGCCGTGCGTGCCGTCGCCCGGCGTGCGTGGTGCGGCGACGAGTCCGGGTGGTTCGAGCGGCGGCTGGACGTGACGCCAATCAATGAGGCGCAAAAGAAGCACATGATCTGCGACTACTCCGTCGACGAGAAGCGGTTCAAGGACACCATGGACTAATAATCGGATGCATGCCGTGTGCCCGTCTATTCGTTCACACACGTGTACTCGTGCGTCCGTAAAATGAGTCAATTCTAAATTTTCAACATATGTTAATCTTTCATTCATGTATGACCCATATGCAGCCCTATTATTCATTCTCCTGAACGGAATTAACTCTTTGAAATGTAGTAGACTGGTGAGTGAGACAAGAATTGGAACGCCAGGGCCCAGGAGTATCCCCTCTCTTAGCGATTGGGCCCGGCCACTCGCTGCCGGCACTCCCTAATTCAGAGTAGGAATGCATGCTTGCACTTTTAATTTAGCAGACCTCTTTCAAATACAGGCTGGGGTGTGTTTCATTGATCTCTTACGATTGGGCTGGGCCATCATAACTGCCCGACTGGGCTGGTCTGGCTGGGATAAGAAGCCAATCATAAGAGCATCTCGATCCAACCCCTCTCCTATTTTTTTTTTAAGGCAAAAACTGTGGGGGAGTTCCCCACAGCACTTCATTTTCTATTAAATAAAAGAGGCGAGATACTTACATCATGGCTGGAGGTAGGGGATAGAAGAGAGGGGGTGGGAGATTGTTACAAAAAAATGTTACAAGAACGCCTCTATCCACTGTACAAAAAGTAATATGCGGTCTTCCCTAAATCGCCAGGATTGTAGGTGCATTTCTGCTTTAAGACGCCTGATCCAAATAGTAAAAGTCGCATGTACTCCTTCAAAGATGACAGCATTTCTCAACTTCCAAATTGTCCACGAGGCCAGCAAAAAGATGTCCATGAAGTATGTGTTTGCGTTGATTGCCCTTGTCTCTAGAATTTTTCTATGGATATCCACTTCCTCCTCCCATTTAATGTCCACCAGGGCCCAGCAAGTTTGAGCAAAAGGACATTCAAAGAAAAGATGATCACGAGTTTCCCTGACATTGCCATCACACATAACACAATTCGGCCCTGAAGGCACATTATAATTTCTTCTTTCCAACATGTCTCTTGTGTTTAATCTATCCATTAACATAAGCCACCCGAAGAATTTGACTCTTGGTGTAACCTTGCTCTTCCACAGCAGGGTGAAGGTGGGTGGTGCTTGAAAACCTGAGAAAACCAATTTATAGAACCTTTGAGATGTATATTTGTCATTCCCCCATATGTAAGTCCAATGGTCTTCTCTATCTACATGATATGGGATCTGCTGGATATGTGCTTGAAGTTGTATTAATTCTTCATGCGCTTGAGAGGATAATGGTAACATGAATAATGACTCTAGATCTTGGGAATGCATAACCTCAAAAACCGACACTGTAGTGTTACGAGCAAAGGAATATAGCCTTGGAAATAGGTCTGCCAGTACTCCTGTACCCCAAACATCCTCCCAAAATAGAACCGAGGAGCCATTTCCAAGTTTGCACATTGCAATCCCTCTATAACAGTCAATCAATCTCATAACATCTTTCCACCAGAAGGAGCCCACTTCTCTCGTTGCATGGGGTACTTTGCCTTGATAATATGTCTCCCATATCAAAGTAACCCAAGGTACATCCACTTTGTTATAGAATTTGTGCAAATGTTTAAGAAGCAGTGCATCATTCTGTAGTCTTAGGTTCAGCACACCCATACCCCCTTTGTTTTTTGGTTTAGTGACCATTGACCATGCAACAAGATTCCCCCCTTTCTTTGTTAAATCATTTCCCCTCCAAATACATTGCTTCCTGGCCCTGTCCACATTATCAAGGACACCTTTGTGAATCTTAATTGTGCAGGCAGCAAAGGTTGTGGTTGGTGTTATGACTGAATTAGCCATTTCCAGTCGACCTGATGGTGACAGAAGAGAAGAACAAGCAGATAGTCTTCTTTCTATTCTGTCAATGATGGGGGAAAGGTCTGAGATTTTTGGTTTTGTTGTTCCCATTGGCAGGCCCAGATAAGTAAAAGGCAAAGTGCCCATCTGACATCCAAAAACTTGTGCTACAGACTGGAATTTTTCTTCTGACAGATTTATTGGCATCATCTGAGATTTGCTATAATTAACTCTCAAACCAGTTGAAGCAGCAAAAGATTCAAGTAAACTTTTGAGATAAATTAGCTGTTGGTCATCAGCCTGCATGATGATCAGAGTATCATCTGCATATTGTATTATTGGGAAATCCTCATGAGCTTGTGGAAGAGGGGCTAGGAGAAGGTTATCCTGAAAAGCCTGATTAATCACAATTTGCAAGATCTCAGCTGCTAGGACAAAGAGAAGTGGTGACAATGGATCACCCTGCCTTACGCCCCTTTTACATTTAAAAGTTTTCCCTGGTGTACCATTGAGCAGAACCGATGATGTGCTAGAGGAGAGAATGGATTGTATCCACTGGATCCATTTTGTTGGGAAGCCCATACTCTGCATGATGGATATGATGGCCTGATGCTCTACTGTATCAAAGGCTTTAGCAAAATCCAATTTTAATAGCACAATTTCCCTTTTAGAATGATGGCATTGGTGGATATATTCAAAACTCCAGGCAAGGCAATCCTGAATGGTTCTAGACTTGATGAACCCATACTGGTTAACATGAAGTAGCTTCAGAATTATTTCCTGCAGTCTCTCAGAGAGTATTTTTGTGAGGAGCTTGATGCTACCATTCAGAAGTGAGATGGGTCTAAAGTCATTTACACTCTCTGGATTGTTGTTTTTTGGAACTAGGACAATGAAGGAGTTATTGATAGGTTCAAGACTCACTGACCCATCATAGAAATCCTGACAGAGCTTGTAGTATTCCTCTTTTATGATTGGCCAACATTTTTTGAAGAACATGCCATTGAAGCCATCCGGCCCTGGAGCTTTATCATTTGGCATGAGGTGAACTATTTTGTCAATTTCTTCCTTTGTAAATGGCTGTATAAGAGAGCTTAGGTCAATGCTCAAGTGAACCATGCTCTGTAAATCAAAGACCATTCCTGGGTCTGTAGTTACTCCCATTCTATTTTTATATGTTGTCCATATGAGTGCTGCTTTGCCATCATGATCAGTAACCAAGTTATCAGCATCATCTTTGAGTTGAGAGATAAGGTTCCTCCTATAAGTGACAGTAGCCATTGCATGGAAATATTTAGTACATTCATCTCCCAGCTTTATCCTATTGACTGTATGTCTCTTCCTCCAATAGGCATTCTTATATTTTAAAAGGCAGAGTAGCTGATTTTTTATTATAATTCTAAAGTTCCATTCGACCAGATATAGAGGCCTGCAATCTTCCAGTGAATCCAAGAAAAGGACTACTTTGTTACAATTATCAATCAGCTGATTCAAATTGGACAGCTTCCTGCTCCAGGCCTTGAGGGAATATCTTAATGACTTCAGTTTTGCTGATATGATTGATGTAGAGCTTGTTTTGTTTCTTGGATGTACCTCCCAAGATTTTTTTACTGTTTCCAGAAAACCAGGATGATCAGGCCAAAAATTTTCGAATCTGAATATCTTTGATCTCGGTATGCTTGTACCAATTTCAACTTTGCACGGCACATGGTCAGAAATTGGTTTAGCCATCGGGAGAACCATTGTGTTTGGATAGTCTGTTGTCCAGTTTACTGTGGTGAAGAACCAGTCAAGCTGTTCTAAGAGGGGATCCTCTTGCATATTACTCCAGGTGAATGATCTCCCTTTGATTGGCAATTCCAAAAGTCCTAGATGGCCAATAACATCATTGAAACGAAATGTCTCCAGTATATCTCCACCAGGTTTATTCCTATCCTCTAGAGATCGATAAAAATTGAAATCCCCAAGAAAAATCCATTTCTCATCATCCTGTAAATCATGATCCTTTAGCCACTGCAAGAACTCAGAGCGTGCAGGTTCAATACAAGGACCATAGACTGAAGTGAGCTTCCAAATTTCTTTATTATGCCTAGATTCAAACTGAATTGTGATTGCATAATTTTTCTTCTCAAGAACAACCCCCACAAAAGAGCTACTAGTCCAACCCACTAGTATGCCACCTGAAGCTCCAACAAAGGGTATAAAGTCAAAATGATCAAAACGTTTAGGTGCAAATTTCCTAATATATTGAGTATCAAAAGAATCACGCTTGGTTTCTTGAAGACAAAAGATAGAGCAACCACTCTCATCAATTTTATTCCTGAGTGCGTTCCACTTATCTTCACTGTTTATGCCCCTAATATTCCAACAAAGAATGTTCCAGTTTCTATTCATTTGTTAACCAGTGATGAGGAAAAGAAATGTATGTGCCCACCACACATAACCATCGAAGCACCTGGAAGGACCAGGTGAAAAAAGGACAGTAAAGGAAGACAGAATCTGTAGCATAGAGGACAGCCCACTGCTCATGACACTGATAACCAAGAGTTTGTATCATCAAAGGGAAACAAAAGAAGCATAGTCCACCAGAGTTTTGAAGATCATAGTATTGTGCAACATAACAAAAGGGAACAAGTCTGCAAACTGATATAAATAAAACGCGTTGAAGATAAAGCCAGGAGATTGGGAAGCCACCCAGGAGAGCCTTCCAACTCCCTTTGCACCCTGCTTCATTCAGTTGTATCTTCATTGGAGACAGGCATCATCAGCTTTTCGCCTGTGATCTCCTCAGGAGCTACATTGCAATCAATACCCCAATTCTGCAGGATGGACACTGGAATTTGCCCCGGAATTAACTTGTCTGTTGGCTTTGGTGGATTGTTCAGGAGGTTGAAGCCATCTCCTTTGACAGGAACTTCAGCCCACACTTTTTGCTTCTTTCTTGGGTGGTCCTCTAGTTGGATATGTTTGTAACCATCCTTGTCTTTGCTTAACCTGACACTCCTCCTAACAGAGTTATCTGTTAAAACCACCTCTTCATTTGTGAAAGAAGTTTCAGAGGGGAGATGCATATACTCCTGTTCTTCTTCTTCTTCATTCTCTGACTCTACATTCAGAGGTGTGTTGTCAACCACAGGTCCTCCTTGGACTAGATTAGAGCTATCCACAAAATCTGCCCACACCATGAGCATAATAGCATGAAGACTGGGACAATATGGCACAATGGCCAGGGACTGATCAACTTGTTCTGTCTGTGAGTTTTGCAGATGAGAAACACCAAATTTCAGAGGCTTCTGAATGCATATGCTTGGGAAGCTGAGTAGTGATCCCAAATTCAGCTTGTTAAAAGCTAGAGACTCAAATACCAGAAAGTGGACTGAAGGTAGACTCTGCACTTCTGAGTCTGAGGATGAGGAATCATCAGTCCACTGCGAAATCCTTCTAATATCTTCCACCTGAAGAACAATATCAGGTCCATTTGCTCTGAAGTAGTTGGCTGTAGAACCTGAGTTGTCAAAACTAATGGTGTCTTGAGGTTGTGCAGGGTGTTGTGGAATAGGATCAGGCATCTCCTGATTATCTAAAGCAACATCTGGCCAGCCATTGTCAGGATCATCAATATCCATATCCATATTAATCTGTGGTCCTGCCAGATCCTCAACAGCTTCATTCATCTGAATATCATTCAGTCCCATATCTGCCTGAACATCATTAGCTGCTCCAACCACCTCATGGTGCCAGTGCTGATTGACATTGTGATTGACATGCTGCACATGTCCATGAACTGGGTGAGGATTACCATCAGCAGGCACTGGGTCTTCATCAGCAGGGAATGCATCTGGAAAATGACCATCTAGCACAAAGACCGGAACCGACCACGATCGTCC
Organism: Urochloa ruziziensis; assembly: GCA_015476505.1. NCBI lineage: Eukaryota > Viridiplantae > Streptophyta > Magnoliopsida > Poales > Poaceae > Urochloa > Urochloa ruziziensis. The sequence goes on along the minus strand of CM027124.1, from coordinate 3,012,145 downwards.
ATTACCTCCCAATACTGAGCCCTGGGAAATCACCACACTACGGGGGATTCTATCAGGCGTCAGAACCAGACACTGCGTGAGAATTCTGGATTTATTTGGCCCTTCAAACCAGTGCAATAAACGACCAAATGGTGCGACAGCAGCCTTAATAAACTCCAGTGTCTGATAATCAAGAGGAAAAGCAAGAAACATGACCCAGCACTGCCTAATGTAATTGCAAGCCCTCAGATTCCTAGCTTCATCATGTTTCTGAACAACAAGCTGACCCTGTGCATAGGGGATTGGCGAAGCCTCTAACAGAATACGACGCTGAACAGGTGTCTCGAACTGAAAAAGCCCTAAGCCCAGGGGTGAAGGGAAAGCAGATACCACTCTCACCAGAAAGTCTTGTTCCAGCATCTCGGACACATCTTGGATGATGGCATAGACTTGCTCTTGAATGGGTTCTGGATCCAGGGAGATGATCGCGTATTGTTCATGACGACGAGGAGGTTCTCCTCCCAGTGCGACCCTGAACCGAGCTGGACGCTGCCACCCGTGCTCCACATGCATTCCCATCGGAATGTATAGCATTGGATTGCAGGGGAAGTTTGCCATTGGTGACGGCGGGGAGCGTGGCTGGGATGATTCCGGCGAGAAGTCACTTGATTTTTGTTGCGTTCTATTACTGTTGGGGGATGCAGCAGGGGAGGATCGAGTAGGTGCCGGCGTAGAAGGCGAGGAGTCCGGGGATGTCGCACTGGTTTCAAGGGAAGTCGGCTCCGAGTTTCCCTTATTAGCTGGATATGCCAAGGATTTGCGGACCCAACGCTGCTTGGGCTTGGTCTCCGATGGGCACCATTTAGCCACATGGCCCAAATTGAAACAGGCCCGACAACGAACCCCCAAGACACAAGAAGAGGCCCAATGCCCAGTACCGAGACAACGGCGACAGAGTAAAAGAGAATTTGAATTTGAATGGATAGCGCGTTTCTCGGCCTGAACATCTCGATCCGGCGAAGAACACGGCTGAGATTCTGGAGTTTGTGCTCTGAGATCCACAGAGAGTCGTCGGAAAACTCTTGAAACAGGAATTGAATTACACGAACCACGACCAAAGGATGAGGGGCAAAAGGCCTTAGTGAAAGCACTCTGATCAACCAGGGACTCAAAGCATCCAAAAACCAGACGTGAAGATGTCTCTGGTGGCACATGTTTCTTGACAGGAGAGTCCTGGATGATTTTTTCAGCAAAGCTAACTTTTTTCTTCTTTTTCTTGACTGAGCGCTGAATCCAAACTTTTTTTGGCATTAACAGCAGCTCATTCCTGTCTCTTTTGCCTTTTGGGTTGAACAACAGTCCATTCCTTACTCTGTTCTTCCTCCCAAATACGTTTATCATGTTCACGAAAAGCTACCCCATTATTCCAGAGATGGAAATACGCATCAAAAGAGCGACCAATGAATCTCCGAAGGGCATAAACATGAAACCCCACCGATTTGCAGGAAACCGAGAAACGAAAGTGGTTTTCACTAAGGAATTTTACATGAAAACCAGCAGCAGAAGCACCCAAACAAGATTGCAAAGCCAGAGCAACAGATTCCTCTGATAGACGAAAAGTGAACCGACGAAAAGTAACCAGCAGGAAGAAGGAACCATCAACATTGGAGGAAGGGTGGTGTACCGATTTGCAGAAGCGATGGAGAATTTCTCTCTGAAAAGCACGACCATGCTCGAAATCCAATTTGGCCCCAATGTCCAGAAGCAGATCCTCACGTTGATCCATCAGACTAGGAGATCAATATCCAGATAGAGATCCCGAGAGAAAGACCAGAAAAAGAACCAGTAGATGAGCGAGAGATACGGGTCGCCGCCGTAGAACACCGGAGGCAGGGACCGCAGCCAATCACCGGAGCCAATCACCGGAGCAGATGATCACCACGGCAAGAATCGCCAGTCCAGAAATCCCGGAGCCCATGGCCACCTTCTAGAATGAGTAATGATGCATTGTATCTACATCTGACTTGCCCTATCAGTCTGGTGCACCTCTTGCGCTGGAAGCAGAAGGCAAGACCCCCCTCTCCTATTTTTGCCTCCCTATTTCATCTAAATGAAAAAAAATCTAACATTCTATTTCTCTCTCCTAATTCACATTGGTCTCCAACAGCCCTCTCATATTTGCTCTCCTATACTTCATCTCTTTATATTTAATTCATTTAACTCAACTAACAAGCGCCATGCCAGCAAACCATCTTCCCCACGGGCTGCAGCAAACAATCTGCAGCGTCCTCCCTCCCCATGAATCCTATCTCCTGCTTCCTCTCGTACCTCTGCGATGACAGTCAAATTTGGCACTTGTCGAGTCTGGCTGAGCATACCGGTCTAACCATTATCCAAGGGCGGTTAGACCGGTACGGCCCTGTAACCGGCCCGACAAGTCAGGGGCGGTCTAACCGCTATCCAGGGCGGTTAGACCGATCCTATACGCCAAATCCGAGTAGGTTTAGGAATCCATGTGAATTATGAATCCTCTCGAGATTTTCCTTCCGGGGCAAGACCTCCCCACCCTATAAATATAAAGGGCCGTGGCCGATTGAGTCCTAACACAGCCAATCGAACAATTATCTTTTACTTTTATCTCTCAAACCCTATCTTTTCCAACCTTGTGATGTTCTTCCTTCGTCTCTACGGCGGTTGAAGGCGTTCTGAGTGGCCTGCCGATCTCAGAACAACCCTACGTGCACCAGCTCTGTCCGGGTCCCTCCCGAACCGGCGTTCTTAGGCTTTTTGTACTTCTCAGTCAGGACCAGTTAGACCGCCCCTCCAGGCCGGTTGGACCGCCCTTGGTAAGTTTGCTGCGAGGTGATCGTTTCACGCGCGAACTAGCACAATTCGGTGTGTTGACCTAATTTCGCGTCAACATATTTTTGGCGACTCCGCTGGGGACTCAGAGGGTGTGGTTAGATTAAAACCGGCCAATATATTCTTTGTATGCCAGGTGCTTGGACTGAGATTGATCAAGATAACACCGTGATGACATCTATTCTTTTTATGCGAGCAGAGGAATTATGCTGCGCTTCAAGAATGCTTACCTCTTCGGCCGCTTCAACATAGAGATCATGCTCGTCGCCAACAACTCCGCCGGCACCTTCGCCACGTATATTATATTCCGTCTAACAACATCCACATCGACTTCGACATCGACATCATGGTCTCTGTGAATAATGTTGATGCAGCTGATGCCCGACGACGTGCCGTGGCCGTACCACGACGAGATCGACCTGGAGTTCCTCGGCAACGCCACCGGCGAGCCCTACACCCTCCACACCAACGTGTTCACCAACAGCGTCGGCGGCCGCAAGCAGCAGTTTCGCCTTTGGTTCGACCCCACCACCGATTTCCACACCTACTCCATCGAGTGGAACCCCAAGCACATCATGTAAGCATCACACATAATATAATCCTCTCCATCTCCATCCATCAGCAAGGGAAATTAATTAAGCTGATCGATTAACCTCACAATAATAATTGCAGAATCCTCGTCGACGGCATGCCGATGCGCGCGTTCAAGAGCCACGCGTCCCACGGCATGCCGTTCCCGACGTGGCAGCAGATGCGGCTGCAGGGGACGCTGTGGAACACCGACCAGTGGGCTACCCAGGGCGGGCGCGTCAAGACGGACTGGACGCAGGCACTCTTCAACGCGTACTACCGTAACCTCCGCGTGACGCCGTGCGTGCCGTCGCCCGGCGTGGCATGGTGCGGCGACGAGCCCGCTGGGTCGGGGTGGTTCGAGCGGCGGCTGGACGTGACGGCGCTCAAGGAGGCGCAGGAGAAGCACATGATCTACGACTATTGCATGGATGACAAGCGGTTTAAGGACAAGGGCTTCTCCCACGGAATGCACCATGGAATGAACATGATGCAAATGCCCGTCGTCTGTGTCCTCGAGGGCTTGTAATCGGTAGAGCAGGTCTTTTCTTCCTTCAATTTTTGGCTCAAAACTGCCCTTCGCGATTGCATGTCCTTTTTAGAATTCAGATTTTTTTTTTGAGAGGATTCTAGAATTCAGATAGGCCTAGGAGTTTTAGCGGGCCTTTTTGAAATGCAGGCTGTTGGTGAGAGAAATGGAACCCCAGCCCCCAGGCCCAGCCGCTGCCCAGGAGTCTTCGTTGTCTTACGATTGGGCTGGGCTATATGACTGCCTCCTAATGATGACGCTGCCTGACCTGAATTTAAAATACGAAAGGTTGGAGCGGCGGAGGTACAGCTCCTGGGGGCCGCCTGGCGCATGCCCACCATCCGATCGTGATACGGGATGGCGTAGACGGTCATCCGCGCTGCGCACCTAGCGGTCTGCAGTCGTCCTGACCTCCCTCGCATGATGCCTGCCTGCGCTACCCAGCAGCATTCCGGCGCACAGGGCGCGCCACAGCATCTAGTGTCGAAAATGGAACTACGCCAAACAGAGATGCTAAGCGTCGTCTTTGGGAGCAAAAAACAACGAGGGAGTAGCAAGAGAAAAGACGATAGCAGAGTTTATCGGTTCTGCACTGGCAAGATAATCTTATTTATAGTGGGCAAGGTTTATGAAATCAGTTTTCAGAAGTGTTGAATTATTCTCTTAATTTACCAGACCAGTTAGTAATAAGGAAAGAGAATCTCTCCTTGACCTAGCTATATCGGGCTTCTATCTCACTGCCACGCAAGAAGGTACCACGTGCAGTTCACGTGCAAGTAATCAAATTTCAGGTTTTGTACTGTTCATTTTGTCTTCTTAATTTTCTCACCTAGGCTTGTAGGACTTGTAAGCATAAAAATACATATTAAGAAAACGATGAAATCTCTAATTTTATGCGTATTAATAAACTTGTATTTGGACATTACAAAATATTTTTAAGAGACTTAGTGATGCATATTTTTTTTATTTCGTTAACTCAGTACACCATAGTTTCTTTTTTCTACCGCTATGTCTAAGCTTGATTATGTTAGCCCCTGATTGGTCGAAACAGTTAGGTCTAAGCATCTATCGCGCGCAGTGCGTACGTACACTCCGAGTGTGGAAGGCAAGCTTTATAGCATCTCTACTTCTGTAGCCCACAAGGCATTCCATATTCGGGCGTTCATTCGGCGAGGAGCTTTCTTGGGCCCCTTGCAGAGCAACTTTCAGTTGACAAGCCATTTTCGGGACCTGGAAGCACAACAAATGGATAAAACCGCACTGTCATGCATCCATTATTCTTCTCTCGATCGCTCAAATCTTAGCCACTTTAGTTAACTACCCACCGACCAGATGGGTCAGGTCTTAATCATTACCGTTAATGTGTTGGATTTGACCTCGGTCAGGCTTTGTTGGGCCATTAGGCCCAAATCCTAATCCTACATTAATCCCTGTTAGTTGCCTTGATCGGGAGGCAACCCTAAGGTCCATTGGGCCCGGCCCCAAGTCCACAGCGCTATATAAATGAGGGAAGACCCCCTGGGTCAGATTAACGAAGTTAATCTCGAGTTAATCACAGGGTTAACCCTAATCTACTCGAACCGGTCGTTAAGGCGCTGAAGGGCTTGGAAGCACGGAGTCCCGTTCTTCTACATCTTCTGCATCTACAGCTTCGTCAAGTCTCCATCATGAACAGAGAAAGTACGGGTAAGTACCAAATTCCGCATTAGTTTAAGTTTTAGGTGTGATCTAGATCTAGACTAGAGATCCTGAGTTAAGTTGTTGTTAATCATGTTAATATTGATCTAACAATTGGTATCAGTCGCCTATCTAGTCTGGTTTTGATCCCCTAGCCAAAACCGTAAGTTTCTAAGCCTGTGTTCATGTTTTAGTAGATCGGCTCATGCCCAAGTAAAGTGCCGACGTGTTCTGTGCTTGTTATTCATGTACTTACAATTGATTAGTTAAGTTTTGTTCAAGCGCAGTGAACATTCAAAGTTCAATTTCAAGTTTTAGTCAGTTTTATCTAAGTAAGAGAATTTGTACACGCAAATTTTTTCTTTAGATCAGTACGGTTGTAGGCACTCTATATGTTTCAGATTAGGTCTTTTCTAAGACACAGTGCCTAGAGCCATACGGTTTTTGGTCAACCTTCATGCAATTAGTTAATCACAGCCCAAATCCCCTTGATTTCAAGTCGTTTTCATGCACATGTTAGCACATCTCAGCCCAACCCGAAGCAAATTAGAGGGATAAACTCAGAGAAATCAGATCACGAATCCAAAAGAGATCTAGGGTTCACGAAACCCTGACCCTAAGTTGAGAAGAGGCTTACCTCTTGGCGGCCGTGCGTGGCTTAATCTCGCCCCACACGACTGCCGTCCCCAACGCCGGCGAGCCTTGGCACCCGCACGCGCCAGCGACATCAGCTCGTCGCGGCGCGGCAGGATGACTCGGCCGCGCGTGCGCCTCCACGGCGTGGACGCGGTGCTCCTCGCGACAGCTCATAAGGTACGAGCGACCGCCGGGAATGGAGCCCCGGTGGAGCCCCTCGACGGGCCGCGCGCGCGTCGCACGCGACGCGCCGAGAGGGCCCGCGGAGCTCCGGCCAAGACGGCGCACGGGGTCTGCGTCACCGGAACTAGGGGAGAAGGTGAGAAAGCGGCGGCGGACGGCGGCGCTCGCCGCCGGCGGCTCGGGGAGGGAGGGGAGGGAATGACCTAGGGTTTCCCCTCCCCCCGTCGATTTCGGAGCTTTATACCGAGCCAGAGCGCCGTGCGCCGTCCGATCAGATGGACGGCCACGAGCGCCCGCGGCTAGGGTTAGCCCGCGGTGGGCTGTGCTGTGCGCGCTTTACTCCGCGCTCGCTGGGGCCATTTTTTGATCGCGCGCGCGCGTTTAGTCTGATGGGGTCGAAATGGCGGCCCGCTCGTTGGCTGCCGGACCGAAGGCCCATAAGTTATGGCAGGCCGGCCGTGCGTGGACATCAGAAGCTGGGCCGCGCTGAGCATATTGGGCTGCTTCGCGCTGGGCCGCTGGCGGGTCTCGCTTGGCTGTGTGCGCAATAAGAGGTCCGCGCACGCTCGTGGGCTGTTTTCAGTTACGGGTAGAATTAAGTCTCTCTTTTATTTAAGTTTTCAGTTCCTTTAAGCCCACTTTTATTTCAGCACTAAGTTATGTTGATTATTGTATGAGTCAACTTTATTATAAGTGGTTGATGTGCTCTTATAATTTAACTGAAATTTTATTAAGTTGTGTTTTAAGTTTTTAAACATTAAGTTTTTAGTTTTAAGCTTTAAATTTATGTTTTAAGTTTAAGTTTATTGCTTCCGCATTAAGTATAAATTATTTCTTGTATAAGAAATTTAAACATTTAATTATATTGTTTATTTAAGTTGTGCATTTAAGTTTTGAGATATGAGTATTCAGTGGCTCATTGTTTTCCGTGCAAGTATATTTCTTAATTGCAAATCAAGTTTTGAGCTATTAAGTTTTATTTGATTATGTACTGTTACATATGAGTACAGTTTTATGTCGTGCTTTTCGCAATTAAGAAATGCTAAGTTTTAATGCGCTCATAAAATAAAGTTTTAAGTTTTCATGAGCATGATATATTTGTGGTGCAATTTATTTATTTCATTGCATTGTTTTGCCTTACCATTAAGTATTCTTTCTAAGTTTAAGTTTAATTTTATGATAAGTTTATTTGTGTTTAAGAATGCTTTTAGCATATTATGTTAGATAAGTATGCATTATGATTAACCTTTGCATTGTTTTCATATAAGTTAAGCTGAAAATTCTCTTTTCCACCTAAGTGCATTTAGATGCCTCTATTTGAATGGAACCAACGAGAAGTTCATTTAGAGTACACTTGTAATTAAATCTGACCAACGTTGTTTTAATTATGAGTTTAAGTTAAGCTTCGCTTGTTTTCCCCAACGGTGATGCAAGTTGTTGCTTATTGCGTGATTTTTGATCAGACCAACGTAGGGTTGAATTTCATGCTTTTATGTGCATCTTATTGTACTATTACTGAGACATATTTTATTTATGAATTTTCAGTTGATTATTCAAAGTTGCTAAGCACCATTGAGCATTATGATGGCACAAACTTCCCTAGTTGGAATCAGGATGTGCTAGGCATTCTCAAGACCTTGGATCTTGATTATGTGTTACGTGAGGATAAGCCAACTGCTCCAGCGGTTGGAACTCAAAATTATGTTGATAAGATAAGTGAGTACAACTCAAATTCAGAAAAATGGGAGAGATCCAATGACTTGGCTAAGATGGTCATTAGACATACCGTCATTGAGGCCTTGAGAGATTCTTTTCCTACTGAGATCAACGGTAAGGAATTATCAGTTAAGGAGTTTATGTACTCAATTGAGGAAATGTATAAGCGTAAGTTAGCCACTTTCCTCGTTAAGAAATTAGTGACCTCACGTTACAATGGTCAAGGTGCATTAGAGGCGCATGTTAATAACATGGTCTACATAGCTGAAAAGCTAGAAGTGCTTGGGATTCATACCTCGAGTTCAATGCTTTCGCATTTGATCACTGCGTCCCTCCCTGAGAATTATGCCCTAGGCGTATGCAACTTTTGTAAGGAACCCGACACATGCAAAGTTGGTGCCCCGGATTAGCTACATGGCTTCAGAAGAGAGGTAATTAAATTGTCTCATAAGTTTTATTAAGTTTATTTGTTCCCACCCTATTTTGGTGGAATAACTCAGGTGTTTCTACACATATTAAACCTCCTTCAGGTATTCATCGACCTTAAAGGAAGGGATATTCAGGGGAGCAAATTCTACAAGACTTCATCAAAGTCAAAGACTCTGGAGCCTCACATTAGCATTAAGTCATTAGTTTTAGACTTATTTCCAGCCGATGATGTACTTTAGATTAAGAAACTCTGAATTTTGTGTTCTCAATAAGTAATAAAACATCATCAAGTTCTTTTAGTGCTTATTTTTCATCACAATTGTCTTTGACTGTTATTTAAGTTAAATAAGTTAAGAAGTGATGAGACCTTGTCGAATATGTGGCACACTCACGTTTAGACCACAAATTCGAAGGGGAGAATGGAATGTCTCATCAGTTTTGAGATGCTCCTTCTAACAATACTAGTTAAGAATTGCTCTTATCTAATAGAGTTATAATTTTCTCTCCATAATATTTTATTGTCCATAAGTTTTAAGGGCAAAATTAAGAATAAGTTTTATAATACTCGCTACATCTCATTGCTTCAATTAAGAATAAGTTTATAATGCGAGATATAATACCATTGTAATAGGAGTCATACTCCACAATTACCAACTGCCTCAAATAAGTCAGTGTGATTTTATTCTTTATTCTGGCCACCGCTGGATACGGGATAATTTTCACCGGTTCTGTTGTTCTATCCATTTTCTGGCCACCGCTGTTGTGGATTAGTTCAATTTGAATTAGAGACGGTTGAAGTATGATTTATGTTCATGATTCTGGCCACCGCTGTTTTATGAACATTTAATCATAGCTTTGCTTCTCTAGTTCATCTTCTGGCCACCGCTGATGTGGGCTAGATTAGCAAGGGAAGTTCATCAGTGGTATCTAAGAAAGATATAGTAAATGTCGTGCCAAAGATAAATAAGTTAAAGAGCATCCATTGTAAATTACTTTAGATAAGTTTATGGTTCGACACTTTTAATATTCTGATTGTTCAGAGTTCAATGAAGCTCACTAAGAAGAAAGGAAATGGGGGAGAAGAAAATCTTAATGAGATAGAGGATAAGTTTTCTCTGTATTGATGATTTAAGATGAGATATATATACATATATAATTTTCTCATATATATTTATACCGTGCCATAAGTGTTCCCTCCATTTCTTATCTAACTCTGTTGAGGAAGTACATTAGCTGTTCAATCACAACAGAGACATGTAATGATTAATGATAAGATAAGTATTAGACACAAAAGTGAGAGCCTCAATTATTTTAAGTCTATTATGAAGAGGCGATAAAGGAGTCTGTGAACTTTAACATAAGAATAGTTCTTTTCATAGCAATTTTCTAATGGGGTCAAAGCAGTAGGCTATAAAGGGTCTACAGGTTTGAAAGTGATTCCAAAAGAAGCTAAGATGCTAAGTTCATAGCTCACAATAATTTTGTATGTATCATGGGCAACCATGATTCATTTGTAAAGTTAAGGTGGATTAATTATTATCCTGATACTCTAAGGTGAATGTTTCTCCATAAAGCTAACATTATTAAGTTTGCATTCCAACAACGGGGAAAAGTTTTCATCATATCATAAGATGCATCTTAGTGAAGCTCTCCTAAGTTCTGGGGGAGTCTGACACTGAGATGGGACCAAAGTGAGGATTAGGATAGTCACTAAAGGGCAAATGTTAAGAGTAGCTCTGAAGTGATTTCAGATAAAATGTGAATGCATACACAGCTATGCCTATTTTCTTTGCGCAATATAGCAAATTTTATCATAAGTATAAAGGTTAATTCTAATTAAATGGGAAGACGTTCCTAATGCTTCAATTAGAAGCTATATGCTAAGATCTATAAGTGATTGACTTAGCATGACAAGCCGGAATGCTTGACAAATTTTTATTAGTCTTAGTCCAGGGGAGGTCCACTGGAGAAAGGTGTATAAAAGATGAATGCACCAAATATCATGCTTATTAATTAAGTACTATTCAGATAAAGTTTTGTAAAAGTGTATGGATGTAATTGTGCATATTAAGTTTACGTCCTTCATTCTTACAGATTGAGCGATTCTGCAGAAAGCTCTAAAACAAGATTAGCATAATTAAGGCTAATTTTGTATGGCATGGTTTAGACAGGCATATGAGATATATTCCGGTATTATTAATGTGTTAATATTAATTTCAAATCAATGTTGCTGTATTTGATTACAGTATTCCTTTCAAGTAATGACATATAGTTGATGGTGTCAAGTACATTGACAAATATATTGTTATGAAAGAAGGGTCCCAGGATCAAGTCATTTTAATGCTTTAAGTGAATTGATAGCCATATGACTAATTGAGGGTTTTGTCTCTTATCCTATTTTCACGAAATTAGTATGGATTTGATGATTAACCTCAAATATGATTTTGGATGAGGCCGAATAAATAAACTCCCAAATAAGTCAATAAGTCAGTAAGTGTTCTATCAAGGTACTATAGTGGACTTTAGTTAATGATGTCCCGGTATGTCTGTCATGTCTGCCGATGACTCATTCGCTGGGTTTTGCTATTGTATTGAGCGTGAACATAAGACGAACACAAGTAAGTTTAATATTAAGACTGTTCGATTAAGCGGGAGATTATTGATCTGTGTATATCCACCTTCACGTGATCAATGAAACTGAATATTATAAGATAAAGTTATTGACCATCGGTCAAGGGGGAGAATGTTGGATTTGACCTCGGTCAGGCTTTGTTGGGCCATTAGGCCCAAATCCTAATCCTACATTAATCCCTGTTAGTTGCCTTGATCGGGAGGCAACCCTAAGGTCCATTGGGCCCGGCCCCAAGTCCACAGCGCTATATAAATGAGGGAAGACCCCCTGGGTCAGATAACGAAGTTAATCTCGAGTTAATCACAGGATTAACCCTAATCTACTCGAACCGGTCATTAAGGGCGTTGGAGGGCTTGGAAGCACGGGGTCCCGTTCTTCTACATCTTCTGCATCTACAGCTTCGTCAAGTCTCCATCATGAACAGAGAAAGTACTGGTAAGTACTAGATTCCGCATTAATTTAAGTTTTAGGTGTGATCTAGATCTAGACTAGAGATCCTGAGTTAAGTTGTTGTTAATCATGTTAATATTGATCTAACAGAATGTATCTGTCTCTCTGCACATCCAGGATTAAAAAGGTAATGTCTCCTTCTTTATGGATCTCTTGACTACCGTTGACAATGGTTAAGCAGCAGTAAACCGATCGATTATCAGTAGCTATATGTCTTTTGCTTTTGTAATGATTGGGCACTGCTGGTATCCCTCCCAAATCGGTGATGTGACCTTTTTTTAGTTTCTGTTGATCGATAATGGACGCAATAAGGGATAAGAATTGGGCTCTGGTGTGCTGAATGGACGCGATCGCTGATGTGACCTTTGTTGCTTTAGTCTATTTTCATTCACTAGAGGGCCCTTAATTTGAGTGCGGTTGCTGATTAGCATCTATCCTAACTGTTAGTTAGGTTTAAGCATCGCATGGTATTCCATTTCGAGCCCACACGAGGCATCATTCACTCTTTGAGTGATGGGCCCCCATCACCGCTTTTTTGGGCCCACTGCACAACCATCTTCCACTTGTGCTACTGTGCTAGTGCTAGCAGCGTAGCACCTTCCACAACATTATCTTGAGCCTGATCAGCACCTAATGTGAACAGTTAGGTTTAAGTATCGATTCCGATAGTGGCAGGCGAGCTTTATCCACTCATTCAGTGATGGGCCGCCCACTATCACGGCTTCCGTGGGCCCAATCCATGTCGCACCCACAGCCATCACCCTTCTCTTTTGCTTTCATTCCTTTTGACATCCCATTTCGGGAAGACGAAAAGTTCTGCAAGGATAAGAAGCCTCGTCACCGCGCCATTCTGCCTTGCGCACTCTAGTCTTTGGCTAACCACCAAATGTGTTATAGTCCTTTTTTGGGCCGGTCTTAATCGATACAGTTAACTGTATTTGTCTGTCATCCTTCCTTTTTGTTTTCAATTTGACAAGTCATTATGTGGGATGGGACCTGAAAAACTGAAAAGTGGTGAAAGATGAGACTTATTACTGCAATATTATTCATTTCTTATTCTGCCATTTAATTTGACCAGACCAATTAGGTTGTTTCGGAGTCCCTAGCCGGCTTTAAACACCGCCGCTAACTGTACATGTCCCTCAGTTTCATTAGCAGGGATTTTTTTTAACGAACCACACAAGATAGTGCACGTTTTTATTGATATAGCAGAAAAAATACAAGGCTACAGTCCTGAAAGGCCATAGCAAGGAAAGAAAAAGAAACAGAAAATAAAAAGCCCCGACCGGTTGGATTGAGACGTTAACACGGTTAGACCACTCCACTATACAACGGAGATAAAAGAGAGACTTAACCGCGACAGCTACCAACCAACTCCTATCTATTTAGTGGCCATCCAAACCGCGGCCCATGCCGGCAGGGAAAAGAGAAAAAGACCGCAATTAGCAGGGAAATGCAGCAGTTCCTTTTTATCTCTCTAGTCCACAACAATTGACATCGGTGGCACTAGTACCCAACTGTCGCTAAAAAAGCTTTAGAAGCATCGAGGCATTGAAAGATCACAAAAGTATCGTGCATCCTGAGTGTGATCAGCACCTAATGTGAATAGTGAGGTTTAAGCGTCGATTCGGCTAGTGTGGCAGCCGAGCTTTATTCACTCACTCATTCAGCGATGGGCCGCCCACTATCACAAGTTTCGTGGGCCCGTAGCACGCCACAGCGCCATTTTTTCTTTGTTTTCTTTCTTTTTGGCATCCCATTCCGTGAAGCTGAAAATAAAGTGCTGCAAGTGATGATAAACCTCGTCAGTCGTCACCGCGTTATTATGCTTTGTGCACTTTAATCTTTGGCTAACCAGCAAATACGCCTCCATTTGGCCGGTCTTAATCGCTACCGTTAAGTTTATTTGTCTGTCTGCAAGGAAAAAGAGGATGAATAGGGATGATATCTGCCTCTCACCGATATGTGTATAACCATCTCTTACAACCCAATCGCAATGTTGCGATCGCAAAGGTGCACGTGTAAATCACAAACATTTGGTGTCGTGGCACTAGCACACCTGCAGCGAGACATGCGACTGGGACCCACGTGGTTTCCAATTTTGACGCGAGGACTAGTCCTCTGCAACATTTGCATGATGCTTGCTCTGGTACATGGAAATATGGAACTGTAAGATGACTTCTTTGGCGGCAGCCGGCAGCTGTTGTTCTTCTTGCAAAAGAGAGGATGGAAAATTAAGAATAATCTTTACTCAAGAAACAAAATTGAGAATAAAAAGTTATGTCCCTTTCCTATGTTCGAAGTTTTAACCAAAATTAGAATCGAACAAACTATTCCAGTTTCTCAAAAAAAAAAAAAAAAATCCAGTCGACCAAACGTTTGCAATGCCCATACAGCAGCTGCTCTAGCTGTGTCTGTATCTGTATGCTTCTGATTCTTGTACGCGTACGCTACTTGTTCCCCCACAAAAGAAAAAAAAAACTTTACACGCTGTATACAGCACACGGCACGCCTTTGTATGAGTGTCCCCGGTGCCTGCAACTTCATCAGGCCAACTAATCGTTAGGCACGCACACACATAGTGTGAATGATCATGTTTTGCCCATGAGAGCAAGTATTATGGTGGGCTGTAAGTTGGCTAAATGGTGAGGTGGAGGAAAGAAAAGAGGAAAGAGAAGAGAAGTGAGTTGTAAGCTTATAGTCCGTTTATACACCAGAACCAATAAACTTTGTGAGAGAGACAAGTGGGTCATGCATTAATTGTGAAGAGCCAGACCATTATATGAGTGGGCTAAGAGAAGGCTAAAAGGAATCTTGCAGCCAGCAGCCTGCTCTGAATCAGAGTTCTTCGCTGGCTGGAGACCGGCAGGCCGACGGCGTGAGAATATGCATGTGTGGCCTCCTGTTTCCGAAGCGGCGCCGCACGCCTCCTCTCGCCGCATCCAATACCCGCCGCCGCGACCACCATACCGGCTGCCTGCATATGCGTGCGCATGCAGCACTGAATAACCAGACCGAATAATACGGCCTGGAATTTGGAACTGAAAGGCGAGGGGAATGATCCGACTCCGACATCATTTTTAATTCAAAGAATAGATAACTTTTTTTTTGCTAGTTTACTCTTTTTTTCTTTTAACGATTATTAGTAACGGCTTGTTTGGTTGGAGATAATTGTTATGAGGGAATGGAAGTTTAGAGTTATGAGACTAAAATTCTCATGTTTGTTTCATAGGAGTGGGAGTTCTCGTGGGACGAGGCATGGGGACTTTAGAGGTCCAACTCCCACCAATCTCTTCCTATGGGGAGGGGTGTGGTAATTGGAAGAGAATTATACTTTGAGATGAAAACGAATCATCTCAACCATTTATCATGACTTATGATACAATTTTTCACGTCAAAACAAACAGAGGATATGAATTCCCTCAACTCCCTCTCCAAATTCCCTTCATCAATTCCCATCATTAATTCTCATGCCTCTTCCCATCGTATTCACAAACGCACCCTAAAGGGACCTTAATTTTGAGTGTGGCTAGCACCTATCTAATCTGAACGGTTACGCTTAAGCATCGGCATTATTCTGAAAGTGGCTGGCAAGGCAGGCTTTATGCCATTTCAAGGCCACTAGCTAGGCATTACACTCAATCATTGAGCGATGGGCCCCTTGAGCGGTGTTAATTATGGTGCCGTTAATTGTTCCTGCTTCTCCTCGGTTTCATCAGAAGGAAACACATACAGGGCTTCCCCTATACGGAGTAGGGGTGTAATGTAACAGAGCTGCTTTTTAACCAGCAACATTCTTTAAAAAAATAAATAACCACCAACATTCCTTGGACTCGGAATCCATGCATTCCTCCAGACGACCGCGATAACAACGCGCCGTTGAGAGGACCGTGCACGCAGTGCGCGTGACGACCGTCTCCCACCGCATGGAGATGGGAGTACTACGTGTGTCGTCTGCTTTGGCGCCCCTGTATGTGTGTACTAGATCCGTGGTCCCTGTCGGACATACTCTACTTGGGACGGTACAGCGACGTTTCTGGTACGGCAGCATCACACACATCCTCAGCTTTCGCGTCCTTGATCTGTTCCCAAATACTAATATGCATGCAGAGATTGGATGGATGAGGATCAGATAACAGGCAGACAATGCGCGAGAGAGAAATCCGGGAGGGGACCTGCAAAACAATCCTAAGATATTTGTGTGCATACTACATATATAATATATATCCCGGTACGGTAGCCCCCATACCACGGGCTTGATTGGTTTGATGCCAATATGTGCCCTACCAAAATTAAGGCATGTCTAAAAATTTTGGTCATGGCTTGGTTCACTTCTAAAAAATTGGCACTCCAATTTTTTTAGCCAAAACTATGGCAAGTTTCTAGAAACTTCTTGAGTTCATAAGAGAACTTTGCCATATTTTGGCACCAAACCAAATGAAGACCCAAATTTCTTGCCTTAATTTTGGCATGGCAAGCCATAATTTTGGCTTGCCCTCATTTTGGTTTGGCACAAATTGGAAGCCAACCCGTTCTACAGTGCTGTACTCCAATCCTCACGCGTGCGTCATGAATCCCACCGCAACTGTTATTGCCACGTTGTTATAAAGAAAAACTGTTGCCGCATGTCTTGTCCGCTCCATTTCCTTTCCTAGTTTCCTAGTCCAGTACATTAGCAGAGAAGTGGGGAAACAAAAGTTTATTGGCTGGCGCGTGCGTGAGAAAACTAGTGCTGTGAGGCGATCGTTGCCAGCTGCATGCTCTGACGTGATGAAAGCTGAGAAGAGAGGAAAAGCGAATTTGCCGGGGTTCGACAATGAAGAGAGATGGAACCTGTACACTTTTGTCTTGCGAAAAAGCCGAGGTCTACTGCTCCCTCCGTCCCATAACAAGTGCACATCTCGTTTATCGATGAGTCAAACTTTTTAAGTTCGACCAAAATTTAAAGAAGAGAACTGCTCCGGTACTCCTCCTTTATTTTTAGCATGTTACTTAAAGTAGCCTGTCAATTAACTAACTACTTTTTAATTACTTTCCGTCTAGGTCCCGAATGGGCCTGTCCTTCCCTTGTCCAGCCCGTGCTCGCCGGCGCCTTGTTCCGCTTCTTTCAATTTCGCGTGAGGTCACCGAGCAGCACGGCGGCGGCAACGCTCCACGAGCGGACAGCAGCCGACGGCGTAGACGGTAGACGGCGAAGATGCCACCGAACACTGTTCCACGACAGTGGCGAAAAGGCCATTCGTATCATCTGCTCCCGCCGGTGGACACTCTTGACTGCGGCGGTGCTCGAGTCTAGAAGCGATGGATAATCCTTGAATCCACTTATCAGTGCAGCCGCAAACTTTTGATCCATTGCCACTTGCCATCGGTTATCACAATTGATAAGCTAATTGAACAAGAACTAGCTAGTAACTGATTCCTTGATGAGATTGAGATTGGACAAAATTGCAGATTCTAGGAGGGGGATGTTGTCCTTGTTAATAATCACACCATAACATTTTTACGAATTGATTTTGTTGTGTTCGCTTGGTATACTGAAATGAGAAGAGCAGTTGATTCATCGATGAGATTGGATATCATTGGACAGATCTAGAAGTGCATATTATTGGAGATGTCCACCTGTCACACCCGGTTCTGCAAAACAAAACCGAGTGCACACCGTATGTGTGCCAGGATCAAGTTTCACACATACGGCGAACAAAAAGTGAATAATAGAGGCAGTATCACGAATAAAACAATATAAACTAAAAAAACTATCAGAGTATTACACAGCTTAATCCTGGAAACGGAGGCTCCAACTCCACAAGCAGTCGACCGGGGGTTGCGTACGCCTAGCATCATCTTCAGACTCAAACACCTTCTTCTTCTGAGCAGCAATTTAGCAAGGGTGAGTACACTTATGGTTGGTACTCAGCAAGGCCACAAAGATTAACCAGAGGTGATTTATTATAATCTTCAAGTAAATTACTCATGTGGAGGTCCAGGCCACTCGTGACCGTGAGCACGGCTGTTATAACAGTTTTACACTCTGCAGAGGTTGTACACTTTCACCATGAGTCGCGTAAAAGCTCAGAGAACTTTAAACCCAACCATGCTGCACCACACAGGCACGTATCACACTACCGAGGTGTGACTGCATAGGGACGCAACGAGGCCTTTACAAAGATTCCCTAACAAGTGATAGTCCGCTAAGGTTTCAAGACGAAGCAGGCATAACCCTCTCTAATGGGCACACCTTAGCAAAGGCTTCCTCCCAAAAAGGGCCGGGCTATACACCGTCAACGCTTCCCTCTTGCCCAGTACAGGTAAGACTATCCCAAGCTAGAGTTTCTAATTAATTAGCCAAGACCAGAGCCCATTAGTCTCACGGTTGTACTGTAAGTCCTGGGTGGTTTCCCATGTTCCGATTAAAGTATAATATTCTTATAAAAGCATAGGTAGAAGGATGGTTAGGGTCACTTGCCTCAATACCAGCAAAATAAATACACTGCTCAGAGTCTTCAATTCTTCAAGCTCTTCACCATCAAGGCTCTTGGACTGCGATTCTTCTACTCGTAGCAAACACCGGTACAAGCATACTAGCAAATAAACAAGAGCAACTAAGAACAATACACCATTCAAAATAAAAGATTTAAAAGAACGTTCCTAAACGATAAGGCTCGAGGAACAGGGATATATGTTCTAAGGAAACGTCGTTTCTAACTTAAGAAACACTCAAACAAATATTCATAAAGAATAATTCTTTACTAGATTCATTTTAAATAAGAAAACACATATGTATAAAGGATATAAAAAAATATCCAACTGTAGAATTAATCAAGTTGCACTTTAAATTATAAAGATCGAAGTGAACCTAGTGAGATTTTATTATTTGAAGTATAGGTTATTCAAGTTAAACATTTAATTTGGAGGACTAGACTATATGTAACATCTAAACGAGTAAGTTTATGGTCAGGGTTAACTTAGCAAATTATTATTGAAAACACAAGTTAACATTGATATTATTCAGATTATCATTGATTATGAAATATCGAGGTAAGTATATTTTTATTCAAGAAACTGATTGAGTAAGAATTAATCAAGTTATCATGTTATATGAAAACACGTGTTGTAAAACTAGTACACTTTTAATTGGAAAACTAGTTATAATGAGCATTAGTCAAATTGTTGTTTAATTTTAATTATGAAAGCAAGTAACAAGTAATTCACACTAGCGCATAAGTTATTGAGAAACGAACAAAACAACAAGGCAAACTTTACAACGCAGCAAACTAGTCTACAAGAGAACAACTAGGCAACGGGGACTAGCGTAGTCAAAGCCTAAACGGGTTGATATAGATCAAATATTGTTGTATATGCGATACTGACAAGCTAAAATAGCTGGCAAATTATATTCAAATGATGATACATGGAGAATAAAAGAATAATGTGAACTCGAGAACAGGATGGCTAACAGGTGTGCATTGCATAGCTGATGCTTACGTGCATGAAGGTAAAGTGGAAGAATAAATTATTGCTGGAAGAATATGTAAGCATCGCACTTAGGAAACGGAATAATAATATGGCAAAGGAACAAGTGGTGTCACCGCGACGTCATACTTGCATGGCTCGTGTCTTCTTTGCTTCTGTACTCCGATGCTTTGCAGCTGATAGCTAGCAATGGCGGTCGCAGACGACAACAACCTTAGCTGGACGAAGGCGATGACTGGCCGGGCGGTTGTCGGCGTAGCACGCAGCAACACAAAGCTACGCCGGGGATGGTCAGCGGAGGCAAAGCTCGATACGATCGATCTGTAGAGAAGCTAATCAGGCGGCAGCACCCGGCGAGAGTCAGGGACAGGATTCAACGGGAAAACGGATCGAAGGTGAGATGGGGAACCTGCTGCAAGTGTCCTCACCTAGAATACAACGATAGATGCTGAAAGTGGCCGTATTCGGAGACGATGACTGCTTGACAGCGGCAAATTCGAGCAGGCGTGCTCCTATGCGGCGGCTTGGTGATGGTGGCGGCACCAGGGATATGGCCTTCGCGATATCTCGGCCAAGTTTGAGTCATAACCTTGCCGGCGCCAGTTTCCGTCGGCAGTGGCTGCCGTGCCGGCGACTTGGAGCTCCTGCGTTGGAAGTTGCGGCGCTAGGGTTCGATCTGGCTGCTGAGATTGATTTATGGAAAAGTACGTGGAGCAGTAGGCCAAGTGCTTGTAGAGCCCAAGCGTTCGTAACGAGGTGGACGGAGAGCCACATACGGATTCAACTAAGGCCCTTTGGTGCAGCTTGACGATGGACATCGCGTGGCCCAGTGCAGGGAGAAAGAAATAGCTTAAGCCCATAATCAATCGTTGAAGAGAAGTAAGTCGAAGAAGGAAAAGAATTCGGGACTGATATTTGCTTGAACAAGACGTGCATGGCATCACTAGAGTACACTTAGGAAATAAAATACCATGGCAAAGAAGTTACATGCAGGGTTTGCTGGACCTTCGACGGTGATCATTGATGGTTCTTCGCGTCTCGCCGGCGGCGGGGGATGGACAGAGGTTGCCAGAATCGACAACAGATGATGGAGATGGCGGCCGGCTCGAGCGTTGCGCGACGGGGCTTTTCCAGCAAAGGAAGAAGGACGGCGAACAGCGACCGGCGTAGATCGGCGAATCGGGCGGCAAAGCTCGTCGGCGGCTCAAAGATAGATTGGGACACGATAAATCCATATAAAATATTTGGAGTTCATGAAGAGGATTATAGAGCCTTCTTAATAAATAGATTTAGCTCTAGAAAATGAGAATAGATGCCAGAAAAAGATTTGGAAAATTCTTGGAAGAACCTAGACGTCAGATAAACGCGTTTTCAAAACCTTTGCATTTATAAAACACGAAAATGCATCGGCATGAATGCAACACACATAAAACAACTCATTTATTTTTAGAAACACATACAACTGTTTTCTTTTTACGCTAAATTCTCTGTAAAATAAATAAATGTTAGAAAAATTTTAAAATTGAGAGAAAATCGTTGTTTAATTATTCTCTAAATTCACATCCTGAAATTGGAGAATTTCAGGGTGTGACACCACCGGCGGGAAGGGATACCATGAATGGTCCTGTCGCCGCCGCCATGGAGCGCTATTTGGTGGCGCCGCCGCCGGCTGCCGTCCGAGGCCACCGTTTGCTCGTGGAGCGCCGCCACATACGTGAAGTGCCACGATGGAGATGGATCGGGGAAACCGACCAGCGAGCAAAGCGATGGAGATGGATCAGGACGGCACGGGCTGGCATAAACTGGACTGGACAAGGGTAGGGCGGGCCCATCCAGGACCCAAAGGGAAAGTAATTAAAAAATAGTTAATTAATTGGTTGGCTGCTTTAAGGTTCGTGCTAAAATCCAAAAGAGGAGTACTGGAGCAGTTCTCTATTATTTATAATGTACAATTAGTATCATTAGGTTGAGCATTGAGTATACTTTCAAAATAAATTTATTTAAAAATACAAATGTTGATAGTATTCTTTATCTTTTTAGTCAAACTTTAAAACATTTGACTCGTTGAGAAGCCTGATGTCCATTTATTTTGGGACGGAGGGAGTACATGCTGCACGGACGGGTGCGAAGGAGCTGTGAACTAAGTAATAGTCCCATCATAAGGTGCGGAGGACCAGCGAGTAATAACGTAGCATGATCGGCGGCGTCGAGCGCCGCTAGCACCTTATTTATCAGGTATACGTGGACGTACAACTCCTCCTGCCTGCGGTGCCATTGTTTAGTGTTTACTGACCGAAAGAAGAGGCCCCTGTGTTTCTGTATGGACACAAAATCCTCAGTACAGTACACACCGGCCCTAACCCTGCCCTTTTTCGGTTTCGGAGACACGGTTTGAGTCGTACCACTAGCTCGTACTAGGAGTCTTTTTTTCTTTACGTACTATAATCCAGCAGAGTACCCGGCCACACCGACAAGGCCACGTCGTACTTGCGCTTCCGGCTGCCAGCGGAACTTGCCGTACCAGTGGACGCCGGGCGCGACCGGCCGCTGCCAGCCACACCGGCGGTTAGAGCCAGTGCGGCACTCTATATTTATTTTAGTCTTTTAAGTGAAAAATACAACTTCCTTTGGGTCACAGAGATGCTTTCTTGTAAAACAGCAAAAGTGAAGTCCCACAATGCTCAAGCTTTCTACCTTTGATATATCTGCAAATGGGCCTCGGCAAGCAGGCCGGACATCTTGCTTTTAGACCAAATGAGAGGAACTCTGGTTTGTGTATGCTGTGGTTGTTAGATCAAACTAACAACACTTAGATTAGATAAAACACAGGATCTCTAGTCTATAAGCAAGATCACACCTAAACACGAAACCAAAGCGGAATTGGTAGGTCTTAGGGTTATACCAGTCGTGTTCATATCCATGGCTGGTGCCTGACGAAGTAGTAGATGATCTCCACACTGACAGGAGCTTGTTGCTCCTATGTCGGTGTAGAACTTGACCTGATGTAGATGAAGAAGAGCCTGACGAAGTAGATGCAGTGCAGGATCACGAGCACCGAGCTTCCACGTCTTCCAGCACGCTTAGTGATTGATAGGATTAGGGTTAACAATAACCCTAAAGACTAACTCGTGATTAACTCACGGATTAGGGAAACCAGGGGGTTTCCCCTTAGTTATATAGTGCTGTAGACGTGGGGCTGGGCCCTTAAATGGGCTGAGTTTGCCTTCCAATCAAAGGCAACTAACAGGGATTAGTTTAGCATTAGGATTGGGCCTGAAGGCCCAATAGACCTGACCGAGGTCAAATCCAACATTCTCCCCCTTGACCGATGGTCAACAACTTATTCTTATAATATTCAATTTCATTGATCATGTGAAGGTGGATATACACAGATCAATAATCTCCCGCTGAATCGAACAGTCTTAATCTTAAACTTACTTGCGTTCGCTTTATGTTCACACTCAATACAATAGCAAAACCCAGCGAATGAGTCATCGGCAGACATGACAGACATACCGGGACATCATTAACCAAAGTCCACTATAATATCTTGATAGAACACTTACTAACTTATTTGGGAGTTTATTTATTCGGCCTCATCCAGAATCATATTTGAGGTTAATCATCAAATCCATACTAATCTCGCGAAAATAGGATAAGAGACAAAACCTTCAATTAGTCATGTTGCTAGCAATTCACTTAAAGCATTAAAATGACTTGATCCTGGGACCCTTCTTTCATAACAATATATTTGTCAATGTACTTAACACTGTCAACTATATGTCATTACATGAAAGGAATACTGTAATCAAATACAGCGGCATTGATTTGAAATCAATGTTAATACATTAATAACACCGGAATATATCTTATATGCCTGCCTAAATCATGCCATACAAAATTAGCCTTAATTATGCTAATCTTGTTTTAGAGCTTTCTGCAGAATCGCTCAGATCTGTAAGAGTGAAGGACGTAAACTTAATGTGCACAATTACATCCATACACTTTTACAAAACTTTATCTAAATAGTACTTAATTAAATAAGCATGTTATTTGGTGCATTAATCTTTTATACACCTTTTCCAGTGGACCTCCCCTGGACTAAAACTAGTAAAAATTTGTCAAGCATTCCGGCTTGTCATGCTAAGTCAATCACTTATAGATCTTAGCATATAGCTTCTAATTGAAGCATTAGGAACGTCTTCCTATTTAATTAGACTTAACCTTTATACTTATGATAAATAGGCATAGCTGTGTATGCACTCACATTTTATCACTTCAGAGCTACTCTTAACATTTGCCCTTTAGTGACAATCCTAATACTCACTTTGGTCCCATCTTAGTGTCATACTCCCCCAGATCTTAGGAGAGCTTCACTAAGATGCATCTTATGATATGATGAAAGCTTTTCCCCGTTGTTGGAATGCAAACTTAATAATGTTAGCTTTATGGAGAAAAACATTCACCTTAGAGTATCAGGATAATAATTAATCCACCTTAGCTTTACAAATGAATCATGGTTGCCCATGATACATACAAAATTATTGTGAGCTATGAACTTAGCATCTTAACTTCTTTTGGAATCACTTTCAAACCTGTAGACCCTTCATAGCCTACTGCTTTGACCCCATCAGAAAATTGTTATGAAAAGAACTATTCTCATGTTAAAGTTCACAGACTCCTTTATCGCCTCTTAATAATTGACTTAAAATAATTGAGACTCTCACTTCTGTGCCCAATACTTAACTTATCATTAAACATTACTTATCTCTGTTGTGGTCATACAGCTAATGTATATCCTCAACAGAGTTAGATAAGGAATGGAGAAAATACTTATGGCACGATATAAATATATATGAGAAAATCATATGTGTATATATATTTCATCTTAAATCATCAGTACAGAGAAAACTTATCCTGTATCTCATTAAGATTTTCTTCTCCCCCATTTCCTTTCTTCTTAGTGAGCTTCCATTGAACTCTGAACAATCAGGATATTAAAAGTGTCGAACCATAAACTTATATGAAGTAATTTACAATGGATGCTCTTTAACTTATTTATCTTTGGCACGACATTTACTATATCTTTCTTAGATACCACTGATGAACTTCCCTTGCTAATCTAGCCCACATCAGCGGTGGCCAGAAGATGAACTAGAGAAACAAAGCTATGATTAAATGTTCATAAAATAGCGGTGGCCAGAATCATGAACATAAATCATACTTCAACCGTCTCTGATTCAAATTGAACTAATCCACAACCGTGGTGGCCAGAAAATGGATAGAACAACAGAACCGGTGAAAATTATCCCGTACCCAGCGGTGGCCAGAATAAAGAATAAAATCACACTGACCTATTTGAGGCAGTTGGTAATTGTGGAGTATGACTCCTATTACAATGATATTATATCTCGCATTATAAACTTATTCTTAATTGAAGCAATGAGATGTAGCGAGTATTGTAAAACTTATTCTTAATTTTGCCCTTAAAACTTATAGACAATAAAATATTATGGAGAGAAAATTATAACTCTATTAGATAAGAGCAATTCTTAACTAGTATTGTTAGCAGGTGCATCTCAAAACTGATGAGACATTCCATTCCCCCCTTCGAATTTGTGGTCTAAACGTGAGTGTGCCACATATTCGACAAGGTCTCATCACTTCTTAACTTATTTAACTT
The DNA here is from genome assembly GCA_015476505.1 of Urochloa ruziziensis. Taxonomy (NCBI): domain Eukaryota; kingdom Viridiplantae; phylum Streptophyta; class Magnoliopsida; order Poales; family Poaceae; genus Urochloa; species Urochloa ruziziensis. The sequence continues at coordinate 2,987,329 of CM027124.1, read as the reverse complement.
AAATAACAGTCAAAAACAATTGTGATGAAAAATAAGCACTAAGAGAACTTGATGATGTTTTATTACTTATTGAGAACAAAAAAAAATTCAGAGTTTCTTAATCTAAAGTACATCATCGGCTGGAAATAAGTCTAAAACTAATGACTTAATGCTAATGTGAGGCTCCAGAGTCTTTGACTTTGATGAAGTCTTGTAGAATTTGCTCCCCTGAATATCCCTTCCTTTAAGGTCGATGAATACCTGAAGGAGGTTTAATATGTGTAGAAACACCTGAGTTATTCCACCAAAATAGGTGGGAACAAATAAACTTAATAAAACTTATGAGACAATTTAATTACCTCTCTTCTGAAGCCATGTAGCTAATGCGGGGCACCAACTTTGCATGTGTCCGGGTTCCTTACAAAAGTTTCATACGCCTAGAGCATAATTCTCAGGGAGGGACGCAGTGATCAAATGAGAAAGCATTGAACTCGAGGTATGAATCCCAAGCACTTCTAGCTTTTTAGCTATGTAGACCATGTTCTTAACATGCGCCCCTAATGCACCTTGACCATTGTAACGTGAGGTCACTAATTTCTTAACGAGGAAAGTGGCTAACTTACGCTTATACATTTGCTCAATTGAGTACATAAACTCCTTAACTGATAATTCCTTACCGTTGATCTCAGTAGGAAAAGAATCTCTCAAGGCCTCAATGACGGTATGTCTAATGACCATCTTAGCCAAGTCATTGGATCTCTCCCATTTTTCTGAATTTGAGTTGTACTCACTTATATTATCAACATAATTTTGAGTTCCAACCGCTGGAGCAGTTGGCTTATTCTCACGTAACGCATAATCAAGATCCAAAGTCTTGAGAATGCTTAGCACATCCTGATTCCAACTAGGAAAGTTTGTGCCATCATAATGCTCAATGGTGCTTAGCAACTTTGTATAATCAACTGAAAATTCATAAATAAAGTATGTCTCAGTAATAGTACAAAAAGATGCACATAAAGGCATGAAAATAACCCTACGGTGGTCTGATTAAAATCACGCATACAAGTTACAACTTGCAATCACCGGTGGGGAAAACAAGCGAAACTTGACTTAAACTCGTAACTAAACAACGGTGGTTGAATTAATCACAAGTTTACTCTAAATGAACTTCCCGGTGGTTCCATTCAAATAGAGGCATCTAAATGCACTTGGTGGATGGAGAATGAACTTTCAGCTTAACTTATGTTAAATAATGCAAAGTTTAAACTTAACTTATACGAAAACATGGCAAAACTTAATCATAATGGATATTATTCTAAATAACATGCTAAGACAAAAGCATTTCTTAAAAAAAAATAATGTTATTCTGAATTTAAACTTAAAAGATACTTAATGGTAAGGAAAAACAGTGCAAGAAAATAAATAAAATGCACCATAAAGATATCATGCTCATGAAAAACTTTAAAAAAAACTTTATTTGATGAGCACATTAAAAACTTAGCATTTCTTAATTGCATAAAAGTAACAAGTAGAAAAAACACGACATAAAACTCTACTTATATATATCAGTGCATAATTAAATAAAACTTAAATAAAACTTAATAGCTCAAAACTTAATTTGCAATTAAGAAATAAACTTTCACTGAAAATAATGAGCCAATGAAAACTGAAAGGTCAAAACTTAAATATACATCTTAAATAAATAGTATAACTTAATGCTTAACTTTTTTATGCAAGAAATAATTTATACTTAATGCGGAAGCAATAAACTTAGAACATAAATCTTAAAACTTAAACTTAAAACTTAATTTATTAAAATTTGAAGATGAAAGGAAACATCAATCACTTAAATAAAAGTTGACTCGTGCAAAAATCTACTTAACTTAGTGCCAAAATAAATGTAGTCTTAAAAGTGAGCTTAAGAGAAAAGGGGAGCTGAAAACATGAATAAAAGAAAACTTAGATTCAGCCCAAAATTGAAAATCAGCCCAAAACGGCCTACGAACGCGCGAAACGTCCTTATTGGGCGCGTGGCCCAAAATAGCGCGCGGCCCAGCGGCCCATCAGACTCAGAACGCGCGCGGCTCAGCGGACCGGCTCGACGCGCGGCTCGGCGGACCGGCTCGGCGCGCGGCCCAGCGCTTCACGGTCCAGCGGCCAATCGCGGCCTGCTTACTTACCTAACGGGCCTTGAGCCCAGCAACGAACGGACGGGCCGCCGAAATGGCCCAGCCATCGTCGCCACCCCCGCCCCGCGCTGATCGCAGCCGTCCGCCTGATCCGACGGCTGCCGGCGGCTGGGGCGGGTATATAACGCCGAAATCGGCGGGGGGGAGGGGAAAACCCTAGCTCATTTTCTCCCCTCCCTCCCCTGAGCTCTACTCAGCTCAGCCGCCGCCGGCGGCCGGCGTCGCGCCGCCGCCCGCCATAGCCGTTCTCCCCCCAGATCCGGTGAGGGAGGCGCTAGATCTCAAAGACCCAGCACCCCACACACCCGAGCGCCGCCTCATCGCCGGCGCCGGAGCGCGCGCCACCGCCCGCCGCCGCCACCTAGTGGTCCGAAAATTCGGCGAGAGAGAGAGCCAAGACCCGAAGGTCGTCGCGCCCCTTCGTGGCCGGATCTCCGTGGGTTCTCTCGGCGCGCCGCGTGTGATGCGCGAGCGGTTCGTCGAGAGCGCCCGCCAGGGTCTTATGGCGCCACGCCGGCCGGAGAGGGAGGCGGCGGTCGCGCGCGCAGCAAGCTTATGCCGCGCGCGGCCGCCGGGACTTGGTGAGCCCCCTAAGGGTTAGGGTTTCATGCCTCCCCCCCTTTTTTTTGAATCTGAATAATCCCCTTGATGTTTTGGGTGATCTGAGATGTATATCTCTTTCTTTGGGGATGGGCTGAGATGATGTAAAGTTCGGGGATGGGCTGTGTTGATACATAGAACGTGTACAAACTTATTTGCATGTGACGGCCAAAACCCTAAACTAATAGATCTTAGGCTAAAACTTGAAAAACTTAGCATGAAACTTCACTATTATAATGATCTAGGCATGTAAACTTTATTGTCTTCAGAAAAACTTCACGAAAACATGACTAGATCTAGTGAAAAGTATTTAACTTTGATAGATCTAAGCATAACTGAGAGGATAGGGTTACGGGTAGGAGGGGAATGAATGTTCTTACGGTTTGATCTAAAATTTGTGTTCCCCTCCTAATTTCTCTCGGATTCCTCTTATTTACTTGAGATTTGCACGAAAGACATGAATGATCTTTATGAAAAACGAGAGATGGAGGCACTAACTCATATCAAAATCCCGAAAGCATGGAAAGTGCTGTGGTCTTAAGCTTTTGACTGATAAAAACGTTGCTGACTAAAAGAAAATCAAGTAAAAACTTGTCTTAAAACTTAAATAACACATAGAAAACTTATTTGATCTCACGTTCTAGGCATCAAAAGATCACTGACTTGACGTAAACGCAACTAAAGCCTGAACTTAGTTTAACTCAGCATGAACAAAGATTTAGAACGCCTTAGGGGATCAAGAGATCGGACGTCTGATACCAATTGTTAGATCAAACTAACAACACTTAGATTAGATAAAACACAGGATCTCTAGTCTATAAGCAAGATCACACCTAAACACGAAACTAAAGCGGAATTGGTAGGTCTTAGGGTTATACCAGTCGTGTTCATATCCATGGCTGGTGCCTGACGAAGTAGTAGATGATCTCCACACTGACAGGAGCTTGTTGCTCCTATGTCGGTGTAGAACTTGACCTGATGTAGATGAAGAAGAGCCTGACGAAGTAGATGCAGTGCAGGATCACGAGCACCGAGTTTCCACGTCTTCCAGCACGCTTAGTGATTGATAGGATTAGGGTTAACAATAACCCTAAAGACTAACTCGTGATTAACTCACGGATTAGGAAAACCAGGGGGTTTCCCCTTAGGCCAGTCTCAGTGGGGGTTTCATGAGCATTTAATCCCATGCCACATAAGCAATTTTGATGACATGGCAAGCTCATTATGAAGAGAGAGAAGGAGAGAGTTTCATCACCATGAAATCCACCCGGCACAGTTACCTAGTCCCATGAAACACTATGAAACTTGCATTGAGAATGTTATGGTTTCATCCCAAGACACATTTGGTCACAACATCATCGAAAAATTAATTGCTGCAGCATGTCTATGAAACCGTGCAATGAAACTTTGCATTGAGAGTAGTAGTTTCATCCCACTAAAAAGCTGACGTGGCAGTCTAGATAAATGTGTAGTGAAACTCACCACTGAGACTGGCCTTAGTTATATAGTGCTGTAGACGTGGGGCCGGGCCCTTAAATGGGCTGAGTTTGCCTTCCAATCAAAGGCAACTAACAGGGATTAGTTTATCATTAGGATTGGGCCTGAAGGCCCAATAAACCTGACCGAGGTCAAATCCAACAGTGGTTTGTGTATGTTGTCGTTGGATGCAAATGAACGGCGCTGAGGCACCTGCCTCTCTCTGAAGTAGTTTGAAGACTTCAGAGGAACTCGATCCCTATTTTCAACGAGGCGCCGCTGGACGCCTCCTCTCGTCGCGTTCCAATTGGCTCCACCGATTCCAAATGCTCCCGCAAAGCCCCTACTAGAGTCAACGTCTGCCGTCTGACTCTAGTACGTACACCGGAGGCCGGCCGCAACCGTCTCCCACTGCATGTACGTGTTCCTCTGCTTTTTTTCTTGAAGGGTCACCGAAAGGGTAGAGAATGCCCCACCTGAATTGATTTCATTGACCTCACGGCCCTGACCGGCCCGGCTGATGTTTAAAACGTTTACGTTGTCGCCTAGAAAAAACGTACTGTAGGGTTTTACATTGCGCGGGAAAAGTGTTCCTCCGAAAATGTTACAGAGCGCTCGCGCGCCGCTACGCGTTGCAGCGAACGGGCGACGTGGCGCTTCCTCCTCCACGGGTTCCTCCTCCTCGTCGCGCACGTCGTCTTCAACCTCACCGCGCCGAGGAGGGGGCGGGTTGTGGGCGGCGGCGGCGGCGGCGGTAGCCGCCGGCCGCGGGGGAGGCGGTGGAGGGGGCGGCCTTTAGGGATTTGGGTTGCCGGGGAAGGGGGATCCATCACCGCCGACCATAGAGGGAGGGTTGGGGGCGGTAGGCCGGCCCGGCGGTGGTGGCGGGAGAGACGGCGGCGAGGCCGAGCGGCGGAGGCGCGGGAGCGCCGGAGTCGGGCGGCGGGCGGCGGGGGATGGCGGTTGGGCAGGGTTGGGGCGGGGGAGATCTCAGGGCTGACGGCGGCGAGCTCGGCGGAGGCGACGACGGCGAGCTCGGCGGAGTTGACGGCCGGATTAGCGTCGGCCGGGGTTGGAAGGCGGCGGCGGAGGCGCGGTAGCGCCGGCGGCGGGTGGTGGCCGTCGGCGGGGGAGCAACGCCGGCCGGGTTAGGGTTCCGGCGGGGAGGGGGAGGCGCGGCGGCGGCGGAGGTGGCCCCCGGCCGCCGGAGCCGGGGGAGGCGGCGGCACGCGGGGGAGATGGCGCGAGGAAGAAGGCGGAGATGGGGAAGAAGAAGGATGACCGGAGGAGGAAGAAGTCGGAGATGAAGATTGAAGAAGAGAAGGGAGGAAGATAAACAGTCTAAGGTGGGCCCCACTGTTCGCTGCGGGTGCACGTTCGCCCGGTAACATTACCCGTGTTCCTCTGCTTTGGTACCAGTATATCCGTGGTCCCTGTGTACCACAATCAGCGTGGCGTGCCCGGAGCCCGGGAATGCTATGCTAGCTTCACTGCGGGTGGCTAGCAGTTATGCAGTTGTTGATGACACGACATCCCCAGCCACAAAGGAATCCAGCGACGGCCACGGGCAGGGCCGAGCCGTGGTGTGATGTGATGGTGGTACCCGGGGACCCTCCCTCCTGTCGGACATATACTTCTGCTTAAGGCTCTACTCTACCCTTTAAAAAAGAATATTCTATTCTGGTCAGCGAGATTGTCTACTTTAAATTCGTTTCTTCTGCACTCGTCAACCTCTAAGTCTCATACTCTATACCAACTACCACCACACGGGGCCCACAACAAACAGTTTTTAACCCCACCGCCCCCTCTCCCTCTCGTGGGGCCCACCACTCTCTCCCTCCCCTGATTTTTCTCCCCAGCCTCTCTCTCCCGAAACTTCTCCCCCCTCTCCCCCCCCCCCGCCCACCTCCTCCCTCCTCTGCTTGCACGGAGCTCGCCGGCCTCCTCCTCCCTGCACCGCGCCCCTCCTCTGTTTTGCGCATGGGCTCGAGCTCGCGTCGGCCTCCTCCTCTGCCTCGGCTCCTCCGCCGCTCCCTACGGCCCTCGTCTTCGTGCCGAGCTCGCCGCGGCGGCTCCCCTTCTCCGCGCAGGTGAGCGAAGCAGGGGCGCGGCTGCGGGAGCCCAGCGGCGCGGTGGAACGTCGGCGGAGGGGTGGCCTCGAGCTCTCCTCTCTCGCGACGGCCTCGATTTAGCCGGCCAGGAGGAGCACGGAGCGGCGGTCGGCGCGGCGCAGGGCAGCACCATCTCCGGCCGGCCTCGTCCCCATCGTGGCGAGGAGGAGAGCCGGCCTTGTCTTCGCCAGCAGGTCGGCCTCTTCTGCTCCGCCGGCGAAGGGCAGCGGCGGGCACGCCCTCCTCCCTCCCTTCCCCGCTCGCACCGCCGGCGGAGGAGCGCCACCGCCCTCCCAGCTCGTGCGCGCCTTCCGAGCGGCGCCTTCACTGCTCCATGGCGCGGTCGGCGGCGCGAGCAGGGCCTCTACCGCGCCGCTCTCCACCGTCGCCCTCAGGTGTCCCTGCGCCAGATCTGGGCGGGGTGGGTGCTCCGGCCGGCGGCAGGCGGCGTCTCCGGGGCCATGGCGGCAGGCGGCTGTAGCAGCTCCATCTACCTCCTCTGCTTCCCCTCTCTCCAGGTGGTTGGGGGAGGCGCGCGGGTGCGCGGGCCCCGCACCCATGTGGCGCTTACCGTCCCTCCTCCACACCCGCTTCATTTGCCGTCTGCACGCCCGAACTGGAGAGTCTCGTTCTTTTTACAAATTGCCGTTGCAGAAAAAAAAAGGGAAACCGCACGGCATGCACGCCAGGTGGCGCATACCGTGCGGGATCCCGGCCCCAGTGCGGGCAGCGTAACGTTTCTGGTACACCGTCACACATATCCTCAGCCTTCGCGCCCTCGAACTGCTCCCAAATAATGCATGTAGAGATTGGATTAGACCAGGCAGATAATTCTCTGTGCGAGTGAGAAATCAGCTGCTAATAAATAATTCCCTCTAGATATTTGTGTGCATACATAATAGCCCGGTTGCCCCGATATGTGCAATTGCCTTGCATGCCTCATCATCTGCCATCTCGGTCGTGCCCTGTAAACACAACACAACACAACACGGGCGTTGGTTGGTTGGTAGGTCAGCACCAGATGGGCCCATGACGTGCAGGGGGTCATCCACCACTCATCCCATCTCGGTCGTCGTTCCTGAATTCCAGCCAGCTTGGCGATCCACATGCATTGTGCCCATACCCAAGAGTTCCGTTCCAACTGGCAATACGCCCGCGGCGCCGAACATATACAGTATGTCCGGAACAAGCGACGCCATGGGCCAACCCCCATCAACGGCCCTGTTGCTCTTTCATCCTCCTCTTCTCATGGCCCACTCCCACCCCATTCTACTGTGTTGTACTACTTGCTTAGCTGCTAGCGCGTCATGAATCCCACGGCAACTGTGTTGCAGTGGCATTGTTTACTGACCGAAGGAGCTCCCTGTTTTCGTAGGGTCACCGGATGGCCAGCACAGTAGTACAGACCATACCCCCCCCTTTTCAGGTTGGAGACACGGTTTCGTTGGTTCGTGATACTAGCAGTCACTACTACTACGTACTACACTCCGGATTGGAGTACCCGGCCACACCGACACGCCCACGTCGTTCTTGCACTTGCAGTTGCAGCTAGCTAGCGCTGCCACGCCGGCACCGGCCGAGCTAGCAGCTTACACGTGGCCGTGCAGCGGAAACTGCCGTAACGGTGGACGCTGCCAGCCACACCGCCGCCGGCGGCCTTATCATCATCCTAGCAGTTACTCCCTCCGTCTCAGGATATAAGGCACGCACGTAAATCAAAATTCAAACTTTGAAAACTTTGACCTATGATTAAGCTTGTATAATAAAAAATTTGTCTTACAACAATAATATAATTGTATTCATATTTAAAAGTACTTTCATATGACTATAATTTTGTTGCTACAAGTATTATATTATAAAAGTTATTAAGAGTCAAATCTTATTATTAAAGACCGTGCCAAGTTTGACCGCGCCTTATATCCTGAGACGGAGGGAGTAGCTAGCAGGCACCCCCGTCCACCTGACACGTACGCGGCACCAACTCGAGTACCACCGTAGCCCGAAAGCGAGCCAGCCCGCTGGCCCCGCGAGGAAACGACGACCACTGCGACAGCGCAGCGGACGCCGGCCCGGCCACAGCCACGCCGAGCCGGGCGCGCGCAACGTACGACGCGTGAGCGTGAACCACCGCCGCGCGATCCGAGCCCCCGTCAGGGGCGAATCTAGAGCAGCTCGGAGGAGGGTGCACCGCTTTAGTGTTTAAACAATACATCAAAATAATTTTTCATCTGCCATGCTTTAAACATCAATAGTTCAACATACGCGATCAGGAGCAACACAAAGTTAACAAATAAAAAGTATCGACAGTAATGTTTACCACTCACAAAGATAAAGATAATATTGATCACTTTATTGTAGTCAATGACAGAATGCCAAAATCATGCACAAAATATTGCTGTCATAGCAAAATCCAAAAGACGTCCAAAATCAAAATCAAAATCATTTGGAAAGCATTCAACAATATCTCTCTATATGTCAGCTGCTAGCAAGCAACTATTACCTGCACCATTTGTGCCCATTGCCTTGCCTAACGCTGGATCATGCCCTGCCAAGCACTCATGAAACTCCCTCAAGTTCCCTTTGTTGAGAGATTTCTTTGACTCATCATGGCCCCGGAAAGGCAATCCTTGGTTCAATGATAGCCTAGCAGTATCAATGGAACCATTCAGCCGAGTAAAGTAAGCCCTCTTAGCAATATCACTAACCTGATTGTAAGCAACATCTATGTGCTGGTCTCTTTGTAACAAATCATCACACTTCTTCATGGCAATAAAGTGTGAGCCACAAACATCACCAACATGTGACTTTAGCCTTTCTTTCCTATGATAACCATTCCAACCGTTTACAACAAATGCTTCATGTCCTGCATCCTTCTTTTCTCTAAATAAGAAAAAAAAAGCAGTATGCTCTGTCCGTGGACTCACTATATTCAAGCCAATTTCCAAACTCATCAAACCATTCCGGATTAAACCTTCTTGGCTTCTCTCCAATAATTGAAACTGGAAAACTAAAGTTTCGAGGCTGGCAAGGCCCATTTTCCAAGTATTTCCTTCTCACCTTCTCTCTATGATTAGAATGATAAGCCTCAATTTATTTCCTAATTCCTGGATCATATTTGATTTTCTCTTCCCAATTGATATCATTTGGACATGGATTTCTTGAACTGTTACCACCATCAATCTCTGGTGCTTTCCGTTTAAAATACTTCTCCATGATTTTTGATTTACCTGTCATTTGCAAAAAAAAAAATCAATTTTTGTCCCTTGCTGCCATATAATAACAAAAACCGTAGTCAAAACTCTAACCATGCATGGGCGCCAACAATCTAAATAAATAGACTAGAATCCAACAAATAGAATAAAGTTTTGAAACTAAACATTTAAACTTGATGGAAATCAAAATTATTGAAATAATTTGAGAGGTTCCTTGCCTTGCAATTTGGTCGAGGATGATCGGCGTGTGAATGAATCCCTGCTGCTGCCTAATCTCGTGCCTCCACAGTCCACAGCCGCCAGCAAACGAGGGAAGAGGCGGCTTGGCTGTGCCTATCTACTTTGCTGCTAGAGCCGCCGGAGAATTTGGGAGGGGCAGCCAAGGGGCGCGGCAGGAAACGACGGAGCGCTTCCAATTCCCCCGTGCCGTGAGAAAGGGGCGACCGGGCGTCGGGCGAGCAGAGCGCTTCCAATTCCCCGTGCCGTGAATGCGTGGAGATCGATTCCCTCTCCAGGATGGTTGCTGGGCTGGGCACTTTAGTTGCTGCTGGGCTGTGGGCTCATGGGAGGTGCACTAAACTGGGCCGTGCGGGTGCCTAAAGGGTGAAAATCTGATAGCAATAAGTGATTTTCGTTTTTTTGACGGAAAAAGTCCTTTTTACCTCTCTGGACATGAGTCCGAGTCCACGTTTCCTCTCTCAACCGCAAAACCCGACATCTAGCCTCCTTCAAGTCTCAAAACTGTTCGTTTTGCCCCACTCGGCGGTTTTGACAGCGGTTTTGGCTGACATGGCGGTGGGTCCCACATGTCAGCGTGGGCCCCACCACTATCTCTTCTTCCGTTGATGAGGGTTTCCCGGCCCCCTGGCGTCGCTTGTTCCGGACATACGTTCGGCGCCGCGCGCGTATTGGCAGTTGGAACTCTGGGATGGGCACAATGCATGCCCACGCACGGGGGAACTGTCGTACCGGTGGACGCCGTGCAACGGGCGCGGGCGGCCTTATCATCCTAGCAGTTAGTAGGCACCCCCGTCCACCTGACACGTACGCGGCACCTACTCGAGTACCGTATCCGTGTACGGCTGCGCGCGCCGGACCGAACCTCGGAAACGACGCCGACTGCGACAGCGTAGCGGCCGTCGGTCGGCCACAGGCACAGCCACGACGCGAAGGCACGCCGCGCGCTCCGAGCCCCCGTGATGGCAGACAGGCCGTTGCACGCGTCGGCGTGGCAATCCGGAGCTTCGGATCAGCGAGCTCACAGCGAGGCGTGTGATATATTGATCCGGCGAGAGTACTGAGGCCCGGCGATTACCTGGCTGGCGGCCGGACGCGAAGCAAATCCGCGATGAGTAGCCGGGGACGCTTGTCCGGCGCGTCACCGCGCGCGGTGGAATAATTGAAGTTGCAGTTATGGGCTTCGTGAGTCACCCGGCCGGCGGCCTGCTGTGGATCAGGGACAACGGTACTCGCCACTAGCTTGTTCGTCCACATAAACCTCGACCGACACTTACGAAAGGCACGCTTGTGACTCGTGTATAACTCAACAAGAAGAAAGGCAAGAGAGTTTTCGCTAGTGAACAAGGGCGTGATCGATGCCGTAGAAAGCTTATTAGACCAATCATGCTCGGTTTAACTCTCGGATTCTGAATGACAAAAACAAACCAATGGACCTCTAATCGGATTAACCCGTGAGAATTGAGAACCAAAGCGCACACATTCCAATACTGCCAAGGCTACGCCCTATTGGTTTCGCTGAGCTAGGCTGAAATGTCTGAAAAGAGAATAATATGATGGGCTGATTCAATAATATTCTGTGAGAAAAATAGCTCGCTGGGCTGGGATGATAAGCCAAGCGAACATAGAAAGTAATCACAAGTGATATTTCCGACATGGAACTATGTGCAGCACATAAATTTGATGGATATTTTTTCAATGTTTATGAAAATAATAACGATCCTAAAATTATATATATATATATATATATATATATATATATATATATATATAAAGAACTGATCTTGAAGATCTAGTGGTACCATTTTCAAATATCTAAATTTAACGCTTACGAAGTAATTTCTCTGTTTTTTGTGGAGATGTTGTTTGACTATAGGTAATCTTCAACTTCAAATTTGACCATTAGTATGTCTTGTATACATGAATTCCCAAAATGGTTAATTAGGCAAGTGCACATCTAGTCATGAATCGTGGTGGGGTTCCTTTCCGTTCTTGCTTCTTTCTCCTCTATTATTTGTGAGGAGGTAGGGGCTTGAGCCCCCCCGGACTCCCTAGCACTCTGTTCGTTTGGCAGGACTGGACTGAAAAGTCTATTGGTTTTGGCTGATTTAATAGTGTTCTGTTAAAACAATAATTTGGAGGGCTGGCCTGATAAGCCAAGCGAACAAAGCGCTAAGCGCTGTTGTTGCTCATCACATGTGACTCAGAACTTCACATGTTGGTGAAAGTTTACTACCAATCTTGCTTGCACAAGATCAAGTACAGGTGTTTCGAAAAAAAAAATCAAGTACAGGTGACTCAAAAAGATCACATGTTTGTTACAGTTTTGCTTATTGCGATGCGTGAGCCATTTATGCCTTTCCAGTGTACAATTGATTCTACGCAAGCACCCAGCCCCTCAAACTTCCATCCGTTTTGTTCGGCAATCGAGACAATCATCACCGTGTTCAGAGGAAAAAAATAAATAAACTGACGCGATTTTTTAGATGAAAACTCTTTAGATTTTGAGTGGAACTAAACACCCCTCGATTCATCGAATACATAACAGTTGTACGCGGTCCATGATGCTCGCTCGGCATTCCTGCAATGCACGCAGCTTCGTCTCTCCATATCAGTATCAGCAATCTGCCAGCGTGCAAACGCCCCTAGATCATCAATCAATCAGCGCAAAGATTGTGCCAGCCCAGCCCAGACAATCAGCAATCTTTCCTTCCTCTTAGCAAAAACGTCACGCTCGAAGCTTCGCGCCCGCCCGACACCGGAAGCGGAAAAGAGCCGTGCCCCACGCATCAACACAAAGCCGGGTTCCCCAGCAGTATAAAGCCGGCGCGCAGGCTCCTGTGCTCGGCCGCACCAACAGCACTTGTCCACACTCCACACGCTGCACCAGCCAGCTAGCCTCTCCTCATCCAAGGAGAGAGAGAGAGCGCCAAGAGGCAGAGCAGAGCAGAGCATCCCATCCATGGCGTCGCGGCGGGCCCTGTCCGTCGCCGTGGCGGTGGCGCTCCTGGCAGCCTCCGCGTCGGCCGACTCGTGGCTGTACGACAAGTTCACCACCGACGGCAACGTGCGCGCCGACTACAACGCGCAGGGTCAGCAGGTGACCTCCCTCATCCTCAACCAGCAGTCCGGCGGCGCTTTCAGCTCCCGCCAGAAGTACCTCTACGGCCAGTTCAGCATCCAGATGAAGCTCATCCCCGGCAACTCCGCCGGCACCGTCACATCCTTCTACGTGAGTTCACCTGTTGATTCGCTTTTCCTCCGATTTTTCACGATTCGAGATTCAATCCCAGCACAAATTTCGCTGAAAAAAGAAAAATCAATCTGGCTATTCTGTCTGCAGCTGACCTCCGGCGACGGGCCCGGGCACGACGAGATCGACATGGAGTTCATGGGGAACAGCAGCGGCGACCCCATAGTCCTCAACACCAACGTGTGGGCCAACGGGGACGGCAAGAAGGAGCACCAGTTCTACCTCTGGTTCGACCCTGCCACCGACTACCACACCTACACCATCATCTGGAACGACAAGAACATCCTCTTCAAAGTCGACGACCTCTTCGTCAGGTCCTTCAAGCGCTACCCCGACCTCGCCTACCCGGGCGGGAAGCCCATGTCGGTGCACGCGACGCTGTGGGACGGCAGCTACTGGGCCACGCAGCAGGGGAAGGTGAAGGTGGACTGGACGCACGCGCCGTTCGTCGTCTCCTACCGCGGGTACAACGCCGACGCTTGCACCCCCAACGGCGATGGCCGCCCGCTGAGCTGCCCCGCCGGCACTGACAGGTGGATGAACAGGCAGCTTGGTGCCGCCGAGTGGGGGACTGTGGAGTGGGCGAAGGAGAACTATATGCACTATGATTACTGCAAGGATGGGTGGAGGTTCCCCAAGGGGTTCCCCGCCGAGTGCGCCCGCAACTGATCAGTTCGATTCGCCGGCCGGAGCTATTCGATCCCAATTCATTATTGGTGTTTGTTGTTCGTCACCTCTGGTTCACAGACAGGACATTTGTTGCATTGCATCTAGTATCTGCAATTTCTTGCCACCACCATGTACATTTTGCCATCCCACTATACTGTTCTCGGTTTCTCCCTTCTTCTTTTTACTGTTGGCTATTGTTACTGAGAGAGAGAGAGAGGGATTACAGATAATAAAGGTGAATTCTTGGAGTAAAAACTACTAGTACCAGTGAATCGCACAGTCAAAAGATTGTCAATTTGTTATTCCGGCACCTGCACATGGTGCCAGTCTCGCCCAGGTACGGATGCACCACAAATAATTCTAGTTCTACAAAAAATATATAAAAGGGAAAGAGAATACACTGCCGATTGACTCTGATTTGAATTCGTTGCATCACCTGCAGTGTAGATCCATGGGTTTTTTTTGCAAAGTTTTTCAAAGTTTTTGCCTTGGATACGCGGTTTCGATAGATTCCTGACTGCTTGGGAACCATAAATAAATGGGGGTCGATTCGTGACGCGGAGTGCGACGACAGGAGCAGTAATTGTCGTCAGTGTGCGGCAGCTGGGAGCCGGACGAGTGACAACCTGGCTCGGTCGGTTGCAGTTGCAGTCGTACACAAAAAGTGAGCAGATCACACACAGCTAGGCAGAGAGGCTACCTACCATGTTCGTTACTCGCATCTTGGATTTGGTTGGTGCCTGCCTTTCCTAATCCACTGGCAAGTTAACTGACAAATTCGTTTTTCAAAGACATCTGGCAAGTTCGTTATTCGTACCCCGAGTGAGACTGAACGGCGGAGCAGTAACTTGCAACTCGGAGATAAATTAAAATTGGATGTATCAAAAGTTAGATATATAAATTGAGCTGAGGACAAAATTAAAACAGCTTATTACATTTTGGAATGAATCAAGTACCTTACTTTTGAACTTGAGACGATTTTAAAAACCCACATGTAAGGATCCAAATGTCCACATGCATCTCACTTCCTTACTAGTAATACCTGCAAGTTTTATGTGTGTCTTTATTATCTGGTATCGGTTGACAAATTTCGCCTTTAAACTTTGCATGTATAAATACATGTATCCATTTATTGGTGCAATTTGTTTTGAAAAGTCAATTTTTGTAATTTTTTACCAACAATTCATGAAATTATATGAATCCTTAGCGTACAAATGGTGAATCCATAGACCCATGTATAAATTACTTATGAAATTATATTGACTTCATAGCAGTTGCAAAATATTGTGTAAAAAATGTTGGTACAATTTACTTTTAGATACTTAATTTCACTAGGAACGAAAGAGTAGTGACTGGTGCGGTCATATTGAATGATCTCTTGGTTTATATCTATGCAAAAGTTGCATTATAAATTCAAACAGAGAGACTAGTATGCACTAGTACTTCCTCCAATAGACATATAAGTATACAAAAATGCTATAACTAGGACGAATATGATAACAGAGAAAAAACTTGGATAGTCAGCACATATTGCAAAAGGTATGAGTTAATGTTTCAACAATTATTGGTGCATGTTTCATGTTGAATGTTGCATGAAACATGATGTTCATATTGTGGTGGGGGGGTTTTCCATCCTATAGTCGAATAACAATCACTTTTTATGCATGCTTTTTAATGTTGCGGTAGTTAAATTTTAATGTTGTGACGGAACGTCCGAAGAAAAATTGTCCATCGGACATCCGGGTGCTAGCAAGTCCGGTAAGTTTATCTACTAAGTTTGTTCACGGTAAACATTTTTTTAGCTTTGACGCCCAATATGTGAAACTCATACCAACATACAAAACTTATATTGAAATATAATGTCGGTGGTTATAGATTCATCAAGAAATACACCTTCGCAACCTATTACCTTTCCTTTTTGGAAAATATATATCTTTTTAGAAGCTTGCAACAATCAAAGTGGCATTTTGAGAAGGCCGTATCGGTACCCTACTGGATGTGTTCATTTAGTTCATTCCAAAATAGTATTGCCACGCCAACATCTTAGATGCACTAGAGTTTCTCAAGCTTGCATTTAGTTTATGCTACGATTTGTTTTTTGCGAAACTAATTTATGCTACGATTATTGGTCAGCCTTTCATAGCTCATCATGCCATAGACTTTTTATTTTTATTTTTTTGCCAAATTTTGTACCAGGCCGGCGTGGTGAGCCGTGACCATTGTGCCACTGTGGGCGTGCACCTCGATCTCTTACCGTAGTGGAGGCGACGGAAGCTGTGCCACTGCCACCGTCCATCAGCGCGCAGGTGCCGCCGTCCTGCATCCAAAATATTCTGTCGTTGTGCAGAGCGCTGGACAGACAGCATAGAAATTGAGGACCTGCCACTGCCAGCCTGGTGCAGAGACGCCGAGGTGTATTGTGTTGGTCGATCATTGGGAGCCTATCCACTTCACGTGTTGCTCCAAGGTCAGTCCTGACGCAGATCGAAGCAAGTCAGAGCAGGGAAGGGTCACAACTCACAACTATTGCTGGAGATCTCAAACACTACTCATTGTTGTATTGCACTGTAAAGTCTATTAATTTTCGTTGCGCCGCGCTGAATCTGCCGCCGCCGCGCTGAAAGTAAGGCGAACAGGCCGAGAACATGGCCTGTTTAGATGTTTCGCGAAATTTTTTTCGAGTATGTTCCCTCACATGCATGGAATATTAAATGTAGTCGAAAAAATAACCCATTATATATATGGAGTGTACTTCGCGAGACGAATCTAATGAGCCTAGTTAGGTCGTGATTAGACAAAAATTGCTACAGTAAACATGTGCTAATGACGGATTAATTAGACTCATTAGGTTCGTCTTGCGATTTACTGACAGAATCTGTAATTAGTTTTGTAACTAGTCTATATTTAATACTTCAAATTTGTGCCCGACATATTCGAAAAAAATTTCGCGAAACATCTAATACTTCAATGTGGTTTAAGCACTGGTCAACACACACAGCTACAGCTATATGCCAATAAGGAACGAACAATCCAGGCAGTTATTTGTCGTAACAACCCGAAAAGATAGAAAGGGGAGGAAAAGAAAATATAGCGAGCCAATTCCATCCAAATCGCATGCCTATTGTGCTCGGCTAATCATTACTAGATATCAAGCTGATCGTCTCAAGGAATGTCGTTGCAGGTTGAAAGCAGCACACACTTCTCTTTACGGCCCAACACATCACACCAGCACCAGCAATGGTGGTTACTGCAGCCCATGTCAACTCATCAAGACAAGGAGATAAGAGGGAGCGCCGTGCCTTTCCTTGCTGGAATTGCAGAGAGAGAGACAGAGACATGCGCAACGGTAGCGACCATGACCGGAGTGACCATGACACATCTGGTGGTTATCTAAAGCGTTTCAGACTCGGGGCCAGCGGGAGACAGAATAATGCACTCATGCTTATCTCCCTTCATGCAGCTAGCACTTTTTCAGATCCCAGGATGGCTAGGCTTAGTGGCAAGATGATGAGTGCATGGCTGTGCAAGGGGCCCAAAGAAAGCTGTGATGGGGACACGGGGGCCGGGCTGTCGCTCAGAGCCTGGTTGGTTTGATTCCAAAATTTGCCAAACCAAAACCATGGCATGTCAAAATCATGGCTTGCCAAAATGAGGGCATGCCAAAGTTAGGGCAAGAAATTTAGACACTCACTTGGTTTAGTGCCAAAATGTGGCAGCCAATACTTTTCTCTCCTATGACTCCAAAGAAGCTTCTAGTGACTTGCCTTAATTTTGACTAAAAAAACTTGTTTGCCAAATTTTTGGCAAGGAACCAAGTCATGGCCAATATTTTTGGGCATGCCTTGATTTGGCTTGGCACATATTGGAACCAAACCAATCAGGCTCTCAATGAGAGAGAGCCCTGTGGGCCTGAGATTGTTGGAATAGAGGTTGCTTTGCCACAACAACTTAGAATAGGAATTTAGAATGGTTAGGCCTAACAGTTTTGATTAATGGCTAATCAGTAATCATGCTAGAAATCATGTCGCGCTTAAGATGCTGTTTGGATTACTTAATTTTTGGGATTACTTTGTGCTTGCATACGCATCTCTCGTTATCCTGAGAGGTTACTTTGGAGAAGTGGCGGAGCTGGCCCAAAATTTTAGCTGGGGTAAGATTTACTACCTCAACATTGAATGGTGCAAATAATGCTATTCAACAATGCTTGCCCAAAATCCACCTTGTCTAGTTCCTACCATTGCGGCTTTGCTCGCTGGCCATAGCAGTCATGTTGTTGGTAAACTAGCTCAGTGGCCCATTTACATTTGTGAAGAGCACCAACGATGCATCACAAAGATCATGGAAATGCATGAATAATCCCATAAGCATAAAAAGCATGTACTATAATTCCAGTAGTTTCCTACTACCTCCGTTCTAGGTCGTTTTGACATTTTTAGATTCATCGTCTTTCTTATGCACCTAGATAAATGCTGTCTAGATTTATAGCAAAATCTATGAAACTAGAAAAGCCAAAACGAACTATAATTTGGAACACAGGTTATAATTTGGAACACAGGTAGTAGGATATAAGACCCGCTGACCTGCTCAAGCAAACGCTCTCTTGTGCCATATCTGAATGCTATGCCTCATCATGCACTGCTGCACACATGCATTGATGCATAGGACTGTCGGAGAGCTGACCGATCACTGGCTGCGGTAAAACTGAAGCGTGACCTTGGTGTATATGATTATTTTGTTCTACTTGTTGATAGAATTTGTTCCACGTATTTATGACTAGTAGAAAATATCGATCCTTGATTAAAAAAGTACGAATAAAAAAATTGATCTAAACATAGTCATGTGGGATCTTGTCTTGAAGAATTTATCATTACAACCACTTATTTTGTCTTTTCTGCATGTAATTTCCTGGGCCACGAATAAAGCCAATGACGCTTCGTAGGCCTCACGAAAACACTCCGGGCTTGGCCTTCGTGGGCCTCGCGGAAACAATCCGTGCTTACTGGGCCCCAGCGATTCAGTCCGTGCTTCCGTTTTATGGGCCAAAATCGCACACGCTGAGGATTTCGTGCCGCGGCTCCCCTCGGTGACGGTTTGCTAACCGTCACTGGGGGTGATAAGCAAAACTAACCCACACGACGACGCCTGATGTGTAGACGCTGCCGCAATCTTCATGGAGAGCAACAAGATCGCATTGTGAAGAGAGGGGAGGGGGTTTTCGCGCCGCGGGATAGCTGGGACACCTGCCCCATCCTGTTATATGGGGGAGCTCTACCTATACTTTGGGGGCAAATTTCGTGTGTACCATTGAGAAATGCAACTCATCCCTTCTACGCTATTGAAAATTAACACTTCCCACCATAGTTTTAAATTTTCCATCTCCTGTGTGCCAGTGCCATAAACGGTCTGTTAAAGTAAAATTTGAAAAACAATAGTACCCCTAACTGTTCGTGCATACTCCTGTCCCTTATTCTTCCATCGGCAGGGGTGGCGGCCAGCTAACGGCGGCCTCACGGCACGCGGGCTCGCAGCGGCGGTGCACAGCCTTGGCCATGGGCGCCTTGCAGCGTGTGGGTGGCAGCTGGAGCTCGGTGGGCCGGCGACCAGATGGGGACGGCCGTGCCACGAGCGAGCGAGGGAAGCGAAGCTCGACCGGGTTGGCAGCCACGCTATGAGCGAGCTCGAGCGGCGGTTTGGCGGCCGTGCGACGAGCGAGGACAGGAAGGCGACGCGGTGGGGTCGAGTGGAGGCAGGGCAGGTGCAGCACGACGGGATGGCAGGCCGACGGCTGGGTTTGGCAGATCCCGATCCCGTTCGATCCAATCCAGATCCTCGGGTCGTGCGTGTGAATTCCTTACCTCCCTTCGGCAAGCGCGGGCGACGAGGAGAGCGTGCAGTGGCGCTGGATGTCGTTGCTTGCCATGCTACTCAGTGAGACCGTGCTGGAGATAGTGCAGACCAGCATCACTACAAAACGTATAACAAAGGTTGGCACTGGAATGCCTCTACACTATATAGGAAACCTACACCATGCTATCTGTAGGCTGTAACATCGTCACTCAAAAATAAACGGTCATGGAACAAAACGATCCACCAGTCCGATGTCATGTGTCAAGAGCAAATAATTAGAATGTATAGAATGGGGGCCAATCCACTACCACTCAACCATTGGCTTCGAATATGGATAGTTGGTTTGTAACCCTAACACTCACACAACCTCACTTAACAATGCAAAAATAGCACTGTGGGGGCACTCCACTTAACCAATCTATAGCTACTCTAAAGTCCTTGAAAACATAATATGTCCTAGTGAAAAAAAAAACCACAGCAACCCCACCACTCCAACATAGGTCGTTCTAACACCAATGATGTAAATACCAAACAAAAACAAAATATGATGTAAATACCCTTCCTACATGTGCATGTGTGTCAAATTTAATTGAGTAAAATTTTAACAAACTAAATTAAGTGAAAAATCTATAACAAAAAGCTTTGATTACCAACTGTAACACCCCAGGCGCCACAAAAGCCCAGGATGTTACTAAATAACGTTCCCACATGTTAAAGTACAAAATTTAGCAGCAAAACCACAGAAACAGAGTAAAATGCGGAAGCAACAACATTATAAATGATAAATAAAGATAAACCATAATCTGACATTTCGTGAGCGACTTAACAAAAGAATGGTCAACAAGGATCAACAACACTCATTAAGAAGAAACCACATAGGTCAACTCTATGTTCGTTACAACAAAATAAAGGTATCTTTATTATTATTATAAATCAAAGGGAGCAAAGATGTGATAACGTGCACCTAATCCCATCACTTCAAACAATGCATCCACTCAAGCACCTGGAAAGATAAAGGGGTGAGAATTCTCAGCAAGCAAACTGCTTTAATGAGTTATTTAAACTACAAATTCGTTAGACATCAATTTTAAACATAAATACATGATAATATCAAAAAGAACATTATGAAAGACATCCTCAAGTAAAGTAATTGAATAAACCACAACTGCATATGATCCTCACAACCTCATATCCACCTTCAAGTCAATGCATAATACATCAATATATAAACCATAATGTGTGCAAATGCGATGCATATGCCATGTCCACTGCCTCCATACCCAACAAGATATGAAGCTGCATCGTACCCCTCCTCGGACAACGTACGATGCTGTACCGGTACGGTCGAGGCCAGCAAGTGGCGACATCCACGAATGATGTGCATTGCAATATGATGCAATTGCAAGCTTCCCACTTATTCCACATACAACACATACCTCTTACCTCATGATGGAATAAACATCCTAAAGTATTATTATATCATAACATACCAGGATAACTTAGCAAACACTTTAATCTTTAGTTAAGAAAATTCTTTGGTTATGCTTATGAATTTATCAAGGTGTTGGTAGAATAAATAACACATCAAAGTTGTAACAAAACCACGACAACATTTACTTGCCTTCTCTGATGATCAAGTCGTTGAGCTAATCACGATCAGAGGGTGCACCACCTGTTCACAAACATATCTCAGAACCAACACAAACACACAAGCATATATAACATATATTAAAGCGCTCCTATGCCCGAACGCAGCATAAGACCAAAACAACAAGCACTGCGATGGGCTAACAACATCACTGTTGCTTGTCTTTTTTGTAGCTTTAAATCTACAAAAGCAATGCTAATAAATAATTTCATTTTCAGAAACTTGACAAAATGGTGTTATGGTCGGCGTCCCCTATGAAAGGAGGAGGAGGCTCAGTGGCTAGGCCCAACTTAGATCGTAGAGGCCCTTAAGGCCAAGTTACCTTTATTTCCCATCATTAGATCATATATACTTGTAAACATTGATTTTGGAGAATCAAGCAAGTTGCAACCCTAATTGTTGCCGGCTTCCCTCAGAAAGCTGAGAGTCCCGTCGCCCTCTCCCCTCTCCTCGCGATCACGGCGTCCCGATGCCGTGCTCGTTCACGGCCGCCTCCCACCCATCCTTACGCGACACCTCCCTGGTAGGATCCGTACTCCTATCAATCTGGTATTAGTGATGTCAGCCCCTCCTGCGACCTCTGCCTCCGCACCACTGCAGCAGCCGTCCACCACCTCCCTACCGCTGCCGCCATCCTTGGCGCCCCTGATGTCGTCCTCGCCGCCGTCCTTCGCATCGGCATTTCCCCAGGGCTTGTCCTCCGACCTCGCCCTATTGCCGGCACATCTGACCACCGCCGTCTCTAACCTCAGCCTGCAGATGACCGGCATCCTGCAGCAGCGCCAGGATGCATCGCCGCCGTTCCTCGTGGCCTCCGACCCGTTCCCGGCTTTGCCCTACACAGCTGCGTCCGGGGCGCCCGCCCCCACGCCGCCGACGTCGGGCGTTCCCATCCACATGATGACGTTCGCGCCGTCCCCGTCGCCGATCCCATCGTGGTCGTTGTCCGCACCGGTCTACACCATGGCGCCGGCACGCACGTCACCCACGGCGCCACGGTCCTCGGCAGTCGTGCCAACCCACGCTGGCCACTCGTCCGGGCTGATCGACCAAGACACGGGCTGTGGCACCGCACAGCCGTGCTTCTACAAGCTTGAGTTCCCTACCTTCGACGGCTCCGTCGAACCGTTCAACTGGCTCACGCAGTGTGAGGAGTTCTTCCACGACCAGTGGACACCGGCCTCGGATGGTACATGGCTAGCGTCGTACCACCTGACAGGCACGACGCAGACATGGTATTACGCCCTCGAGCAGGATGAGGGAATGCCAGTCTGGGATCACTTCAAAGAACTCTGCCCTGAGCGATCCAGACAGGCCGTTAGCAACCCCGCCTTGCCACCACCCTCGCGTCCTTAGTCCAGGAGTTCGCCGACCGCTTCAACACTGTGCTATGCCACATGCGCAACCTCGACGCGGTCCAGAAGGTGAAGCTGTTCATGAGCGGCCTTCCTGACCACATCAGGGTGGACGTGGAGTTCCACCACCCTCGAGACCTCGCGACGGTAGTGCACCTAGCGCGGGCGTATGAGCAGCGAGCCCAGGCATTGTGGAACGCCTGGCCGCAAGCCATGCAGCGCCTACCCCGCCCCCAACAGCAGCAGCGCCAAGCACAGGCCACAATGCGACCTCTACCTCAGCTGCCGGCCTCCCCGACGGCCACCCTGACGTCTACGGCACCCGCCCTGCCCCCGATCCAGCAGTTCCACTGCATCACCCCGACCGAGCAGTTAGAACGCCGCCGGCAGGGCCTCTGCTACAACTGGGACGAGCCTTTCGTCCGTGGTCACTAGTGCAAGCGACTGTTCTACCTCGAGTCCGCTGACTACCTCGATGACGACGTGCCGGTTTGCGGACGCCATGCTACTGTCAGTGGACCTGCGTGGCCAGCAGGTGGTCGTCCTCCTCGACTCCGGCTCATCGACCAACTTTGTGAGTGCTGACCTCATGCGTCGCCTGCTTCCGGAGGCGACACCGCTTCCCACCCTACGGGTCCTCGTGGCCAACGGCGACTGCGTTCCATGCCAAGGCGTGGCGCGGGACGTTCCCTTGAAGATAGGCTCTGAAGATTTCAGCATCACTTGCTACGGCATCGGCTTGGGCGCGTTCGACCTCATCCTCTGGTTCCCGTTCCTCCGCTCATTGGGGAAAGTCCTGTGGGACTTGGATGCCCTCTCCATGACGTTCCCGCGAGGAATGCCACCATCCGCGATGTGACCAGGGCTACGTATAGGGACATCCGTAAAGCAACGGATCTTTCGGCCAATGCTCAGAAGGATCTGGTGGCTAGATCCATTTTCACCGTCGTTGACGCCGGGGCAGCAGCAGTGAGGGAAGAGGCCTTCCAGCTGCAGGCCTGATCTGCTGCCATGGTGCTGCGTACATGGCTACGGACAAAACCCTTGCGTGTGTCTTGGTATGGCGGGATCTGACTACCTGTCATAGTTTCCTCCTCTTCGACCATGACCTCCGTCGTCATAGTGGGGACGATGAAGGTTCTGCAGGTGCGATGGAGGCGGTATAAGTTCTGCCACCAAGCAGATTCGGTGATGTAAGCACCGGATCGTTATGAACGAATTGCTATTTTGTCCACTAGGCTGCATTGTTCTACTATTGCCATGTTTCGTTTAGCTCAATTGTTCAGTACCCACGTTGAATTTGTGTAAGTTATTCAGTTTATGTGATTTTTTAACCTATTCAGTCTAAGTTATTCAGTTTATGTGATGTTTAGCCATGAGATGTTTAAGCTATTCAGTTGTTCGCATGAATACGATGTTTAATGTTATTTTTAGTATGTTAAATGCTAAAGCTACGTGATGTTGCTAAATGCCGATTTGAATATGATGATGTTGTTATGAACGTCTAGCACGCACATGTGCATATTCTATTAAATGTGCATATGTTCTTCGTGTAATTCGTTCATAACAATGCTGCATTACTCGTGGATCCGATGGCGCGAAACGACTGATGGATGGCCGCCTGATTTTTTAAACGCGCCTAGATCATTCTAACAGGTGCTAATCAAGCTGGTAGAAATAGGTTAACAAACTATGTGACATAATTAGCAACTAAATCATATACGACATTCAAACGCTGCGGTGTTGCTCTAAACCGCTTCCAATATAAGACTAATCTAAGCGGCGCGGAAGACACGGGCACGCTTAATGAGTCATTCGGAGCGGTTGTATCACCACTTTGAATAGCACACTCATTTGTATCGCCTTAAGGGAAGAGGTGCTGGCGCTAGCACGGATGAGGGTTTCACGTCGGCGAAGATAATAATCGCTGCAGTAGTGCGTAGTCTGGTCAGAAACACGAGCATGCGGCACGGCACGAGATTGGTGGCTTGAAGACAGGTTGCTCATCCATCGATCGATCCATCCATCCATCCATCTATCCATCCATCGGGCTCCGGCATCACTGCAAGGCACGACATCGCAACTCCAGACCTCCAGTTCAGGCGAGATCGCGAGGAGGCTCTCATCTTTTGACAGCACGTCACACTTCGGTGTTACAAACATGTACATGAGTACATCTCTTGCTCCTGGCTCTCGTGCCGGCGTTGTTACAGCTGATCCCACATTCCGCAAAAATATTGGAAATAAGCAATTGTTCTAGTTTGCATTGACCTAATGATTTAACACCATTTGAGCATCTAGCAGTTAGGGCATTACCCTTTATAAATTATAAATTTATGCTTACATTATAAATCGATATGAATGATGATTATTAATTAAAAATCAATCGATTGAGATTGTGAATGTCAGTTGTACCTGATTATATTTTTGACTCGACATAATATACAGTGTTTAATAGTAATATTTGGTGTTGTTGTTTTAATTATTCAATGTTTTATTTCTAAAAGAGTCTCGGCTTCTTTTCCTTCCATCCTAGGCGCCCAAAGCTTTAGGACCGGCTGTAACACTCTCAAAAGTAAGTAGGATTTATTTAGGATTTATTTGGTTAATCATTAGATTTATTATGGTAGTTATAGAGTTAAATGAATAATTATGGCAATAAACTAAAAAGGGCTATAGGAAAATAAAATGAATGCTCTATAAACTGAGTGCTTTACGAGGATCAAAATAAGTCCCTAAAACCCTAGAATCAAACTAGAAAAGATTAAGTTCAAATTTGAATTCAAACTCCCTTTAAAAACTCTCAAAAGAAACAGAAAAGAAAAAGAAAAGCTAAACAGGCCGCAAACCCCCATTTCGGCCCAACTATTCTTTTCAGCCTAGTCGTAAAGTCTAATTTACCCCCTTCAACTTCCAGCCTCGTCCGCCCTGACTCCCTTTTCTCTGGCCAGCCAACGACCCCGCGGCCCAGCTCACCTCCTGCCCGCATGCCCGCTCGGCCCACGCGCGCGCAGCCCGCTCCCGCCCGGGGTGACGTCCCCCTCCTCTCCTTCCTCCGCGCACCGCCGCAATCCGCCCCGGCCGCCCGATCCCCGGCCATCGGCCGGGATCGGTTCTGGGGAAGCTTGTGTGACGCGTGTCAACACCGCCGGCCTCCACCACACCCGGATGACGGCGCCGACTACCCTCCGGACGCCCGAAGTCGAACCCGCCGCCACCGCCGTGACGCCATTCCCGGCGCCACGCGCCTTCACCCCAGCGGCCGCCCTCGCTCGCCCGACGCAATGTGGCGAGCTCCGCCGGGGCCTTCCCCGCCTATAAATAGGATGCCTCACCCTTCCTTCCCCGGCACAAGCACAAACCAAGCCTGAATTCCCTCTTCTTTCCCCCATGGACGGCCACGCCGCTCCGCTTCACCTCCGCCCTCCCACTGGCCACCAACGAACTCACCGTAGTCCCCTCTCTCTCTCCTGTTGCAAGCCGCCAGGCTGCCGGAGAGCTGTAGCGCTGTCCCGGCGATGCTCCGGCGAGCCCTGTGACAGCGCGAATGGCGCCCACGACCTCGCCGCCGTCCTTTCCCGAACCGGCGCGCCACCGTCTGCCGCTGTCACCCGGCCGTCTTCCTCCCTCTCTTCATAAACCTGACAGGCGGGCCTGAGCGCCAACGCAGTCGCCTTTCTCTGTCACGCTCCTCGCCCGCCAGCTCCGTGCACTTGGTTCACATGGTCCGCAGACCCTGCGGTCGCCCCGGTCCACGGCGCGGCGGTCACATCGGCTGGGTGGACGCGGTCCACCGCGCCCACCGCGCCCACGGTGCCGGCACACGGAACAATGCCGCGGCCGACCCCACCCCTCTGTGTTAGCCGGCCTAAATTGCTCGGTACACCTGGTAAGTGCACACACAAGTTTATTTAGAGCCCTTCCTTTATTCCAAAATTTCTCCAAAAATACCTCAAAATACTAGGAATATTTCTAAGCCTATTAGTGCCATCCAATCCTTTTTAACATGTCATTAGAGCCTAAATCCAATTATGCTAGTTTCTAGCCAATAGAAAGCCTCCATTAGTGTACCCAGGAAATTCCCCTTTCCACATCTTAGCTTGATAAATACTAGGAATTATTCTAAGCATTTACATATGCTTACTGCCCTAATATTTATATCCTAAGCCTAGTCTAGCTATTTTAATGCCAGAATAATAGGAAACCCGGTTGATACGCCGCCCGTATAAACCCTAGCTCCATAAAAACCCTAGTCATCGTACCGACCGTCCGTAAACCCCTAAATACCAATGAAACCTTAGTCGTCATGCTGCCCGGAGTTGAGTATGGACTTTCTAGAAATCCATATTAGGGAATTATTCCATAGAAATCCATATAATTCCCGAAATACTAATAATCATCATTTCCCAGGGAACTATTCAATAATTCTCTTCAAAATCCTCATCCTCTAATCCATTAGTTATTTTATATAATTAATGGATTATTAATCCAATCTCTAACCGTTATTCCTTAACCCTTAAGGAAATCCTTTGAATCCCCGCCTTCTTTCCATTCGTTTCCCTTTTGCGATTTGATTGGTGTACTGTTATACTGATTGTTATTTTTCATGTTTTATCAATTGCATGACCGGGCCCGACGAGACGCCAAGGTTTGCAGAAGGCCCGAAGCCCAGCCCGGTCAACATACGTTATATGCCCGCGTAAGGACCGTCTAAGGACCGACAATGAAGGCAAGTCTCACCAATAATATCACCCTCTTGACCAAACTCTACACTAATTGCAACGTTAAGCTACCCCGGGCATAATCTAGGATTATGCCTAGCATTGCTGTAGAGATAAGTTGTTATCTTGCTTTGAGATTGGGAGTGGAAG
The DNA here is from genome assembly GCA_015476505.1 of Urochloa ruziziensis. NCBI lineage: Eukaryota > Viridiplantae > Streptophyta > Magnoliopsida > Poales > Poaceae > Urochloa > Urochloa ruziziensis. The sequence goes on along the minus strand of CM027124.1, from coordinate 2,959,882 downwards.
GATAGCCTCGTCAGGGGATCCTATCCTAAGAGCCACTCTGATTAAGCTAAGGACCGGTTCATGGGAGAATCTTTCTAATGCCCAGTACAACCCCACATGCCAAAAAGGCATGGCCTACGGGAATGCCTATTTATGTGAATCCTTGATTCACACCCCACCAGCTGAACCTAGAAATCCATCCCAAGGAGCCGTATGATTGGTGTAGAGTGCCGACAGGCGGAAACCAAGTAGCGCCTGGTGCCTAGTTGTGCATGCGCCAAGTCGGGAAACAGATATACTGGAGACAGACCCAGACGGAGGGCTAGGACTAGGCGGCACGGGTTGACTAGAATAGAGGGTTAGAGACCTTGAGGGCCAGAGGCCCCAATTTATGAGCTCATACTCGGGTTGATATCCGCGAGATTGATGTTAGTAGCCCCTGCTTAGCCACCAGTACTCTATCCGTGGATGGACCTAGGGAATGCTGACCAGCGATGGTCACCGGTGGGTACGAGTCTCGTAGGTCAGTTCCGCCTTACCGGAAGGTATGGACTGACCTATTTCCATCATCACTATACACCATTCCATGTTCTAGTACAGCTAGCTGTTTAGCTTGTGCACGACATATGCATTCATTTACCCAATATACAACCAAATCCCTTGCCACACCCTCCTACCTTACAAACACCGAAAAGATGCCCAAATATTTGTTTGGAACTCCTAACAAACCTCCTGTTGTACACCTTGGCTTGGTCAAGCATTTAATATGCCTCCCACAAACCATAATCAAACAAATCTCTTGAAGACAAGCACAAGCAAACAACTGAGCCGGATCCACCAAGTGAGCCAGCCCACCCGCGCTGCAGCCACTTCACTCCATCCCCTTCTTTTATATCCCGTTGTTTCCCTCCCCTCCCGTCTGCCACCTTGCCACCACCACTGCCCGGCCAGCCGCGTCATCCCTCCCCTGCGCTGCTCAAGGGCAATGGCGTACGCCTTCCGTGCCCCGACTCCGCTACTCAAGGACGAGCTGGACATCGTCATCCCGACGATCCGTAACCTCGACTTCCTGGAGACGTGGCGACCCTTCTTCCAGCCATACCACCTCATCATTGTGCAGGACGGTGACCCCAACAAGACCATCCGCGTCCCGGAGGGCTTCGACTATGACCTATACAACCGCAACGACATCACCCGCACATTGGGGCCCAAGTCCTCCTGCATCTCCTTCAAGGACTCCGCCTGTCGATGCTTCGGATACATGGTCTCCAAGAAGAAGTACATCTACACCATCGACGACGACTGCTTCGTGAGTGCCCCCTCCTCTCTTTGTGTGTTTTCCTTGTTCTGCCGTTGTTAGGCGCGGTTTGGTGGGTGCCAGGTAGAATACAACAAGATATCCTTGGTCTATTTCCTTGCGGGAATGAGTTGAGTTGCAAAATTGGGATACAATTTGTACCCGGATTCAGATTTGGTCTGCCAAATTTTGACGTCATGCATTGCAGTTACACGTCCTGTTTATCTGTTATGGTCGTACCCTGTTTTGGAATGCAAATTTCACACGTTTCAGATGAATGATCGATTGATCTGGTGGGCTGGATAGTGTCTCCTGAGTCCTGAATCCTCCGAGTTAAGCCATGTGTTGCGAGATCTAATTAACCATGTTATTTGGACTGGACTTTTGACTTGTTCCACTGCTAAAATTGTATCGAGCATTGGATCTAGCCTCACTGCTTTGGCATTGTATTACTTACAGTTGGAGGTTATATGAAGTGGAATATGCTTTTGATCTAAGGTGTCTGCTAATTCACAATGCTATTGGATAACCTGTATATATCGCCTTGCCGCCATATTTTGTCAGTTGTGTTGGTCCATACAGAGTATGCACCTTTTAAATATTTAAGGGCCATGCTCAGTAGACTGAGTAACTAGGGGACAAAAACACCCATTAGACAATACAAAAGTAATAGTAGAGAGCTATCTGGATTGCACCTTGCATGGTTTATTCCAAAGTCCTAAACATACAATGTGGTTGGAATGAACGATATTATCCATGTGGTCTTGGACCATCCTATCTATTTTTATTGCCATATGCTTTTATTATGACCATAAAGCATTACTTTGCAATGTAATGATGCTAGGTTGGAGGTACCACTGTCCTGAAATCACCACCACCTGGTGGACCAGGTCATGATCAAGCCTTGCATTGCTCTTCACCTTTTTGTCTTTTCTTTGCATTGTTTGAACTCCGACAAACTGGAGATTCCTGGATGCTTAAAAACTCACTAAAAGAATATCTTGTAAAAAATGAAGGAACAGGCAACATAAGAAGTAACGTATCAAGAGTCATTTTTTTAAAAAATGCAGGGATTAAGCGTTGGGGTAATTGAACCGTTCATGTAGAGCTAAAATCTTGACAGCTTTTATAAATAATTTACTGGAGCATTGGCTGGCTTACGATGTGGAAATTATGGCGGAGCATACTTCTTTATCCATTCATTTAGAAGCTACTTCCTCCTTCCAAATTATAAGTCATTTTGGCTTTTCTAGGTTCATAGATTTTACTATGAATCTAGACATAGCGTTTATCTAGATGCATAACAAAGATTGAATCTAATAAAGCTAAAGCGACTTATAATTTGGAACGGAGGTAGTAACTTTTAACTATAGCAGCTTGGCTTTCTGTTGAACTACTATTTGCCTAAAAAAATGTGTGCTGATATGATGTTTGCTTTACGTGGAAATTACTTGAATGAGAGAAAGACCTGCAGGCTACAGAATTGTTTTCTATGGTTGGTTGGCAAGCGGCGCATGTACCTGGATTGTGGTAAAATTTATAGACTTGAAATGTGAAACCATTATTTTAGCCATATACTCTGTACTTGTTAAACAAATTTAGGCAACGTTAATTCGTGTTAGATCTTCCTCTCTTGTTTTTTTTTATGATTGGCTTGTCAGGGATTTGTTCTTTTTGCAAACTCGCAGGTTGCTAAGGATCCATCAGGAAAGGACATCAATGCACTTGAGCAGCACATCAAGAACCTTCTGAGTCCTTCAACTCCATTTTTCTTCAATACTTTATATGACCCTTACCGTGATGGTGCCGATTTCGTTCGTGGGTACCCCTTCAGCCTTCGTGAGGGTGTCCCAACTGCTGTTTCTCACGGGCTATGGCTCAATGTTCCAGACTATGATGCCCCTACCCAACTTGTCAAGCCTCTTGAGAGGAATACCAGGTAAAGATGATACGTTTCGGAGGCTTTCATCATTTAGGCAATCTTCTTTTCTTATCTTGTATTTCTTTCTTGAAATCAGGTATGTGGATGCAATTCTTACAATCCCAAAGGGCACCCTCTTCCCCATGTGTGGAATGAACCTTGCATTTGACCGTGAGCTCATTGGTCCTGCCATGTACTTCGGTCTTATGGGTGATGGCCAGCCTATTGGTCGGTACGATGATATGTGGGCAGGATGGTGCACAAAGGTATGTTCTGTCATTTTCTTTTGAATCGTATTGTTGTTACGCCAACAAATGCCACAAAGCAATTATATGGACATTCACAGTTGGTTAGTTTAAAATAGTTTCACTGTGCAAACTAGTAACTGTTACCAGTCTATGCTTATTTACTGTGTATTACTTGGTGATCTCTGTCTTGAGAAGCATCTTTGTACTGACTAAACCATGCAAATATCTTCTCTGCTGGAACACAGGTGATTACTGATCATCTAGGCCTCGGCGTGAAGACTGGCATGCCCTACATCTGGCACAGCAAAGCGAGCAACGCGTTTGTGAACCTGAAGAAGGAATACAACGGCATCTTCTGGCAAGAGGAGCTGATCCCCTTCTTCCAGTCAGTTTCCCTTTCAAAAGATGCCACCACCGCCCAGAAGTGTTACCTTGAGCTGGCCAAGCTGGTGAGGGCGAAGCTTGGTAAGGTGGATGGCTACTTCATCAAGCTTGCTGACTCCATGGTCACATGGATTGACGCCTGGGATGAGCTTAACCCACCTAAGGGTGGAGTCGCCACTGCAAATGTCCCTCCCAAGAAATGAAAAGGCAACATGGTATAAAGTTTGGTTCATGTGGACTTGTCTTACAGAAAGGAAATACGGTTTTGGTTAGTGCTCATGAACTGAGATCGCTTCATTGTAACTTGAAAAGTTGTCACTTCCCTGGGAAACTGTCTTCGGCGGTTTCGGAGTATTTACATTTTATTTGCCCATGTGATGCAACAACAGGTGTAATGTCGGAATTGGATTAAGCTCAAATTAGAATAAAGTTACCGGTTATGTTATTGATCTTTGTCCCTTGAATTTTGCCTTTTGTCCCGATTTCTTGCATTTCATGTTTATCTATATGATATGTTGGCAAATGTAAATGGAGCTACCAAAAATGGTTTTTGAATTTTGTCTTTTGGATGGAATGAGAAGATAGCTACGAAAACAGGTGTAATGAGTAGCTGCTTTGCTTGCTTGTTATTATTTGTTTCCACTTTCCAGGGAGCACAGCTAACACACGGCTGGAAAAAGGCCTATCAGTGCCGGTCAAAATGCGCGTTAGTAATTGCCGGCAGTAACGTGCCGCACGTTAGTGCCGGTCAAAATGAACGTGCCCCTTTTAGTGCCGGTTGGTGACGCCAGCCGGCACTAAACTGCGCCCCCCCTCTCGCAGGGCAGGGAAGGCAGTTTAGTGCCGTCTGGTATTCTCAGCCGGCACTAACAATCCTGTTTTTTTGTTTTTTCTTTTTGCTTTTATTTTATTTTCTTTTGTTTTATATGTTTTCGTATTTGTACCAAATGCGTCTATGTAGTGACACTATTTGCGTTTATACTACATTACGACGATATATATCACATTATTAATATTATATATATACTTACATAAATAGATGGAATTCATACTATACACACAACATTTGAAAGATCCAACAAAGTACTTGTAGTACTTGAGATATTACAAGTAAGATATTACAAGTACTTCATGCACGAGATATATCAACGATCGTGAATACCCTTCTCAATTGCCACGACGCTTGATAGGGGATCAGCATAGAATTCTCCGTTCTTATTTATGACTTCATCGAGCAGGAATCAGGAATCCGCAGAGAGATTCTTGAATTGCCCTGACCTGAGCTTCTTCGATCAGATCTTCTTTCATGGACCAACGCTGTAACATTTCCAGATGAAAACATGAGAATAAAATTAAATGAATTAAAATTAATTACTAGAATTGTTTGTGCTCACGTACCGCGAATACTTCCGGCGTCATTTGCCCCTTTCACTTACAAAGTCGTCGATCCATTCGCATACGTAGTATCCACACAAGTTGTTCCCTTGCTCCTGTCTCATGCACCGTAGGAAAATGGGTTATGGCATAGAATAATAAAATTTTTATTACGAATGACACAAGATGAGAGAGTCTGGTCATACCGTTTGGTCACTCCTAAAATTTAGAGGTTCGATTGGTTCTTTTATTTTTATGTGTTTGCTGAGGAAGCGAGCCCATGCCTTATTGATCAGGTTGATGAGGTCTTGGTACATAGATCTATCCTGCCTCAATGAATCGTAGATCCAGACCGTTTGGGCGTCAATCTGAATAGCAAACAGTATCCAGTGGAAACTGCTCATATACATACGCAAAAACAACCAATTAATGTTGATTATAATAGTTATTAATTATTATTATTTTGAAGGTATTGAAAAAGTGGCAAATGACTCACTGATGATTGTATGGCAAGAGAATGAATGGACACATGCTTTGCTTACGCATGCCTCTGTATATATTGTCGACCACGTCACAAGAATTTCTCTTGACGCTTTCCTCATGCTATAACATCGGGGTCCAGGAAGCCGATGTTATGGAACCTCTTTTGACAGGCAATTTTAATTTTTTGCCTACGGAAAAATAAAACCACAAAAGTAGGGATTAGTCAACAAACACGCGCCGAGTATAAATAAAATAATAAAACGAGCAGAAACACTTACATGCACCATACACTCATGAGGCACTTGTGAAGGGCATCTTGATGGTACAAATCATAAAATGCATCAAAGTCGATCCATACATCCGCTGGCCCCCACCAAAACCGCTCTCTTTGATCCGAGCTACGAGCATGTCAATTTTGTTTCGAGATTGCACTACATACCATTTGTGCAACTGCGCCATTCTCGTTGGTAGATACGGTAATAACTCTGGCCATATGAGAGGCTCGCCAAGTACAAACTTTTCCTTGCCTCGGGACTCCTGTAGAGCTTTCCCTAGCACTTGAGCCTTGGTAAGATCTGTTTGCATTATCATCACGACAAAGATCCTCGGTTCTGTTGATTTATTGAGAGGGGCATCAAGATGTACTATCGGTACAGGGATTGTGGGGACCATCCTTCGGATGTCCTTTAATCACCTGTATCAGTCCCTAGATCAGTACGCCGATACAAGTTTTACACAGGGTTAGAATCGGAAGCAATAAAAGCGCAGTAAATAAAGAAACACTACCTTCGCCTTAGCGGAGAGTGGCATTATGACCCATTCAAGGAGGGGATGGGTCGGAGTGCCCTACACGTCCATGTACCTGTAACAGTTGAAGGCAAGGCTGAGTACACCTATGATTGGTACTCAGCAAGCCTGGAACAAGAATTATAATGCATGCAAGGAAGTGAGGTGCAAGGGTTATATTTAGTGGAAATATAAAGTAAAGTTATGTTTATAAACAGGGGTGGGAAAGAGGAAGTAATTATGTTTTTTGGTCCTGGAGGGGAATTCTCATCCCTGCTAGTCCCCATGTTTTAGTTCAATCCCAGAGACCGTCGGGGTCCTTCTGGGCCGGCTTATGCCTCGCTCCACTGGGCCTCTGCCCATCTCTTCATCTCATATTTTATTACTACAGGTGAATTCTAATCAACGGGGGCTTTGACTATATGGGCTCATGACCGTGAGTCACAGCTATCCGGATAAGTTGGTTAACTCTGCAGAGCTTGTACCCTATGCCATACGGTCGATCAACACATACCTCCGCGAAAGGCAGTGTTGACCTACGAGACCCTTACCCGCCGGTGTCTGTCTCCAGACAACATTTCCTAGGTCCAGCCACAGATAGTACTGGGGGCTAAACAGGGGCTACTAATCGTCCGCCTCGCGGATATCGACCCGGGTGTCTGAGCTCATTATATTAGGGTCCTCGGCCCTCAGGGTCTCTGACCCTGTACTCTAGTCAACCCGTGCCGCCCAGTCCTAGCCCTCTGTCTGGGGCTGTCTCCAGTACATCTGTTCCCGACTTGGTGCGTGCACGACTAGGCACCAGGCGCTACCTAGTTCGCCGGTCGGCACTCTGGTCTTTACAACCACATCTTCCACGTATGCCTCTACATTGCGGTGCAGCTGCTTCTCGAGGCAAAGCTGGATAGCACACTGATAAGTCGCTCCGGCGTTTTTCAACCCGAAGGACATTGTAGTGTAGGCGTAGGCCCCGTAGGGAGTGATGAACACCGTCTTGATCTGATCCTCCTCTTTTAGTGATATCTGGTGATATCCTTAGTAGCAATCAAGAAAGCAAAGCAGAGCGCAGCCAGTAGTAGAGTCGATGACCTGGTCGATGCGCGGGAGCCCGAAAGGGTCCTTAGGGCAGTGCTTGTTCAAGTCGGTGTAGTCGACCCATATCCTCCGCTCGTTGTTGTTTTTCTTTCGTACCAGGACTGGATTTGCTAGCCAGTCAGGGTGAAAGACTTCTTTGATGAATCCTGCGGCGAGTAGTTTTGCCAGCTCCTTCTTGATTGCATCCCGCTTGTCGGATGCGAATCGTCGTAGTCATTGCTTCTTGGGGGTAGCTTTGGGGTCGACGTTTAAGCTGTGCTCGATCAGGTTCCTTGGCACTCCTGGCATGTCCGCGGGTTTCCACGCGAAGATGTCGCGGTTGGCTTGCAGGAATCTGACGAGCACGTCTTCCTATTTGGGAGTCAGGCCAGCCCCGATCTTGGTGGTCTTGGACTGATCGCTTTCCATCAACTCTGTGTCCTTCGTCACCACATCGTCGGGGGTAGTCGCCTTGAGTGGCCTTGACTCCTTTGTAGGAATCTCGAGCTCTGTCTTCCTTAGCATTTGGGTGGCTGTGAAGATTTGAGCCATAGAGTTCGGCACCTGAGTGGTGGTTGCGAACTCTACAGCTTCTCTGTCGCAGTCGTATGATCGCCTCAAGTCGCCACGGAGGGAGATGACGCCCTTGGGTCCTGGCATCTTGAGGACGAGGTAGACGTAGTGGGGTATGGCCATGAACTTGGCCAATGCAGGGCATCCGAGTATGGCTTGATATGAAGTTTCAAAGTCTGCCACCTCGAACTTGACGTACTCTGTCCTGTAGTTCTCCGGAGTGCCGAATGTTACTGGTAATGTGACTTGACCCAATGGGAGGCTGCCATTACCAGGAACGATGCCGTAGAACGGGGAGTCTGTGGGTGTGAGCAACTTCTCGATGTCGAGACCCATCCTCTTCAGAATGCCGGAGAATAGCACGTTCAGCCCGGCGCCGCCGTCGATGAGCACCTTGGTGAGCTTTGACCCCGCCACCGTGGGATCCAGGACGAGTGGTAATTGTCCTGGTTCATCGTAGCTGTTCCACTAATCCTCTCTTGAGAAGGTAATTGGGACCTCTGAGTACTTTAGGTACCGTGGAACAGCTGGCTCGACTGCCATGATGTGGCGTATGGCGAGCTTGTGGTTCCTCCGAGTTGGGAAACCATAGTCACCTCCGATGATGACCATGAGAACTTGGTCCGCCTTTTGGAAGCGGGGGGTCTCGTCGTCTTCATCGTCGTCGTTTGCCTTTTTCTTGTTCTTGGCGGCAGGGTCGAGTGGTTCTCTTGCTGGTTTCTTCTTGCCCTTTTCTTCATGCGGCTGCTGAGTGTAGGCGCGTTGGAGATCGTAGCATTGGCCCATGGTGTGCTTATGCTTTGGGTGCATTGGGCACGGCCTATCCATGATCTTCTCCACGTCGATCTTGCCAGGGTAGTTCTTCTTCTGGCTTCTCATGCCACTATCCAATGTTGCAATTGTATCGTCGGGCTTGCGCTTGTTGTGCTGATAGTTTTGGGCTTTGGAGTTTCCCTTCTCCTTGCCCTTGGGGGACCGTACTTTTCAAGGTCACAGTCCTCCTGATCAGCCCATGCTTCGACTTGACTACGTAGAGCTTCCAGGGACTTGACTATGTATATATATATATAAATAATAGATCGATGCAATCGCGATCAGATATGTCCACCACCAGGGTCTTGATTTCCATGGAGCGGTGCATGTATTCGCGGAGGTTTTCGTTGTGCTGCTGCTTGCACATGGCCAGATCATAACGAGTCTTGGGTCGGTTGAAGGTGCCCTGGAAGTTCGCTACGAACATCTTCTTCAATCGCTCCCACGAGTCGATGGATCACCGTGGCAGGTTCTCGAACCATGTGAGCGGGGCGAGCTTGAGTGCTAGTGGGAAGTACCGGCACTTGATTGCACTGTTGCCGCCCGCGCATTCGATGGATGTAGAGTAGATGCGCAGCCATGACTCAGGGAAGGTCATGCCGTCGTATTTCTCAAAGCCTGCTGGCTTAAAAGTTTGTGGGTACGACGCCATCCTGCTGTCTCTGGAGAACATCGGATATTCGTTGTCCTCTTCCTTGTAGCCTCGAGTCGATGATGGATCGTGCCTCGCGATTGGCGTTAATGGTTCTTCTGAGATCGTCGTTGTTTGCCGCCCGGTGTGAGGATGTGGCCCGAGCTCCTTCGTTGCGACTGGCATTGGGCTGTGGCTGGTCTCGTCCAGTCGCACGATTGTCCTCTGGGCGATTTGGCACTATGTCTCTTCCATGGCTTGTGCCTCTTTCGCGATGTGTGCCTCCTTCACGGTTTGCGCCTCCTAGGCGGCTTGGAGCCGCCGTTTGGAGTTGTTTATCTCGTACGCTATGGTGGGCGCTGCTGTTGACTTCTTCGCTAGCAGCTGGCCGCTCACTGCGGGTCGATGAGGTGGCGAGTGCTTTGTCAAGAGTGTGGATCATGGCATTGATCCGCTCGAGTGCGGCTGTGGACCGAGGAGTACGCGGCAAGTTGCGGATGTGGTAAGTGATCTCCATGGCGTTGGCCATAGGGGAGTCGTAGCAGGCCACCCTTGCGAATTCATGCGCGAGGTTGCGCCCGGCGAGTCGGCGATCGCGGGCATCCAGGCGTCGCAGAGCTCTCTTGTTGTTTCTGGTTACCCTTGCCGCTTCTTGCTGTGTTGTTTCTCCGTCGGGCACGAGTTCGTCTTCGGAGATATCAGCCTCTAGCTCGAATGCCCAAGCCGGGTCATCTTCTTCTTCGAAGATCTCAGCGTTGGCGTCAGCGTTGGGATCAGCTGTGGCTGGGGCTGCTCCTCCGGTGTCAGCCATGAACACCTGTTGACTTGGCTCAACAGAGTCAGTAGTCGTTGGGGTGAGGAGTTCTGTGGTGCTCTCCTTGTCTTCTTCTAGCGGTGTGCCGTGTTGGAACGGCAGGTCGTCAGTAAAGTTGGACCCAAAGAGTACAAAAACCTAGCGGGACTCATAGACTTCCTGGGGTGTCTTGTCTCTTGGGTACATGACTCTTCCTTCCGACATGGCATGGATCACCAGGTCTTACCCGCCGTCTTCTTGTAGATCTTCTCCGTCCGAGTCTGAGTTATACACGGGGTTCACCTCCGAGTAGGAGTTTGCGTGACCTGCCATGGCTTGGACTGGGATCTCTCGCTCCGAGTCCAGAGCGGACTCGAACTGGCTCTGCAATGCCTCGCAATAGATGCGGGTCGAGTTGCGGAGTCCAAACGGGAATTGGGGTGGGAGGGTTGCCGTAGTCGTAATCGACTCGGACTTATGCCCACGGACAATGTCCGTGAGAGTGATCTCGCCGAGTTGATCAGCCAGATCTTCCATGACGTGCGCTGGTTCTTCCTTCTTCTCCAGGGGCGTGTCGAGGTAGCTGTAGAAACCGCCCGAGCCGTCAGCGACGTAGACCCAGGAGCCGAAGTTGAACCTTGTGCCTTCCTGAGGCGCTTCCGATTGGATGTAGGTCACCATTGCGTTCTCCACGGGATCTTCGAGGAAAACCCCTACCCGACGCGCTAGATGTCGGTGTTCTACCGTCGATCCTACCGAGGGATACCCCGAGGTAGTAGAGTTCAGGTGGGGTTTCGCCGAGATCAGGAACGCAAAGGCCAAGCCACTCAGGATTTTAGACAGGTTTGGGCCGCCGAGATAGCGTAATACCCTACGTCCTGTATGTTGGTTTGTATTCAATGGATGTATATTATTTGGAGGGGGTCCCTGCCCAGCCTTATATACACGGCAAGCAGGGTTACAAGGTTGATTCCGAGTAGAATCCTAACCTATTACAACTCGTAGAGTGCTTTACAAGCCAATCCGAGTAGTTTACAAGTCATACGACTAGTTTCCATAACGAGGAGAGTCCTTGCAGTACTCTACTCGTAGTCTTCACACCTGGTACGACTCCTTCAGAGATCATCCATGAGTCCTTGTAGGCCCATGGTCGTACCTCCAACAGTCAAGGCCTCACATTATAGGTCATTCCCGAAGTCCATGTCCTTTTTGGCCCGTATGACGGTACTGGCATTATAAAGACTCTCCCGTGAACCGGTCCTTATGTGACCAGAGCAAGCCTTTGAGACAGGATCCTCTGCCGAGGCTACCTCCCTTACTCGCAAGTCCATCCTTAAGGGTTCTATTAAGATCCAATATTCACTCTCACCTCTCAGAAGCTCTTCCAAATAACAAATTGTTCAGAAAGTTCCTAAGAAATCTACTTCTAAATAACACTCGGTCATCGATAGATCGTGACCGGGGTTATTAATAGGATATTGGGCTAGAAATGGCTCTAAATCAAGGGGGAGGTGGAATATGGAGGGTTTTCCTTAGGATTTAATAAAATATACAGTCCATGTTATTAACTTGGTTGATTTTATTATGCAGGAACTGGGACTGGCATGACCAAGGAGTTGGTTGCCAGGACTTGCCTTCATGAACGGTACTTGGACGTCCGTTAAAGCGTATGTACGCTCGATGCGGATCAAGCTTGGCTTCTGGGCCTTATGGAGCTTCGGCATTTTGATCGGGGCCTGGTCACGCCATCGACCTATCGATCAATAAAACATAGTAAATAACATTTAGTATAATAATACATCAATCAATTCCTATAGAGTAGAAATAAAGGATAAAAGGAGGTATTGGGGTTATCGAGAAATAATCCATTAATTATGATAAATAATTTATTGATTCAGAAGAATGGAATTCCCAGGAAATTGATAAGTAATTTCCTCAGAGATGATCGAACGGTCGGGGAGTTATATGGATTCCTAAGGGATAGTCCCCGGATGATAGTGGCTTCTAAGAAAGGTTTGGAACGGTGGAATTGGGGGATTATAGGACAGCTAAGCAATAACTCCGGAATAATCAATGGGTGATTATATTAATTATTTAGAACTAAGTTTCTAAATAATTAATGGGATGGAACAGAATTGGGTAGCATAACGGCTAGGGATTTATCAAAACCTAGGGTTTTGATCGGACGGCGAAACGGTGTTCCCGGGGCTTAGTCGGGGTTTCGGTGGGGCACTAAGAGAGTTCGATTGGGGATTTTATGGAGCTTTGGAATAGGATTGGCAATATTTGGGGTACACTAATGGGGCTTTTCTATTGGATGAGGCCTACTCTTTTGGGATTTGGGGTCTTAGAATATCCTAAAATGGTTTAGATGGCTCTAATAATTTTAGGAATGTTCCTAATATTTTTGGAGAATTTTGGGGAATTTTGGAGTGGAGGCAGGGCTCTAAATAGAATTCGGGGTGTACTCACCGTGTGTACCTAGCAATTTCGGAAGGGCTGGCGTCAGAAGTAGGGCCCAGCCGGTGCTCTGTGCGGTGCACCGTGCCCGTGGGCCCGTGGACTGCGCCCGCCGCGGTCTGTGGTCTTGTGGACCGAGTCCACGCGCCCGGGCAGCCGACGGCCCGCGGACGGCGTCACGCGGGTCCCACCGGGTAGTGGCCGAAGGAGGGGAGGACGGCGTCAGCGCGGTTGACGGCGTTGGCGCAGGTGGACGGCGTTGGCGTGGGGTCCGCAGGTCAGCGGGCGGGAGCGGGGACGACGGCTGTTCTTCTCTTCTTCCGCTGCGCCGTCCCTTCCTCTCTGTTCCTCTCTCGCTCGCCGGCAGAGCAGGAGAGGAGGATGGCCGGCGGGCGTCCTAGCGGCGTAGGCCGCCGGAGCTAGGGCGGAGGCTGCGGCTGGGGGCGGTGGAGCTCGCTCGGCACTTGGCGGGGCAATGGGGAAGGAGGAGAAGGGAAACGGCGCGGCCGCGATGAAGCTCGAGCTCGAGCTCGGCGATGTTGGGAAGGAGGAGGGGTTCATCCCCTATTTATAGGTGGAGGAGGCGCCGGGGGAGCCGCCACGTCGCGCGTGACGGGCAAGGAGGGCGGGGCGGAGCCCGACGCGTGGCGGTGCTTCCCCGTCGGCGGTGAGCTCGATTTGGGCCGATGGAGGGGGGGGGGGGGGGTGTGTGGGGGATATAGTACCCGGGTGCCTCACGAGCAAGCTTGGCAGCCCACCAAAAGGGGGCGGCCCACCTCATCGTTCTGGACCTGAAGACGTGCGGGACAAGTCGGCGCACGGAGGAAGGATTGGAAGGAGAAGTCCTAGTTGGAATAGGAATTATTGTAAAGAAGGAAAGGATTCTTAGAGATAGGATCGGATACAAACCGACTTGTAACCCTGCCCCCCGATATATAAGGCGGGCAGGGACCCCCTCCAAAACATCTGAACCACGACTCGAGCCAACTCGAATCACCAAAACACGCAATACAACACCCCAAACAGGACGTAGGGTATTACGTCGAGTCGACGGCCCGAACCTGTATAAACCCTTGTGTCTGTCCATCCTAACCATCCTGCTTCCGATCTTTGCGATCTTCCCTGCATTACAAATCACTTCCGTGGGCTACCCCGTGGAAGACTGCCGGAGATAATATCACCGACAGTGGCGCGCCAGGTAGGGGATATCGCCGAGATCAATCTGGTAAGCTCGATGGATCGCGTCAAGATCTTGGACAGCTGCAACCTCCCGGACGTCGACGAAGTCGAGATCCAGTTCGGGGACAGTCATCACCGCCGCCTTGGATACCCAAGCAGGCAGGAGCTACGGTCGCCACGGAGGTTTCCTCTCTGGCACCGACCTCGGCCATCACGGCCCAATCCGGTCCGATCGCATCTGATCGTGCCGGATCCTACCCCGCTGAGTCCATCGCAAAACGCGAGGCCAGACCAGTCGGGAACAGATCTACAATCACTCGGTTCTGATCCGACTCCTGAGAGTCGCGTCGCCGAATCATCGCAGAGCGTAAACGCTCAACCAACACGCGTCAGAGCCCTGAGGTCATTACTGTCCAGACCCCTGGCTTTTGCGCGCTTGCTCAGAAGCAGAAGATGAAGGACATCGTCCAGTCGGATGATTACTTCTCTGGCAGCGACTCCTACGGGTTAGATCTACTGGGACCCTCAATCTTGGACGATCTGCCGGAAGGATACACAGTGTCCGATGCCTCTACAGAGCCGGAACTACTAGGATCACTCGGAGAATTGACTCCGAGTAGTTTGGAGCGTCATACGCCCACATCCGACTTCTCCGAGTCCGAGGAAGACTACCTCGCGCAAGAGGGAGTCGGATCATATTGCTACATGGTGGCGCTAGCAACGCCAACCAATCCTGTCTCAGAAGATGAGGTCACTCCTGCTGAGGAGACGACTGAAGCCAGGAACCAGCGTCGAGGACGCAACGCCAGTCGGGCGACTCGCAGAGCCGCACGACCGCACGGAGCCACTGCGTCAGGATCTGGCACTGCTCGACTCCAGGAGCCCCACTCTGAAGATCATCGTCGCCAACGGGATCAACACGACCGGAGGAGCGCCCGGAACCTGATGCGTGACGGCATGTTTGAGTTCAACGGATACGACGTCTACGAGACACCGGTCCAGAACCTCGTTACTATCAACGAGGAAATCAATCGGCTGCCACCTAACACTCCGGGCCTGGAAAAGGTAAGGGCTCTCGTGCAGGCCGCCTCCGTCCAGGTTCACCAGATGCAAGGCAGAACGACCACGGACGCTCCTGAGCCCGGTCCATCTCGACACCGGGCCGGCGGCGGATCGGGTCGTGATGAAGACCTCCGCACCACGATCAACAGAGATCGAGATGCGAGGGACGTCATCACCAACAGCACCGAAGAGCGCCACCGTGAGGAAATCCGACGGCGCGAAGAGTACGATCGGGATCATGGAAATCCCCGTCGTAACCCCAACAGGAGCGGCTACTCGACGGAGTCAGACTACTCTGACCTCTCCGGTAGCCCAAGGCGCGGCAACAATGGCGGTCGCACTCCGCCACGACGACGAGTGCTTCCACCACCCAGGCGACCGACTCCGCCAAGAGATCGAACTCCACCGCGCAGCAGAACCTACCGACAGGACCGAACTCCACCCAGGACTCGGAACTATCGGAGGACCCGTTCCCCGCCCAGGGACCGGGATCGCAGGAGGGACAGCACACCCCCAAGAGCAGCTGACGGAACGGGTCCGAGCGATTCCCGCCGTAGAGGTCGGATCGGCGGATTCCAGTCGTTCACCGAGCGCTTGAGAAGCGTGACGTGGCCCAGAGGCTTCAAGCTGTCGGATATCAACAAGCACGACGGGAAATCTTACCCATCTCAATGGCTTCAGATCTACTACACCGCCGTACAAGCGGCCGGCGGCGACGAGGACGTGATGGCAAACTATCTTCCCATCATGCTCACCAAGGACTGCCGCAACTGGCTGGCAGGACTCCCGCAGGACGCCATCGACAACTGGGAGCAGCTTACCGAACTCTTATCGGTAACTATCTCGGTACCTGGGAGAGGCCCGGGAGCAAGCGACTCCTCGGTCAGATCAGGCAGCGCAAGAACGAGACCCTGCACGACTTCGTGCGCAGGTTCTCAGAAAAGCGCAACTCCATCACGGACGTCACGGATCAGGAGGTGATGTCAGCTTTCCAGCGCGGCATCTCCGACGGGAGACTGATTCACAAGTGGACTCGGAAGCCACCCGCGACTGTCAATGACATGTTCCGGGTCGCTAGCACGTGGGCGGACGCAGAGATCGCGGAGAAAGAACAGCTCAGCAAGATCAGAAGTCGCTGGGAAGAAGAGAACAAGACGACTCGCAAACGCGACCGCCGCGAAGACGAAGACCGACACGACGACCATCGACGCAATGACAGCCAACCTCGCAAGAAGAAGAGCGAGGGAGACATGGTCGCCGCCCTGGACCGGTCCAGAGGCCGGGTAACTCCAGAGGACTTCCAGCGCATGCTCGATGAGCAATGCCCTTACCACAAACACAAGCACTCGGCGCGAGAGTGCTACGGGCTCAAGCGAGCCTTCACCGGGGGCAACAGAGGCCCTCCATACAGAAAGAGGAACGATGGTTCCCCGCGAGACGACAGGCGAAACGACGAGCCCGGCGATGACTTTCAGGAAGCCGACCGAGTGGTCCGCATGATCTATGGCGGACCAGAGTTCGAGTCGAAGCGCCAGCAGAAGCTCACCCATCGCCAGGTCATGCACGCGAGGGAGCCACCGGTACCTGAGTACCTCAAGTGGTCGGAAGTTCCGATCACATTCACCCGGGAGGATCATCCAAACTTCATACCGAAGCCCGGGTCCCATGCCTTGGTGGTAGCCCCGACGATTCGCAACGTTCGGCTCACCAAGGTACTAGTCGACGGTGGCAGTGGCCTGAACATCCTCTTTGCTAACACATTGAAGGAGCTCGGCCTGACTACTCTCGACCTGAGTCCCCCCCAATCCGCATTCTACGGTTTGATACCGGGAGAGGGAGCGGAACCACTCGGGCACATCACACTGCCCGTTACCTTCGGAGACCGGAACAATTACCGGACCGAGCACATGCAGTTCACGGTGGCGAACTTTGAAACTGCATACCACGCCATCCTCGGGAGGCCGGCGCTCGCCAAGTTCATGGCGATTCCTCACTACGTCTACTTGCAGGTCAAGATGCCAGGGCCTAAAGGCGTAATCACCGTCTTGTGAGACGTCCGAGTCGCATACACATGCGAGCAGAAAACTCTCAACGCGGCAGCCGCCCTGGACATGTCCAAGCGCATGGAACAAGTACTGGCTGCATCACAGGAGGTGGACAAGGACGCTCTAGAGATCCCCACCAAGAAGCCAGCAAAAGAAGCCATCGCGCCAAGCAAGGAGACGGAGCTGAAGAGGATCTCTCTGGACTTGGACGACCCAAAGAAGACGGCCATCATCGGGGCAGAGTTGGACCCCAAATAGGAAGAAGTGCTCGTCAAATTCCTAAGGGAAAACGCCGACATATTCGCGTGGAAACCATCCGATATGCCAGGTGTCCCAAGGGAACTTGCCGAGCACTCCTTGAAGGTCAATCCGACTGCCAAACCGATCAAGCAAAGGCTTCGTCGATTCGCGCAGGACCGCAAGGAGGCAATTAGGGCAGAAATTACAAAGCTGTTAGCGGCCGGGTTTATTCAGGAGGTGTTCCACCCCGACTGGTTAGCTAATCCAGTTCTTGTAAGAAAAAAGAATAATAATGATTGGAGAATGTGCGTCGATTATATAGATCTCAACAAAGCTTGCCCTAAAGACCCCTTCGTTCCTCCCCGCATCGATCAAGTCGTTGACTCCACGGCAGGCTCCGCCCTGCTCTGCTTTCTCGATTGCTATTCAGGTTATCACCAGATAGGCCTGAAGCTGGAAGACCAAATAAAAACCGCGTTCATCACGCTGTTTGGTGCCTTTTGTTATAACACAATGGCCTTCGGTCTGAAGAACGCAGGTGCAACCTATCAGAGGACGATTCAAGCATGTCTGGACCAATTGATTCCAGACATAGTAGAAGCCTACATCGACGATATCGTGGTCAAGATCATGAACCCCGAGGACATGATAGGGAACCTGACAAAGGTCTTCGAACGCTTGCGCGAATTTCGGTGGAAGCTCAACCCGGAAAAGTGTGTCTTCGGAGTACCCTCTGGTAAACTACTCGGCTTCATGGTCAGCAACCGCGGGATCAAGGCAAATCGCGAGAAGATCACTGCCATCACCAAGATGCTACCACCAACCTGTCAAAAGGATGTGCAAAAGCTCACTGGATGCATGGCAGCGCTCGGTCGTTTCATATCACGACTCGGCGTTCGCGGATTGCCGTTTTTCAAACTGCTCAAGAAGCAGGACAAGTTCATATGGGACGACGAGGTGAAGCGATCTTTCCAGGAACTCAAAGACTACCTGCAGAGCCCTCCCATCCTCGTCCCACCTCAACCAAGAGAACAGCTCTACCTCTACATCTCTGCTACTCCCCGAGTGGTTAGCACGGTACTAGTGGTCGAGCGTCCTGAGGAAGGACACGCATATGGAGTTCAGCGACCAGTCTACTTCGTTAGCGAGGTTCTGACCGTATCCAAGGTACGCTACCCCCATGTGCAGAAATTATTATATGGAGTTCTTATCTCAGCAAGAAAGCTGAAACACTACTTTGAGGCCCATCCAATCTCGGTGGTGAGCGAAAATCCTTTAGGGGAAATTCTCCATAACCGAGATGCCAGCGGTCGAATCGTCAAGTGGTCAATAGAATTGGCCGCCCATCACATAAACTTTGTTCCACGTACTGCTATCAAGTCTCAGGTCTTGGCCGACTTCGTAGCAGACTGGACAGAAAACCAAGCTCCGGCTGACGACGAGGTAGTTGAATACTCGGAGATGTACTTTGATGGCTCCCTCCAGATAAAAGGAGGCGGCGCAGGCGTACTCCTGATCTCTCCAAGTGGACAGGAATTAAAATACGTCCTTCAAATCATGTTCCCAGTATCCAACAACGCAGCCGAGTACGA
This sequence comes from Urochloa ruziziensis, assembly GCA_015476505.1. Classification (NCBI taxonomy): domain Eukaryota; kingdom Viridiplantae; phylum Streptophyta; class Magnoliopsida; order Poales; family Poaceae; genus Urochloa; species Urochloa ruziziensis. Next base: position 2,940,948 of record CM027124.1, on the reverse strand, counting down.
AGCAGCCTTGCACGGTCTCCGCATTGCAGTATCTTTGGGTATCAAACGCCTGATGGTACGCGGGGACTCTGCCCTGGTCATAAACCAGGTAAACAAGGACTGGTCCAGGACCAACGAAAAGATGGACGCATACTGCGAGGAAATTAGGAAGCTGGAAGGGAAATTCTATGGCTTAGAGTTCCATCACGTGGTGCGCGACCATAACAAGGCAGCAGATGAGCTCGCTAAGATGGGGTCCACCCGTGAAGGCGTCCCACCCGGAGTTTTCATACAAGATCTTATCAAACCATCTATCAAGATAAACCCGGATGGCACTGTCGCGGAGCAACAAGTCGGAGAATCCCCAGAGTCAGCCACATTAGTGGTAGACGAAGCGTTGGACTGGAGGACACAGATCATCGATTATCTGGACAGCGGCATATTACCCGCAGAGGTCGCGGAAGACAAAGATCTAAACTCGCTCCACGAACAAATCGTGCGGCGCAGCAAAAACTACGTCATCATCGGAGACAAGCTGTATCGTCGATCTGGAGCTTCCCAAATCCTACAAAAGTGCGTGAGTCGTGCTGAGGGTATAGAGCTCTTGACAGACATACATAAAGGAATTTGTGGCAATCACGCCGGGGCTAGAACCATTGTTGGTAAAGCTTTCCGGTCTGGTTTCTACTGGCCGACTGCTGTAGCAGACTCAGAGAACATCGTGCGGCACTGCAAAGGGTGTCAGTATTTTGCAAGGCAAATACATGCACCTGCACAACAGCTGCAAACCATACCAGCGTCCTGGCCCTTCGCTTGTTGGTGCTTGGATATGATTGGTCCATTCAAGAAGGCTCCTGGTGGTTTTGACCATGTCCTTGTAGCTATTGACAAGTTTACCAAGTGGATTGAGGTGAAACCAGTCAGAAAGCACACGGCAGCCAAGACCATCGAGTTCTTCACCGACATCACCCACCGCTTCGGAGTCCCAAATCGTATCATCACAGATAATGGTACGAACTTCGTGGCGCAGGAGTTTAAAGACTGGTGCAGCGAGAGGAGCATCAAGCTATGCCCTGCATCCGTGGCGCACCCAAGGGCCAATGGCCAAGTCGAAAGAGCCAATGGCGAAATAATCAAGGCGCTCAGGGCCCGGATATTCAAGCAGCTGAAGCAACATGACGGACGATGGATCAAGGAGTTGCCAGCTGTAGTCTGGGGGCTGCGCACACAGCCGAGTCGTGCCACGAAGCAAACTCCGTTCTTTCTGGTTTACGGCTCGGAAGCTATCCTACCAACGGACCTCACATACGGCTCCCCCCGAGTGGAGTTCTATGATGAATACGACGCGCAAGTGGCGCGCATTGAAGACCTCGACAGCATTGAGGAAAAGAGATTGGCTGCCCAGATCCAAGCCGCGCGTTACGCTCAGGTCCTGCGACGCTATCACGATCGATCAGTTAAGCAGAGGTCCTTTGAAGCAGGCGATTTGGTTCTGAGGAGGAAGCAAGACACCAAGGGCGCGCACAAGCTTGCGTCCCCTTGGGAAGGGCCATATATCATCAAGTCAGTAAGTCGCCCAGGCTCATATCGCCTCATGACGGAAGACGGCGTAGACATCCCAAATCCATGGAACATCGAGCACTTACAGCGTTTCTACGCCTGAATCAGTTATGTATTTATCTTTTTTATTTTACATTTGTTTTTTCCGAGTGATTTTGAAGGGTAATCACCCCCAGTTACGACTCGGCATGTTCACAATGAGTTATCAATAAAGATGATTTCATCTTTCATCTATTTCTACTACTCGCATTTCCTCTTTCGCGTCACGCACATAAAGTATGAGTGGAATAAACCTTAAATCGAGAGGGAAAGTACTCGCCAAGTCAAAGCTCTAAACGTACGACAAAGACTCTGCGGCATGAGACTGAGACCAACGAGGCTAATCTACTCCGTAACAGGTCAACCACTCAGAAATTAAGGCCAGCGCAGAAAGAAAGGGAGTTGTAGACCAATAAAAACTTATATACAATAATGACAATTCAAACATTGTTCAAACAATACTAGTTCGACCAAATACTACAAATATTTTATTTACATTGCAGGGTCACCAGCACCAGACGGGGCCGCTTCATCCGAGTCATCAACAACATCCTTGGACAGGACATTGGCGATGGGCTCGACTTCATGGAGTAGTCTGCCCACATCGTCTTCAGAGGTGCCGGCAGCATACCCGCGGCCGAGTGGCTCCAGGTCTGACGCCGGGAACAGCGATTTGAGCACCGCCAGGACATGGCCACAGCGGGCCTGGCTGATGGAGCAGAGCTGCCGCCGGAAGTAGCGTGGGAGCGCCCGAACGCGGTCGAGGATGGAAGCTGAAGACGATGACGCCTCCGGCTCGATCTCCTCCGCCACCACTCGGATAGCGTCCTCCAGCGCTATCTTCTCGGTGCGCAGCGCCTCAGCTCCACCTTGCAGCCGGGCCACCTTGGCACAGTAAGCTCTGTGAATTGGGACATAATCCGATATCGATAATCTACAGAAAGTTAGATCTGAATAATATTTTCACATCTGACAGAAAAACAAACAAGGAAGAACATACCTCTGAGCTCGTGCACGGCCTGGGCCTCGTTGAGCTTAGCCTGCTCTACCTCACCGCATAAATTGCGGGTGGTACGCTGGGCTTCCTCCAGCTCAGCCTGGCGCTCGACCGCAGCAGCCTCGAGTTCAGCCACTCGGGCCACCAAAGAGTCGGCCTTAGCAACTGCAGAAGATAATTCTTGAATAACCGAGGCTTTGGCCTCGGCATCAGCAGCTAAGTCCTGTAAAAACAAGTCAGATGACAATATGAATTAATGTACCACTCGGTACTTGATATCAGCAAGATAAGTAGCTCGGGAAATACCTTGGCTATGCGGCCCATGCGAAGATGGAGTGACATGAACTCCTTCAGAGGAGTCAGGGGAGCACCACCACTCATAGCGCCGACCGCCGCAGAAGCAATCTCGACCGCCGCAATCTGGGGCTCTTCCACTGCTGCAGTCGGTTCAACTGCAGGAGCATGCTGGGGGCTGCCTTGAGGAACTGGCGGCGGGGTCGGCGACGCCGGTGTAGGACTCGGCGGAGGCGGGGTTGGCTCCCGCTGCGACTCTGGTGGCGGACCCACAGGCTGATCGCTGAGAAGATCAGCCGAGTGGATCGGCACCTCTGGAGTTTGGATTGATGGGGCTTCGGTCTCAACCGCCGACTGAGGCGGAGGACCTGAGAAGGGGACCTCAGACGGCGTGCTACAGGATAAAGCATATATGGATCACTAATAGAAGAACATAAAGGTAAATCAAGAGATGATAAGGATACTTACAGAGTAGAAATGCGCATTCTCAGGCGCTTTCCTTTCCGAGTAGGGGAAGGGAGGTCCCTCGGACTTGCAGCACTCAGAGGCATTACTGCAAGGGGAGACTGCTCCGAGCTTGTGATTGGCGGTTGGAGTGACGACTCGGCGACGCCAGATTCATCTTCTTCCGAGTCAGACGACTCAGAGATAAGGAGTTGGCGGCGGCTTGGCGCATCCCTAAACACGATCCCAGTGGAGATCTTCCGCTTCTTCACAGCAGGTGCAGCCTTCCCACCACTCGGAGATAGCACATCGAGAGAAGGAGAGGATGACAGAGTGATATCCGAGTCGCGCAGATCACTCTCACTTTCCCCGACTGCTTCTTCAGATCCAACGGCCCTGCGCCGAGCCGGTTGATCCACTCCCTTTGGCATCTCAGGCAAAGGAGGGAGGGATACAAAGGCAGCTCGACCCTGCAAAAATTGGGTTCAGTTCTGAGATTACACCCAATGGGTGGAATTGAAATAAAAACAACAACAGATTGACTAAATACCTCAGGGCGTGGATTTCCCAAGTTGAACGCCGGAGGACAGTCAGTGGTCCTCAGGGAGGTTCCAGTCGCGAAGAATTTGCCAAGCCGAGCGGCGGCTTGGACTTTGTCGACGCGCTCGGGGGCTTCGCGCGTGTTGTCCCCCTCGGCGTAATACTCATACGCCGGGTAAGCCCGCTGCTTGAGTGGCTGGACCCGGCGCAGAACGAAGTTGGCTGCCACTCCGACGGCAGACAACCCATTGTCCTTCAACTGGGAAATAAGACCCAGGAGTTCCCGAACCTGATCCATTTCACTCTCCTTGGGAAGAGCGGTCCAGGATTGGGAGGGAACAGGACGAGAATCAATTTCTGGAGAGATGGCAGGCGAGTGGTTTCCTACGTAAAACCACTCGGACTGCCACCCTTTATTGGAGGTAAGGAAAGGGATGTCAAAATACTCCCGAGTTCGACCCTCGCGGAGTTAGAGTCCGGCGCCCCCGACTACTTGTGGACAGTCGGTTCGGGGATAAGGTTTAAGAAGAAAAAGATGAAGAAAAAGATTGAAGTGAGGCTCTATCCCAAGATAGGCCTCACAGAGATTGATGAAGATGGCAATATGAAGGATGGAGTTGGGATTCAATGCGCAGAGACTGATCCCATAGTAATGCAGCAGCCCGCGGAGGAAAGAATGCGCGGGCACGCCAAAGCCACAGAGAAAGAAAGATTCGAACACCACCAAATCAGAAGAGTTTGGGGTGGGGAAGGACTCACCGGCGGCGGTGCGCCACTCGGCGGTTTGCTGGTCGGGGAGGATGCCGTCGACGACGTGTTGCTCGAGGCGCCTGGTGGTGGTGATGGACTCCCTCCACTCGGCGGCGCGATCCACGGCGACCTCGGCGGTGGCCTTGGCCTTGGACGACCGGGCCCTTGCAGGCGACCTCTCCTTCCGCTTCGGGCCTTCCTTCCTCTTGGGCGCCATGGCGACGAGCGGGGCTGAAGAGCGAGGAAGAAAGCTGCGGGAGCGGATCTAGGGTTTGCTCTTGCGCGGGGAAGAGAACTGGAGCGTCGGGGAAGGCAAATGGCAAGTAAAGGAAGAAGAATGCGGCGGGGATGGCTTATAAAGGAATAAACCATTCCTCCCGCGCGCGGCGCGGCGCTCGTCTCGGGAACTCAACCGACGCAGGCACGTCCCGTCACTTTGAATTCAAAGATGCGGTAGGGAGTCGCGATATCTCGCGATATTTCGACTTCCGTAAAGCAACCGTTAGGGACGCAACGGACTTTGCGGAGTAGTGGGCCTAAATGGGCTGAAATATAGCACGACCTTTCGGTTCTGTTACGCTAATAAATTTGCGGGTTCCTGAGCTAGGGTTCAGGGGCAGAAACCACTCGGTCGTGAGGCTAAAATTAGTCGACGACCAGACTTGATTTTGCAATTAATATTGCATCCTTGCAATTGATTTTTACGTAAGGCATGCGATACTATCGCTAAAATTGACTCAGGAAATCTGGGTCAAATGCTGACAAGTATAAATCTTGTGAGAAGATAGGCTTACCATATGGTCAAGCTGAGTCGTGGGACACGACTCAGAAGTCATGCCGAGTTCAAAGAACTTGAGGACAAAATCCTTATAAAGGGGAAATAAAAAAGCCTCTGAAGGAAAAGATTATCTAAAATCCATGTCCAGAGGCATGGGGGCTGATAAAATCAGTCGGAATTCATGGCTTTCAGAGTCTTGACACGATCATGCTGAGTCGTAACAAGACTCGGGGGCTACACCCAATGGGTGCACCTGGAGGTGCACACCATTGATGGATTAAGTTTAAAAAGAGATTCATAATATTTTGCTTTTTGACCCTCGACCAGAATATTCTATTCTGCTCAAGGCTCGGGGGCTACACCCAATGGGTGCACCTGGAGGTGCACACCATTGAAGATCAAGATACAGATGGGTAAAAATTGAAGACCTTTGGCCAATTTCATACTAAAATTGCCCAAAGCCCGGGGGCTAAGTGTATTCACTTCGCTGTCGCGTCGTGAAAAAGAGCACTCCTTCCCCTCACTATGACTATAATTGAAGAATTGTTTTCAGGAACGTCTGAGCATGCACTGGATCTTCCTCGAAACCACTCGGATCTTCTTCGAAATCACTCGGATGAGATCTTAGACAACTTGGAGCACTCGAATCATACAAGAAAAGATGGAACAATTACAGCCAACGATCGGTCAAGAAGTGCTCGGGGGCTACTGTGGGGGATATAGTACCCGGGTGCCTCACGAGCAAGCTTGGCAGCCCACCAAAAGGGGGCGGCCCACCTCATCGTTCTGGACCTGAAGACGTGCGGGACAAGTCGGCGCACGGAGGAAGGATTTGGAAGGAGAAGTCCTAGTTGGAATAGGAATTATTGTAAAGAAGGAAAGGATTCTTAGAGATAGGATCGGATACAAACCGACTTGTAACTCTGCCCCCCGATATATAAGGCGGGCAGGGACCCCCTCCAAAACATCTGAACCACGACTCGAGCCAACTCGAATCACCAAAACACGCAATACAACACCCCAAACAGGACGTAGGGTATTACGTCGAATCGGCGGCCCGAACCTGTATAAACCCTTGTGTCTGTCCATCCTAACCATCCTGCTTCCGATCTTTGCGATCTTCCTTGCATTACAAATCACTTCCGTGGGTTACCCCGTGGAAGACTGCCGGAGATAATATCACCGACAGGGGGGGGGGGGGGTGGCGGCGCCGCACCGTGGATGCGGTGGAACTCGGCAGCGGCGACACGCGGCAGGCCCAAGCTCTGGGGCTTCATCTCGGCCGTGGAGTGTGCATCCGGCGGCGGCGGCGCATCCGTAGGGAGAGGGAGCCTACGGCGGCCTAGGGCGCTGCGGAGGAAGGGAGGTGGTTGGGCGCTGGAGAGGCCATTATGGCGGGGGTGAGGTGGCGGCGTCACAGATGCATGGGGCTAGGGAGGTGGTATGGGCGCGGGTTGGTGAGGATGACGCACGGGGTGGCGTGTGTGGGGCGCGCGGCGGCGGCGCGCAGCACAGCGTGACGTTCGGTGGTGCGGCGCGGTGTCGCGCAGTGCGGTGCTGCGGCGTGCAGCGCGGGGCGGGGCGGCGCTGCGGTGGTGCAGGGCGCGGCGCCCGCAGCGGCGGTGGTGACGCGGGGCTCGCCGTTGTGGCATCTCGCAGCGGCGGCCGGGCGTGGACGGTGGTGCCGGCGACAGCGTGGTGGCCTTGGGGGCGGCTCGGTGTGGCGGCGGTGTGCGGCGGCGTGGTGGTGGTGCAGCTGCGCATGCGCCAGGGTACAGCGCGTGGCGGGGCGGCGCTGCGGTGGTCCCGGCGGCGGCGACGGCGCATCGAGCGGTGGTGAATGGAAGGAAGGAGGAGAAGGGGATGAGGACTAGCCACGCGCGGTGGCCGGCTGTGTTGCGTACGTGGCACGGAGTCGAGCGGCTCACCGGGGTGCGGGCAGTGGCGGCGCCGACGAACGGTGGCGCTGGGGGAAATGTTCCCCGGTGGCGGCGCTGCGCAGGGGAGGTGGGGGATGACGTCGGGTGACGTCTCCCAGCCGGAGCACGGGCCGCGCGCTGGCTGGCCGTGCGACCGAGCTGGGCCGAGGCGGAGCGGGAAGAAGGAGTTGGGCCGGTGGAAGGGTGAGGGCGAGCGAGGAGGGGAGTTTGAGGGGCGTTTGTGGACTTAGATGATGGGCTGGAAGAGGAGGATGGGCCAAGACCGGAGTTGTGGCCCATCTATCCTTTGAATAGCTTTTCCATTTATTTCAGAAGGATTTGGGTTTAAATTTGAATGGGGATTCAAATTTAAATAGAGTTTGGAGGTGAGGTTTGAGATGAATATCATGTTGGGATATTTTAGAAAGATTTGGGATGGAAATTTGAAGGGACTTCTATAGGAAACATTTTTAAACATAAGACACATATAAAACCATTTATCAAAAAAAAGGTTATTTAGCAACAAAAAAAACAACAAGCCTACACAGGTTATCTAACAGCACAAAACTTTCTCTGAGAGCTTTTAACTTAAGATACACTGAAAATTTCCAACATTAATCTAACAGAAACTAATATTTTGTAAAAGACAAAAAGACTAAAATCTACCAAACAACAAACACAACAAGATTATGCACAAATGCAAAACTTCACAGAACACTAACATAACATACACAGATTTATCATGATTTATTGAGCTCAAAACAGTTTCACAAGCATTTTTAACAGCACCAACAGCTAATTAGGAAAAAAAGCTTAACTTAAACTACACCAGACAGCATCATCCCAAAAAACTGTGCTACAAAAACACATTTAAAGCTACGTGATTTCTCAAATGTTTGGACATGCAGAACGATATTTTGACAGAAAGCTAACAAACTAAACAAAACTTCTACGCAGAAACAACAACTACAACAGATTATATTTTTCTGCTGTAACCAAGACAACAAGCTCAACAAAATGGGTTTCACAATTTCCCACTTCCTGAGACCTATGCATTAAACAAGAAATACATGCATGCCGAAATTACAAACAAAAGAAAACCCCGAAAACCCTTTTGCGCTTAGACCCCTGGATCTAAAAGATCTATTACCCAACCAGTCCTTTCTTCACAGATCAGCCCCTAGATTTTCCAGAAAAACCCCCTCGAAGATTCCACTTAAACACTTACCCCCGCACTCTTTCACATAACCCCCTGGAAAGAATTCCCCTTCTAATTGAACACCCCTGGCCGATCTCCGCCGCACACAGGCGCACCGCCGCGCGTTTGACCGGCGTGAACTCGCCGGAGAGGAGGTCGGAGACGCGCCGGAGATGACCCGGCAGCCTCAGGACTCCAAGCCGCACCACCCTAGGCATGAAAAACCCAAGGATTTTAAAGGCGGAATGGCACACTTCCACGGCCGGCGGATAACCGAGAAGATGACCGGCGCTTAAGCTCACCGACACTTCGGAGTTCACGATGAGGATAGCGCATGGCTTCAGGGAGTCAAGGAGTATCCATTTGGGTGCTTTGAGGAGGCGGAGAAGGATAGAAAGGCTAAGCTCAACGGTGAGGTGGGGTGGCGGCAATGGCGGCCGGAAATTTTTGGACGGCGACGGCTCTGGAGGCGGAGTGCGGTGGAGCGGAGTGGGTCGAGGACGACTGAGGGCGATGAGGGAGAGTTATTGGCGCAGTGAATTGGACAATGACGGGTTAACCGCGGTGAATTCCGCCGAGCGACAGCTCAAGGCCCATTTTTGGCCGTGTCGACGACGGGTGGCGCTCGGCTCGTCCTCCAGCTGCGGCGCATGGCTGGACGACCAAGCTGGCGAGGTGAAGCAATGACACGGGTCCAAACAAGCTGAAGGGGTGGCGCGTGGCACCGACGGCCACCGACGGCGCCAGCACAGCGTGCGGCCGGCCGTTTCCCCCCTCCTGCGTTTTACTGAATCGACTTTGTCGATTCAGTAGCTACAGTAACCTGCAAACCCCCTCCCAAGAATTGATCCAAACTCAAAATCTTGTGTAGAAACTTTCCAAAACTCCAATACAAAAGTTGTAGATGGTACTAAGGGGAACAACTTTTGTTAAAGTCATATGGTTCAAAAAGATTTGGTTTGAGAGATACACTTGATCAAACTTCGGCCAAAATCTCGAACTCAGAAAATTTTCTAAGTCCAGAACTGAATTGGATTTAGCTGACTTTGAGCATGAAAAAGAAATAGTTAGAGTTTGAGATCCTGGAGTTGTTCATGGTTTTTGAAGGTTCAAACTACCAGCTTTCAAACCATGAACTTGATTTGGTTTGGATAGATTGAAAAATAAAAGATATAGTGCTCTAAAGTTGGCTAATGGCTGCTGTCAGGAATTGGACTTAGCCAATTTCAGAAGTGCTGAAATCAGCAGTTTGACCAACATTTGACCAAGAGTTTGAGCAAGTAAAAGATGTTTTTGCTCAAAACCAAAACTTCTAGCTGAAAGTAGATAGTTCACTAATGAATTTTCAAATTGGCCAAAAGCCACTTGTTTAAACATTTCTAGTTTTAAACAAGCCCCCAAAAGGGTTAAAAGGAAAAGGTTTGACTTAACCAAATTTGAATTCAAAGGAGTTTTAAAAATGAAATTTGACTTTTGGGAGTCCATTCAAATATGATACTCAGTTCAAAAACATGATGAGCACCACAAACTTTGTACAATAGGTAGATGTGCATGATAAAAATTTCAAAAGTGACACGGGGTGTCACAGCCCTCCCCCCTTAAAAGAATCTCGTCCCGAGATTCCGGTGTAAAGAGAGAGCGTAGAATTTAGATACCTTAATGCAGCATCTAAAAACTCTGGATACTTGGATTTGAGATAAGATTCTTGTCCCCATGTTGCTTCTTTGTCAGAGTGATGAGTCCACTGAACTTTATAAAATTTAATGGACCGACTTCGAGTAACTCTTTCAGTAATATCCAGAATCTTGAAAGGTTGTTCCTCATATGATAAGTCGGGTTCAAACTCAATTTCTTCATGAGCAATCCCTTCAATAGGAGCCCTAAGACATTTGTTGAGTTGAGATACATGAAAGATATTATGAATAGCTGCAAGCTTGGACGGCAGTTGTATCTGATAGGCAACTGGACCACATTGTTTAATGATTTCAAAAGGTCCAATAAAACGAGGAGCTAATTTTCCTTTGACTCCAAATCTCTGAACACCTTTAGTTGGTGATATTCGAAGATAAACATGATCCCCAACCTTGAAAACTAAAGGTCTTCTTCTTTTGTCAGAATAACTCTTTTGCCGCGACTGAGCGGTCTTAAGATTTTGCTGAATGATTTTGACTTTATCCTCGGCCTCCTTAACCAAGTCTGGACCGAAGATTTTTCTCTCACCAGTTCCCGACCAATTTAACGGTGTTCGACACCTTCGACTATATAGAGCTTCAAATGGTGCCATTTTCAAACTGGATTGGTAGCTATTATTGTAAGAAAACTCAGCTAAAGATAAACTTTTGTCCCAACTCTTGTTGTAATGAATGACACAAGCTCTGAGCATGTCTTCCAAAATTCGATTCACTCTTTCGGTTTGTCCATCGGTCTGAGGATGATAAGTTGAACTTCGGATGAGTTTAGTGCCTAACAGCTCATGCAATTGTTTCCAAAAGCGAGCTATAAATGGTGAACCTCTATCTGAAATGATAGTCTTTGGAACTCCATGCAAACGCATAATTTGATCTAAATAGATCTCAGCATATTGAGTTGCTGAAAAAGCATTGTTGACAGGAATGAAATGTGCTGACTTGGTGAGTCTATCAACAATAACCCATATAGAATCGTGTTTCTGAGGAGTCAATGGCAAGCCCACAATAAAATCCATACTTATATCTTCCCATTTCCATGAAGGTATGGGCAATGGTTGCAAAGTTCCACTGGCTTTCAAGTGACTAGCTTTTACCCTTTGACAAGTATCACACTCTGCTACGTATTTAGCAATCTCCCTTTTCATTTGGGTCCACCAAAAATTTTCTCTCAAATCTTGATACATTTTACTGCTCCCTGGATGAATAGAGAATTTAGAAAGATGTGCTTCATGAAGAATTCTCTTCCTAAGCTCATGATCTTTAGGAACTACTAGACGATTATTGAACCTTAAAACTCCATCATTGTCTTGGCGAAAACATTTATACTTTCCATCATTTTCAGCTAGCTTTTGCTTAATGATCTGTACTCCTTTAGATTTAGACTGAGCCGCGACAATCTGATCTTGGAAAGTAGGTTGAATCAAAAGGTGATTCAAAGTACCCTGTGGAATAATTTCCAAATTCAATTTGCCCATCTCTTTAGAAAGAGTGGCATTTTGGGTCTCAAAGATATAAACTGGCAATTACCCCTGCGGCTGAGTGCATCTGCAACTACATTTGCTTTGCCTGGATGATAATGGATTTCAATTTCATAATCTTTAATCAACTCCAACCATCTTCTTTGCCTCATGTTGAGATCAGCTTGAGTAAAAATATACTTGAGACTCTTGTGATCGGTATAAATATTGCAATGAGTACCCATAAGATGGTGCCTCCAAATTTTTAAGGCATGTACCACTGCAACAAGTTCAAGATCATGTGTCGGATAATTCTTCTCATGAGGTCGAAGAGCTCGAGAGGCATAAGCAATAACTCGATTATCTTGCATAAGAACACAACCAAGTCCTATGCCTGATGCATCACAATAAACATCGAAAGCTTTAGAAGTGTCCGGTTGAGCAAGAACTGGGGCAGATGTCAGTAGTCTTTTCAAAGTATGGAATGCTTCATCACACTTGTCACTCCATTTAAATTTCTCCCCTTTCTTCAGAAGCTCCGTGATAGGTTTGGCAATCTTGGAAAAATCTGGAATAAAGCGACGGTAATACCCCGCCATTCCAAGAAAACTTCTGATTTGATGAACAAATTTAGGAGGTTCCCAATCTAGAACTTTTTGCACATTCACTGGGTCAACGGCAATACCATCACCGGATACGGTGTGACCCAAAAATTTCACACTCTTCAACCAAAACTCGCATTTGCTGAACTTAGCATAGAGCTTATGATCCCTTAATCGCTGAAGAACAATCCTAAGATGTTCAGCATGCTCTTCCTCATCCTTGGAATAAATAAGAATGTCATCAATAAATACCACGACAAACTTGTCCAGCTCCGGCATAAAAACTGAGTTCATAAGATACATAAAATAGGCAGGAGCATTGGTGAGTCCAAAAGACATGACTAAATATTCATATAAGCCATATCGAGTGGAAAAATATGTCTTGGGAATATCACAAGGCCGAATCTTGATCTGATGATAACCCGACCGAAGGTCAATTTTTGAGAACACTTTTGCTCCAGTCAATTGATCAAAGAGAAGGTCGATACGTGGAAGAGGGTATTTATTCTTGATGGTAACTGCATTGAGGGGCCGATAGTCCATGCATAATCTCAAAGTATGATCCTTCTTCTTCACAAACAGTGCAGGACAACCCCAGGGAGAAGAACTTGGTCTAATATAGCCCTTGTCAAGAAGTTCTTGTAGTTGGATCTTCAGCTCTGCTAGTTCATTGGGCGGCATACGGTACGACCTTTTTGAAATTGGTGCGGTACCGGGCTGCAACTCAATTACAAATTCAATATCCCGATCGGGTGGCATTCCCGGAAGATCATCAGGAAAAACATCTGGAAATTCATTTACGACCGGAATATCTTCTAACTCAACTTGGATCATAGCAAAGGTGCAATTATCTGGAGAAGGTGTGGATGGCAAATAAAGTGTGGAGACACCATGACTAGGGGAATTTATTTCAATACCCCGAGATGATAAATCTAAGACAACTCCGTGCTTTTGCATCCAGTTCATACCCAAAATAATATCTATCCCCTTGTTATCCAGACAGATAAGCTCAGTGTCAAACACTTTACTTCCAATCTGGAGAGGAATTGGTTTAGTCACCCGGTTGGTAGCTATCTTCCCACCAGGACTGGATATCATATAATTACAATTTAACTGTGCCATTTGAAACCCATATTTTTCTATGCATGCCATATTGACAAAACTATGTGATGCTCCAGAATCAAATAAAACAACAACAGGTTGGTTTCGAACTTGAAACGTACCCGCCATGACTGGAGTACCCTCTGGAATAGCATCAATGGTAGTGAAATTCACACGGCCTTGCTTAACCACCATTTGCTTCTTGTTCTGACGATTATTAGGCTGCTGCCTGGGTGCATTATTTCCACCTTTGGGTGGTGCTCTGCATTCCTTAGCAAAGTGTCCCGGCTTCCCGCAATTGTAACACGGAAAATTATGTGTACGCCCCTGCTGCTGAGGCGGAGGTGCACGAGATCCTTGGCCTTGGGATTGTCCCTGAGCTTGATTTGGGCGAAGAACCCAATAACCTTGCTGCCCTTGCCTCTGCTGAGCATTTTGAGGAGCCTTCTGTGGGGTCTTTTGCTCCACTCAGAATCTCTGTCCGGAAGCACTAGATGATGCAGCTGGGGCTTTCCTTTTCTTGTCAACCTGATGAGCCAGATTACTATCCTCCTGAGTGATGGCCATGTTCACCAATTCGTTAAAACTGGCAGGCTTAAAAGAACCAAACTTTTCTTCAATTTAGTGTTAAGCCCGCGACGAAAACGATCTTGCTTTTTAGCATCCGTATCCACATGATGACCAGCATACTGCGATAAATGATTAAAAGCCTGTGAATACTGCACCACACCCTGATTACCCTGAGTAAGCGCCAAGAACTCATTAGGTTTCCTCTCCAAGAGACCATCAGGAATATGGTGTGAACGAAAAGCAGTTTTGAATTCATTCCAAGATACAACATGATCAGCAGGAAGTGTAGCACGATAATTATCCCACCACATGCGGGCATCATCTCTGAGCTGCTGAGCTGCAAACCGAGCTTTATTGGCTTCTGAACATGGATATATCAATAACGCAAATTTTGACTCGATGATGTTGAGCCAGACATCAGCATCAAGAGGCTCCTTTGCCTTGAAGAACTGCGGTGGTTGAGTGCCAAAGAAATCCGGGTAGGAAGCTTCACGCGGCATCTCATGCTGTGGCTCCTGGCGTGGCTGATTCTGCTGCATTTGGACAATCACACGCATAAGTTCGGTGTGCTGAGCCATTTGATGGGCCATAAACTCCCGGAGATCAGGAGGTCCCGGCAGATTTCCTTCATCCCCACCCCCGGCACCATCCGGAGCGTCGGGCATTCTGCATAATCCACCAAATGCAGATTAGTCATACAACTTTGCAATAATTTCTCAGTGAGCGATGATGAATAACATCAATACTCAGAAATGAAAATATTATAGCATAGTGCATGACATAAAAATCCAATATAGAGTTAGTCTCGGAAGTTAGATCCAATCGTCCTTTGAACGTGATACTATCACTTTTCCACTTCTCAGCGGTGGACAGATCGCACAGGTTTAGCGTAAAATTCGTATTTCGCAAACTACTAAACCAAAAATGCTCAAATTTTTCCAGTAGATTCAAAATTTTATATTCCACAACTTTCGTATTCAACTCCCGAACTAAATCTCATATTAACATGGGTCAAAAATTCGTTCTTTATCTCTCTGCCAAATCTGTTTTTCAGCAGACAGAGTCGAATTGTTTCTTCTGTTTCTCCCAAACTACTGATCCAACGGACTTGAAATTTTACCAGCAGCTGCCTCATGAAATTTGCAACAACTTTGGTATTCATCAATCTGCCTAGAAAAATAGTTATCAAGGCGTAAAAATTCCAATACAAATCTGCTGCGAAAATTTCAGAACAAACCAAAGTGCTGTATTGAAAAAGGAAATTAGGTTCCACTTTACATCCATACATCATAATTATTACAACACCAAGGAAAAGAGTTCAACTGAAAAGTACTCCACAACACAACTTATTACAAGCTGGAAATTAAGATACAACACATGATAACGGGAATTTTCCGAAGGTAAACATAAATCAGTCGGATTCCTCGTTATCAGTGAAAAAGATGCGTTCTTCCGGTTCCTCCTCTTCTTCTTCAGTTTCCTCTTCATCACCTATTTCTTCCTCCCCATTCATTTCATCTAGCTCTTCTTCCGTATCCTCTTCCTCACTGATCCACCCATACGCAGGACCAGTGACTTGTGGTTGTGGGACTGGAGCAACTGGCTCTTCCTGATCGGATAGCTGCGGTTCTACGGGTGGTCCAGGTCAGTCATCCAAACCAGAATCACCTTGATCAGGCAACTCTTCTGGTGGATGGTTAGCTTGGGGCCCTTCAGCCCAGACTCCCTCCTGCTCTTGCATAAGGTTGTCATTCTCCACTTCTAAATCATACACACGTTCCTCCAAGCTTCCAATCACAGCCATGTGTTGGTCTACCTGTCCCTGCATTGCCGCTCTTTCCTGGGCCTGGGAGTTAGCAGCATTCAACATAGCGCCATAACTGAAAGCCATGCTCTCAATCAGACGGTTAACATTATCCATATAGCGAGTCATGTTCTGCACATCATTAGAGTTTTCGTGCTTAACACTGGAGCTAGACTCACCCACTTCAGTTGTAGAGGACATAAAAACACCCGCTGGAGCTCCAAAAGTTTTTATCTGATGCTTAAAGCTTAGCTGCTGCAAGGCTCTCCAAGCGGCAGTGTCACTAGCCTCCTCATAACTTCCCCCGGAAACAACAATGCGAATTTCTTCACCCACTCCTGGCTGTAAACTGGGAATAACCAATGAGACCTCACAACGGTTTATCCCTGTTTCAGTGATGTATCTTCCCACGTACTGAGGAGCGACCACGTATCCCAAAGTCTGCATGGTCTCCCAAAGCTGGGAAGGAAAACCCTCTCGGTATAAACCATTGGAGAAAAGGCGACCATCGATATCAGTGTGATGTGGGGGTTGTTGTTTGGGAAACTCATCTGAAATGAAAACAAATAAGGCTTAGCACTTGATTTGGAAAAGATGTTGCTGAATTTAGAATTGGACAGATTCCTGGCAAGTAAAGAAAAATTCATAGCTCTCAACTGATGTATGCAAAAATGCTCAAACTTTGCCAGAACATCTGTTAGATATGTCTCTACAACTTTCTTATGAAGTGAAAGGCTTGATTCAGATGTTAAGATAGGGTAAAAATTCAAAGACTCATTGCTGTCCTCCAGAAAAATTCCAGGAAACAGGGGCTTACTAAAACATGCATATCTCAAGCTATACTGAAGATAAAAATGTGAAATTTTTACAGCAGCAAGCTAACCAAATTCTGAGCAACTTGCCTTTAACTCTTCCCTGCAGAAAACATCATTTGCTAGCCGAGAAAATTTCGACCAGCAGCAGACGTCCAAAACCCCCAGCTAGATCAACCTTAGGTGCAATGCAAAGTGGATGGTGGTGTAGATCCCAGGGCACCCTAGCAAAATTTTAAAGCTTTTTCAACAGATTTTAAAACTCATGATGCATGCTCGTCCTAACCGCCCTCACAAAGAAAAATAATTGCCAAGTATTTTTGGTCTTACGTTGTTAGGATTGGTGGCAAAACCATACGGCTCTCACTATAATAACTAATCGTATTGTACACGTCTTAACTTACGTAACGCATGTTAGTGTACCTGCAGAAAACACAGTGTATAAATTGAACCTTTCATGCCAGCACTCATGAAAGCGTCCCCATACATTACCGTTCTCTATAGTAACGGTATCCATACATCCCGTGCCGTATGGACAACACATAGAGGCAACTTTACACCCAATATAATCCACAACAGTGCATGGTTATATTGGCTGCAGCTCAAGGAGGCCACCGCTTGAGCACGGCGTTCGGATTTCACTGTACCGACCGAGGTGTCAAGGTGTCCCCATTGACCGGAGATCCTCACCCTCTGTCGATGCATAAATAAAGGTTGATTGTGCAACAAAATAAGTTTTGACAGAAAGTAATATGCTGGAAGTTAGCTGCAAAGTTAGATAGCCACCTGATTCACATACCCATAATTCCCTAGGGCTTACGTTCTAAAAATTAATTCCTTAACGTGACCAACTCATTTTTGCAAACCAGATTAACTTTTATTTCCGAAAACACATTTTTAAGACAAGTTAAATCATCCGCCAAGTATTTTCGGCTCTGGTACCAGCTGTGGCAGAACCACCTCAAATTATGTCAGCTCAAGTGCATTGTCCCTTAGCTAATGCAAGCAGTACAGCACACTCGCACTTCAACTGACATAACCGTGTAGTTGCTGTCGGGTAACTCTCGATTACACCACTGATCACATTGTCGAAACCAATACGAGGCAAGTCTCACTCCACGATGAGCACAGATGATTAACGAGTCACAAATTTTACAACACAGTACACGTGGATTAAATTACAAAACAGAAGATGATAAAAAGTTATTACAACACAGAGTTTTAAAGCACAGCGGAAATTTAAAACATTACAAGTCTACGACGATAACATAACATAATAATGCACAGGTAGCCCAGCCGGCTTGATCATTCCCTCGGCTCCACACCCTGCGAAACCGGCACAAACTGCAACTGAAAACCCTCAGGAACACCAAACGGGAAGGCTTCAGCGAACTGCTCTGCTATACTAGACTCAGACTCTGAAAAAGGGTAAACACAAGCAGGTTGAGTAATTTAATACTCAGCAAGACTTACCCGACTTAAGATTACTAAGACCCCTAGTATGCAAGGCTTTTGGCTGGGTTTTTGTTTTGCCAAAAAGAAGCAGCTAAATAGATCCTTACTTTCAAATTTTAGCATCCAAGTTTTAGTTGATCTATTTGATCTAAGTTAGCATTTAAAAAACTTTTACAAAGAGAGCAAGAACTTGATTATAATTCATACAGCATATGACCATCAACAATATTCAAGTTCTTAACTAGCGATGCTGCCCAGTGATCAAGAGCTCAATACCGTGAGTACGGCGAATCGATTCGGTTTTATCCCTTGCAAGGTTAACCTACCCACACGGCACAAACGAGCCCCGTCGAGCCGCTCATGCCAGCCGTTCCTTCAGCCAACACTAAGTACTTGACCTACCCTGCGACCCTCAAGTACCAGTCCACACCGATACCAACGACGGGTCAGCCATGAGTTACTCTAACCGGTACATGAATAGGAAGTCAGGCGTAGTTCAACATACCAGTGCGAGCTAAAGTACATAAGTTACCAGTTTCAACTACCTCTTACTCCCAGCATGTGAGGTAGTACAGTTCAATCTTGATCCCAGAGCCAACAACGAACGGGCCTTAAACGACACAGGCGGAGCTACACCAATCCATTTCTTTCCCTACCAAAACTCTCCGCCCGGTCTATACTTTTTCCAATCTAATTGACATGTTGAGCAAAACTTGCTGAAAGAAACCAACTTAGCTTCTCGCGAGTAACAGACAATTACTCGACTTCTACCGTTTAACCAGCCTAGCAATTCTATCGACCTACGCATACTAGTAAAAACTCTGGGTTTCCTAAGGATCATGCAACTAGGTTTTCAGTCAACTCCTATGAAAACTTAAATGCATAAGGTAAAGACTTTGTAAAGTAAATAATTCAAATTGCGGCTGCGTTAAAAGGGTTGGATGCGCTCCGGTGCTTGCCTTCGCTGGCCTTGGGCCCTTCCGAGTCTTGGCTCGGGTCTTGTTCTGCTTCAACAACAACAACCTCGGGCTCTGGCTCAGCTTCGGACTCAGGCATCAGATTATAAATCCCGTCAGCTAGCACGTTCTCTACATGAAGATGCACATGTGTGAGCTTAGAACAACAGTTGGAAAAGATACAAAAACTCTAATGCAGCAACTCGATTATACAGGTCAAGTACAAACACAGATATGCACATGAAATCACATGAAATGTTGCTAAAACCATTTTTAGTATTTTATAGAGTAAGTGCATATCTCTTTAAACAAGATTAACTTATCACTAAGAAAGAAAGATAACAACAGATGCAAGCTTAACAGAGATCACCAAAACTATTTAGGAAACATTTTATTAACATAAAGACATATATAAAACCATTTATTACATAAAGAAAAGGTTATTTAGCAACAAAAATAAAACAAACAAGCCTACACAGGTTATCTAACAGCACAAAAACTTCTCTGAGAAGCTTTTAACTTAAGATTACCACTGAAAATTTTCCAACATTTTAATCTAACAGAAACTAATTATTTTGTAAAAGACAAAAAGACTAGAAATCTACCAAAACAACAAACAGTAACAAGATTATGCACACAAATGCAAAACTTCACAGAAACACTAACTAGACATTAACACAGATTTATCATGATTTATTGAGCTCAAAAACAGTTTCACAAGCATTTTTAACAGCACCAACAAGCTAATTATGAAGAAAAAGCTTAACTTAAACTACACAGACAGCATGCACCCCAAAAATTTACTGTGCTCACAAAAACACATTTTAAAGCTACTGTGATTTTCTCAAAATTTTTGGACATGCAGAACTATTTATTTTGACAGAAAGCTAACAAACTAAACAAAACTTCTACGCAGAAAACAACAACTTAACAACATGATTTTATATTTTTCTGCTGTAACCAAAGATGCAACAAGCTTAACAAAATTGGTTTCACAATTTTCCAACTTTCCTTTGATTTACTATGCATTAAACAAGAAATACATGCATGCCGAAATTACAAACAAAATAAAACCCGAAAACACTTTTGCGCTTAGGCCCCTGGATCTAAAAGATCTATTACCAACCAGTCCTTTCTTCACAGATCAGCCCCTAGATTTTCCAGAAAACCCCCTCGAAAGATTCCGCTTAAACACTTAACCCCCGCACTCTTTCACATAACCCCCTGGAAAGAATTCCCCTTCTAATTGAACACCCCTGGCCGATCTCCGCCGCACACAGCGCGCCGCCGCGCGTTTGACCGGCGTGAACTCGCCGGAGAAGAGGTCGGAGACGCGCCGGAGATGACCCGCAGCCTCAGGACTCCAAGCCGCACCACCTAGGCATGAAAAACCCAAGGATTAAAGGCGGAATGGCACACGTCCACGGCCGGCGGCGGATAACCGAGAAGATGACCGGCGCTTAAGCTCACCGACGCTTCGGAGTTCACGATGAGATAGCGCACGGCTTCAGGGAGTCAAGGAGTATCCATTTGGGTGCTTTGAGGAGGCGGAGAAGGATAGAAAGGCTAAGCTCAACGGTGAGGTGGGGTGGCGGCAATGGCGGCCGGAATTTTTGGCCGGCGACGGCTCTGGAGGCGGAGTGCGGTGGAGCGGAGTGGTCGAGGATGACGAGGGCGATGAGGGAGAGTTACTGGTGCAGTGAATTGGACAATGACGGGTTAACCGCGGTGAATTCCGCCGAGCGACAGCTCAAGGCCCATTTTTGGCCGTGTCGACGACGGGTGGCGCTCGGCTCGTCCTCCAGCTGCGGCGCATGGCTGGACGACCAAGCTGGCGAGGTGAAGCAATGACACGGGTCCAAACAAGCTGAAGGGGTGGCGCGTGGCACCGACGGCGCCAGCACAGCGTGCGGCCGGCCGTTTCCCCCTCCTGCGTTTTACTGAATCGATTTCGTCGATTCAGTAGCTACAGTAACCCGCAAACCCCCTCCCAAAAATTGATCCAAACTCAAAATCTTGTGTAGAAACTTTCCAAAACTCCAATACAAAAGTTGGTTTGAGAGATACACTTGATCAAACTTCGGCCAAAATCTCGAACTCAGAAAATTTTCTAAGTCCCAGAACTGAATTGGATTTAGCTGACTTTGAGCATGAAAAAGAAATAGTTAGAGTTTGAGATCCTGGAGTTGTTCATGGTTTTTGAAGAGTTCAAACTACCAGCTTTCAAACCATGAACTTGATTTGGTTTGGATAGATTGAAAAATAAAAGATATAGAGCTCTAAAGTTGGCTAATGGCTGCTGTCAGGAATTGGACTTAGCCAATTTCAGAAGTGCTGAAATCAGCAGTTTGACCAACATTTGACCAAGGGTTTGAGCAAGTAAAAGATGTTTTTGCTCAAAACCAAAACTTCTAGCTGAAAGTAGATAGTTCACTAATGAATTTTCAAATTGGCCAAAAGCCACTTGTTTAAACATTTCTAATTTTAAACAAGCCCCCAAAAGGGTTAAAAGGAAAAGGTTTGAGTTAACCAAATTTGAATTCAAAGGAGTTTTAAAAACGAAATTTGACTTTTGGGAGTCCATTCAAATATGATACTCAGTTCAAAAACATGATGAGCACCACAAACTTTGTACAATAGGTAGATGTGCATGATAAAAATTTCAAAAGTGACACGGGGTGTCACAAAAATTGTGCATCATAAATATTTCATTGTATAGAACTAGATAATAGAATACAAACATCATGGACAAATTATTATAAACACCAACATATGTTTTATATAACGAACTAATCTTTTAACATCATGAATAAATTCACATAATAAAAAATTGTTTCATAAAGTGTTGGAGGTACGACCATGGACCCACAGGGACGCATGGATAATCTTCGAAGGAAGTCGTGCCATACGTAGAGACTACGAGTAGAGTACTGCAAGGACTCTCCTCGTTACTAAAACTAGTCATATGACTTGTAAACTACTCATATTGACTTGTAAAGCACTCTACGAGTTGTATTAGGTTAGGATTCTACTCGGAACCGACCTTGTCACCCTGCCCCCCGTGTATATAAGGCTGGGCAGGGACCCCATCAAAAGATTACGACCTCATTGAATACAAATCACCATACAGGACGTAGGGTATTACGCTATCTCGGCGGCCCGAACCTGTCTAAAATCCTGAGTCTCTTAGCCTTTGCGTTCCTGATCTCGGCGAAACACCACCTGAATTCTACTACCTCAGGGTATCCCTCGGTAGGATCGACGGTAGAATACCGACATAAAGAACAAACAGATTGACATTACGACAAATTAGTTTAATAGATGAACAATTTATTTTATTAACAAATTAGCTCTGCACATAAAGAAATCAAATAAAATAGGAACAATTAAAATGAAACAATAGAAAGGGAAAATGTGAAAATTAAAAAATGACAAGAGATTAAAACAAAAATGCTATTAGAAATATATGAATAGGAAAATGAAGGGAAGAAAATAATAAAGAAAAAGATAATTGTGGGCTGTCTCCTATCTTCACTATAAAAGCAAACAAAAGAAATAGAAAAAAAATGGAATGTGCCAAATGTCTCCTGGCACAATAGGTAACAAGTGAAAATGTGCCGAAATCAGCCATTATGAATGATAACAATAAAGTTATTATGGACATAGAACGACAATTATAATCCTTAAAATGAATAATTATAAGTATAGGATATAAGCAAATAATAAAAACTAATAAAAAATAAAAATAAGAGAATATGTGGAGAAAGAATAGATAAAATAAGTATAGTTTTTTTTAAGATATGAGTATACGAATAAGAATAAATAATACGAGTTGTCAAAATAGGATATATGAAATACAATTGTAAAACGATTGGCGTGTGGAACATTGGAGATTGAAGCACTACAATTCTTGGCTTCCTATGGATGGCCATCTCGTGTGCGAATTGGTTTTTAATAAGTTGGTTGTTTCACCAAACAATGTTTTAGCTTTGGACTGATTCCTTCTAGTCGAGGGGATGAGGAAGCCGGAATTTGCTTCCATTATCTGAAAACGTGACTCTAGTTGGGCTGCTCGTGGCTTGCTTTATGAGCTGAGCTGCTGGAAAACAAGGGCCCAATAAGAAGCTATGCCTGTCAGGCAGGTAGGGAAATTGCCTCTTGATGCCCGTTTGCTATTGGCAGGCTTATACAAATTAAGAATGCTTTTGCAACCCCCAATCATGAGGCGCACATAGATCTCCCTACCTGATGTCTGACGGTAAGATCCACATATTGACATCATCGATCATACTTTCTGCGCTGACCATTACTTAGCATACCCAAACCTGTTCCGTGACCATAAAATGCGACAATGATCTGGCATAATTAGACAGAAATATAGAGAGCTACTGCACATGGCGCTGTGGAGACTGGAGAAACGACGAAGGATTATTGCCCGATCCATGTTGTCGTCCTGCTGGACGGAGGCCGACGGCGTATATGAATCCATCCCATGTGCGCTCGCTGTTCAACGCGCTCACCGCCGGCACACCGACCGCTGCGGCAACTGCTCCGGTGGTGTACGCGGTCTCTCCGAACTGAAGAATCTCTTGTGTCACTGAATGCTTGCTACTGATAGCGAAAACCGGCCAGTCGTTTGATTGTGATTGGATGGCACAGATG
Organism: Urochloa ruziziensis; assembly: GCA_015476505.1. Classification (NCBI taxonomy): domain Eukaryota; kingdom Viridiplantae; phylum Streptophyta; class Magnoliopsida; order Poales; family Poaceae; genus Urochloa; species Urochloa ruziziensis. The sequence goes on along the minus strand of CM027124.1, from coordinate 2,917,343 downwards.
CCTGTGGCGACACAAAGAGATCAGATCATGGACGCATCGATACTGAGGCCTTGTTTAGTTCCAAAATCCAAAATCCAAAATAAATGTTTAGACACATGTATGGCGTACTAAATGTAGGTAAAAACAAATCGCATTATATAGATGGACTGGAATTTGCGAGACGAATCCAATGAGTCTAATTAGGACGTGATTAGACACTAAATTGCTACAGTAATGCTACAGTAACATGTGCTAATGACAGATTTGTTAGGTTCATTAGGTTCGTCTCGCGAATTCCAAACGTAATCTGCAATTAGTTTTTTAATTAGTCTATGTTTAATACTTCAAATGTGAAAATATTTCTTTCCAAAATCTTTTCACCGCGGAACTAAACACGGCCTGAAACTAATACGTAATGTCTGAACGAGTCAAGAGAGAATCCTAGCAGAAGCTAGCCACGTACTGCACGATTCGTGCCCAATGCATGAACGCAAACGATTGGTACTTGGTGGGGCAGCGCCTGACTGACAGACTGACAAGTGGACGCACAGGAATGGATCATATATATGTTTATCCGACCAAGCAATGGTGCAGTTGATTCAATCACACGCATGCATGTGCCTGACATTCCAAACTGCCGAACGGCGCCAAACGCTGGGTTCAAGCGGCACCCAACGGCCGGAACAGGTGCTGCTTGCCCTGTTGCTGCTCCAGCCAGCGATGCTGCTTGCCATGGCCTCATGGCGAAAGCAATCAATTCACCAAAATCCATTGTCTCGCAACACGTACGCACGAATCTCCGCTCCAGGAATTTGTCGTACTGTGTGATGCCGATTCTGGGTTCAAAACTTGTCAACTTTTAAGTCATTAAACACATTTGAGCTTGTGATGGAGAGAATGAGCGGTCGGTGGCCTGCTGATCAGAATGCGAGCCAGTGTCATATTTGCTCGCATGTATCTCATAAATAATGACTACTAATGACTTCAAAACTTATTTTGAAATCACGAAAATTATGGGTCTCGGATTAGCGTGGAAAATAACACCATGCATCTCATAAAGTTATTTTTTTGAAACGAATCTCATAAATTTATTTATTTTTATGCTAGAAGAAAGTAATAAAATGACATACTACAGTACATGTATGTCTAAGAGCAACTCCAAAAGAGTTGCCATATGGCTCTCTAAAGCCAAATTTGGCAAATGAAGTAAAAAACCAAGGTCCAACAGACTCTCTATCGGACTCCCTATCCCATCCGGCTTGCCAAACTTCACCCCGGCCAACCTAGCAGCCTCTCCACGACTTGCCAAAACGTGGGTCCCACGCACCTGCAATCCAATCCCAACCACAGCCCCACCCCGGCCTTCGTCGATCGCCCGTCTACCTGGAGCACTGCCGCCCCCCACAGCGCCGCTCCGGCCGTCGCCCACACAGCACCGCTGGTGGAGAGCACCGGTGGGAAGGATCCGCGGGCTGATTGGACGCCGGCGGGTGCGGGAATGAATGTCAGGAGGAGAGGCGGCAGTGGGCGCGCAGGTGCAGGCGCGGGCGCGGGGAGGACAGTTGCAGGCGGCGCCGGGCGTGGGAGGAGAGCGGCGGCGGTCGGCAGGCAGTGGCCGGTGGGTGCGGGCCCAGGCACGGGGAGGAGAATCCGAGGCGACGCTGGGCGCGGGCGCGGGAGGAGAGGTGGTGCTGGGGGTCAGGGGCGAGAGAGAGAGGAGAGGGGAGAGGTGAGCGAGGAGAGAGTTCAGCGGGAGGATATAGAAAAGGAAAGGAAAGGAAGGAGATGACATGCAGGCCCCATACGTCAGTATGTAGAAAGGGAGAGTTGAATGTAGCGGTTGGAATTTGAAGAGTGAAAAATATAGAGTCTTTTGGAGTGAGCAACTCCGTATAGAGAAGAATCTTTTTGCGAACTCAAATAGAGTCACATAGAGACTCAAAATAGAGGCTTTCTAAAACACAAAGAGTGACACTGCTGTACCCACTACTTAGTGCTGGCTCATCTATGACAACAGGAGCCAAAATCGGTGGAGGGATAGACGACTAGACCCTTGTTGTTACCGGCACCGGCACAAATAACAGGGTCCTAGTAGTGTGGGAAAAACTTTGAAAATCATATCACCTCAATACATGTTCCTCTCCTATGCAGATGACTCAAGTCATATATATGATCAAAATCTCCTTTCAGATGTGTCTGCACACTAACCACGCACCCGGCACGGGATAGCTAGTAGTGTGGTTCCTTGGAGCTCGCACGATGCATCAGTCATGATGTTCGCGTGACGCCCAAGCTAGGGACACCGGTACCCTACCGGCGGGACACCGGACAGCGGCGCCGGCGGCGTCCTTATCATCCGATCCACATCCTTCCGGCCGGCTGCCACGTAGACGCGACGGCACGCCGACTCCTGCAGCTCATCGCGGAGAGACAGAGACGGCTGATCGGTCAGCCCCCGCCCCGATCCGAGCCTTACCCAACGACACGCCAACAACCACCGTCCACCTCCGATCCCTGCATTCCCGGTGCGCGTACCCGACCGCGCAATTTTGCGAATCCGATCCAAAGGGCGGAGGAGTGCGAGCGAAGGAAGATACCTGCCACCAACCGCTAATCATCAGTCCACACCAGTATTATATTATTATTATTAGCTAATCATCATCTCGTTTCGTTAATCGTTATGCATGCTAGTATGCTACTTTAATTTACCATTGGCATATGGCCCGTCCTCGATCGGGGACGTTGCCTTGCCTGATTTGACGGGTGTGAGGCGGAGTGGTTAACTAACTAATTAACGAGCTAGAACGCGCAACCAACGCAATGATTCGGCAGAGATTAGTGACATCTATCATGTCATCAGTGGTGCTGCCAACGGCCGGGATGCTAATTCTTTTTATAGACCAACTACGTGACAGGTGATACTACTAATTTCCTGCAGATTGTAGTGCCTCTGCTTTTTTTGTGCTTTGCCACCAGTATAATCCGCACCGAACGCGGTGCGGTGCGTCTCCACCGCAGGATTGACATTTGTTACGGATTTTTTGAATTGGTTATGGGCAAAGGGATCGGACACGGTTTCTTTTCGAGAAAAGAACGTCCACCGACACAGCAAAAGACAGCGTACATGTGTTTTTTTTTCATGTGTAGACATACACACGCGTGAGGGAGATGTATATGTATCTCGCGTACATGGAAGGGCTGATCGATACAGGTAATGAGGTAATTAAACAACCTTAATTTGCCTGGAATTATTTAGAACTTGCTCCCTCCGAATTTTTTTTTGAAATGAACCGGTAGAAGAGCTGCCAATTATATTAGAAAGAAGGGAGTCCCAGAGTGGAAAAGAACTGTACAAGAACAAGAGCTACAAGCAAATAGAAAAACGCACTAGTTACAACTCTCATATAGACATAAGGATCCACTATTTGGTGTAGACAAGAGCTCCTTCTGATTTAAGATATGTATTGTTTAGGATATCGACACGATCTATTTGGTGAAATTTGACTAAATATATCTATAAAAAATATGATATTTGTAACAACGTTTGATAGCTAATTTAGTTACATCTAGTTTGTATTGTGATTTTTTTCAGAAAACATATTAGTAGTGGTCAGAGATCAAAATGTTATCGGGTTCCCCATCGTTATATTGATGCGGGGTTCCCATTGTTATACATTTTTCTGGTAAAATATACTAATCGGGTTTTCTTTATTATATTACGACGGTTGAACGGAAATACACACTTTATTCAGAGAAAAGAACGTCGACCGTGCAACACAACGGAAATACACTTTATTTTGTGGTCATGAAACTTTACTTCTCCAAAACTCAGGAACTAATCCGTATATTTATAGTGCTACATAATTATCAGGTTTTATTATGACTAAGCAAACAAACTAATAGATTGGAACCTTTCAAAGGAAATACGCTATGTCGAATCTTTGAACAAAATGTAATACGTTTTTAAAAAAGGAAATACACTGTGAACATATATAGCATCATTTCCGGACACCTAACTTGAAGGTCCCACAATAATCCAAGTGTTTCTTAGGACACCGCACCACCCGAGGGCGAGGCAGACCAGTATAAAGCCGCGCCACCACTCCGTGCTTCGCCACACCACACAGAACAGCCGATCACTAAGCTCGCTCGTCTCCGTCCATGGCGCGGCGTTCTCTTCTGCTTCCTCTGCTCGCGCTCCTCGCCGCCATGGCGGCCGCCGCGTCGGCCGACTCGTGGCTGTACGAGAAGTTCAACACGGACGGCACCGTCCGCACCGACTACGACACCTCCGGGCAGCAGGTGGCGATGCTCAACCTCGACCGGAGCTCCGGCGCCGGGTTCAACTCCAAGGAGCAGTACCTCTTCGGCGAGTTCAGCATCCAGATGAAGCTCATCCCCGGCAACTCCGCCGGCACCGTCTCATGCTTCTACGTAAGTCGTTAATTACTAACAACTAACCTTTTTGTCCAACAACAAACTCACCCAAATACAAAACCTCTCTTTAATTATCTTTAGCTTAGTAGCTCACCGTTAGACGATGCTACTTTCTCGACACAATTGCAGCTGACCTCCGGCGACGCCGACGACCACGACGAGATCGACATGGAGTTCATGGGCAACAGCAGCGGCCAACCCGTGGTGCTCAACACCAACGTGTGGGCCAGCGGCGACGGCAAGAAGGAGCACCAGTTCGACCTGTGGTTCGACCCTTCGGCCGACTACCACACCTACACCATCATCTGGAACCCGACCAACATCATCTTCAAGGTGGACGACAACGTGATCCGCTGCTTCAAGCGCTACGCCGACCTGGCCTACCCCAACTCCAAGCCCATGGCGCTGCACGCCACGCTGTGGGACGGCAGCTACTGGGCCACCGAGAAGGGCAAGGTGCCCATCGACTGGTCCGGCGCGCCGTTCGTCGTCTCCTACAAGGGGTACAACGCCGACGCCTGCGTCGCCGGTGGAGCCTGCCCTGCCGGCAGCGACCGGTGGATGAACAAGCAGCCGGATAGCGCTGAGTGGGGAACCGTCAAGTGGGCGGAGAGCAACTACTTGCGCTACGACTACTGCACGGATGGGTGGAGGTTCCCCAATGGGCTACCTGCCGAGTGCAGCCGCAGCTGAATAATGAGCTGATTATATTCGTCCGGCAAGGCGTTCATCCTTATGTTCTTGATTTCTATTCTTTTTCTTGGATATATATATGATGTAATTATATATGTACGATTCTTGTTCTGTGATGGTGAATTTGTGATTGAAAATTAAAGCAGCCCCGGGTGGAGGCATGCAAGGGCGAGGGTAATAACTAGTTTCCTATATGTAAAGGAAAAGGCTTTATTCCTGCTTTGGATAAAGGGATACTTTTTTTTGGTCACTTGTGTGATTCTTTTTAATTATTTCAGCCGTTGGAAAATCATTTAATGAATAGTACATAAACATAAAGGAACAACTTCGATTAAATTGTGGAAGATAGAAATGGAGAAGTCTGGTATTTCAATATCTTTTCGGAAGACCTATACAACTAACACAACCTGCATTCAAATTGTACGTCCAGCTATGCGAGAAAGAAATCACCAAACAAAAGAACCTGCATGTTTGTACTGTACCAACCAAATGGGATCACGACACAACACTCTATATTGCGTGGAGTATGCATGCGTACTTCCACTGTTGCGTTCAATCAATCGGATATATACAGGTTTGCGTGTCCGGAAAGACACAACAACACATACTCGGTCGTATTGAATGTGCAAAGTGCAAGCCCCCATCACTTGGCGTGAATATATTAGTAGGACTAATAATTGATCATCATTTCTGCTCTGGCACCGCGCAGGTCATACTTTTGTGCTGTCCGTTAGCAACACCAGTTGGTGATACTCGTGATGATAGATGCCTTGCCATGGCGGGAGTGGTTGCAGGGCACGTCATCGTCCTTTTGTTCTTCACGTACAGTTCCCACCGAACTCATGGCACTTCGGAAAGTATTTGTCACTTTGGCCAAAGTCCGCGACTGGAAACCGCTCCCTTTTTCTGTATCTATATATCTGCATGTGCTTTCGCATTTGTCTCCGTCAGCGGAATGTGTGGCAGTTTTCGGCCGATGCACCGAAAAATGTCTCATTTTTATGAAAAGTTATCCACATATAGAACCGTATCAGTTTATTTCTATCTCGATGCATGCTTCTATAGAAACAATATTTTTCTGTACTTTTCACGCATTTTTCTCAATCTAAACACGTCCGAATCTTTTGCATTTTCCGCGGTCAAACATCGCCCACGTCCATCACCAGCTCCAGGCTCGCGGCCAGACCCCTGATGCCACGCTCCACCACCTCCACAAAGCACCCTATGACCTCGCCAACAGAAGTTCGTGCATGTGCAAACGCAAGGGTGTTAGCGACTTAGCGGTTGACTCTCCTCTAGCTCTAGCGAGCCCTCTGCCGGATCCGGTGGCCCTTGGAGCTGAGTTATGATGGGCTAGGGTTACGGTTCCATCCGCCACTAAGTCTCTGGGTGCACTACTGCAATGATTCTTATTCGCATTGGCCCATACGTGCCATGTTACGTTTATAACTTATTCGCACCGGCTTGAAATGGTGCCGGCACAGAAAAGTAGTACAAACGTGCCAGTGGACTTTGGCCAAACAAATGTGAGATGTGGATAACTTTTTGGTAGGACACCAAATGTTGGTGAAAGAATTAGCAAATATTGCCTTGCCAAAACTTTAGGGTGCCAATATTCTAGCACCCAACCAATCAGGCTTGATGTGTTTGCTCTGGGTGCCGCAGGATCCCTCATAGAACCGCTAACCTTCTTAATTTCTTATTGCTAAGCAGAAATATATATTATCAATGGAAACCTTACCAATTTAAACTTTGACTGAATAACACAACAGTATTGTGAGTTGTGACCCCTTTCTGATATTCGATCGGAAAATTGACATGGATACATATAGAAACAGAATAAGAATCCAACTGTGGATGTTGAAAGGTTAGGGAATTAGATCCGACATCATTTCAGCCAGTATAGTTTACCCATTCATGATATGGGAGAAACCCTTTTTTGCCATAATTCACCAATTGCATTTGAGAATGATACATAAAAAAATGTTGTTGCTTTACTGATCAAATTAAGGCCCCTAACTCATCATTAAAGGACAAATTAAGTAACATAGCTGTAAGGACCATCCATTATCATTTGAACCAGCCATCTAGGGACATTGGAATAAGGATGGCATTAAGTGGACTTCGTTTTACTGAAATCAGTAGGGGAGGCTCCTATAGTTCGCTCTGATGGCAAGTTGAATTTGGACCTACTGGATGCTACCTAGCTGCTCTAGCCGCCCATTAATGGACTTCAACCAACCACCAAACATACCTATATCAAAGAAAGCCAAGCTTGTTCCATGTAACTAGACAACCAAAGTTTTTCGCTCCGTGGAGGACCCAGCAGAGTTCAGCTTCATTCTTGATCGTATTTAGTTGTTTCAGATTTGAAAACTCTGGCATTCATTCCTTTCGTCCCAAATTTGCCATCATAACAGTCGAAGAGGGTGTCAAAGCCCTTCTGTATGCTTCCTGGCACCATATATTCCTTATCTCTGTCCAGTTTGCTGCAACACATGAGGCGAGGAGCGATGGTCGCATGTCTCAGCTTTCTGGTCACAGAGCGGGACACTTGGTGTGCGGTTTCAGACTTTCAGTCCATGCTGCATCTCTAAGATTAGCCGTCGACTTTGGTCGCCTGAATGCAAGCCACAAGAAAATCTTGATTGTGACTGACCCATATTTTATAAAATGTTGACTCAATATTTACTGGTGTTGACCAACGTGTTTCGATATTTTTCTGTAATAGTAATATTTAACATTTACCAACATCTTTATGTTGCTTTTCTTTTGGGCATTCACCAACCTTGGTTCAACATTTATTGACATTGACTAAATTTTTTATTTAATAACTGTCTTTAAATTTGTATGTAAAAAGTGCTGACTAAATTGTCAGCAACATTTTTAAAGTGTTGCCTCAATACTTTTCTGAAGTCTTCAAGTGCTGGCTCAAGATACACAGCTTGCAAACAAAATGGTCGAAGCAAAACTGCTCACAGCAAGGCTTGGGCCTTGGAATGATGGCCCAAGAAGCTGAGTAGCGCTAACTGAAGAACAGAACTATCCGGGCCATGGCACGATGCAAGGGATTCGAACCTGCTGCTGTACTCTCTCAGCATGCAGCAGCAGGGCAGGCTAGGTGCAAACCTATAGAGCATGTGCAAGCTTGGCTCAAAAAATAACAAACGCAGCAGCAGACCTTGAGCGATGTGCGCGTCTCTAAGTGGCTGTTACTGCAACAATACTCATTCGTATTGGCTCTTCCATGTGGATATAAACGCGAATCAATACAAATAAATCATTACTCCCTCCATACTTTAATATATGAATCCTTTAATATATGACGTCCATTAGCTCAAAAATGAGCTAGCAAACGTCATATATTAGAGAACAGAGATAGTACTACCGTGTCAGAAACGAGCTAGGACCCGTAATAAACTATATGTGCTGACTGCCGGTGTAATTTTGAGTCGACATGGATAATCTATTATACACATCGGCTAAGAATTGTACTTACACGTACGAATAAGTGTTACTCGTGCTGGCTTAAAATTGAGCTAGGAAAGATAATTCATTATTCGCACCGGCTTGAAATCGTGCATTTACGAATAAGTTCCCCGAGTATTCGTACCGGCTCGCACCGGCTCGTTTGTTTGGCATCCCTGCCATCGCTACACAGGAGCACATGCCATGCCGTCCTCTATGCATTTTTTGCCTGTAAGCGCGTTGAAGACGGAACGTAATAATGCAAAAGCACATGAAGATACCGCTAAAAGCTGCGGCCTCTGTCTACTCTTCCAGCGAAGAGGGCGAGAGACTTTGGCCAAAGTGTCAACGGAAACAGGCCCGATGCCCATGTCGATTCTTTCGTTATGTATCAAACTACTCCAACTGGGTATTGTCTGTGGACAGCACAAAAGCTTTGCATGCGTGGTCGAGGACACAGTCGGCGGCGTCGGAGCATATACAGGTTATTTTATATCCATGTGGAAAGGGACTAATGCATGATTGGGGTTGGCACAGTCCGGTATAAAGAATTAAAGATGCAGGGATTGCATGCATGGTACAGAGTGCTACTGCCTTTCTGGATAAAAAATCGTCTATCATTTTCTTTTTAGATTTTGTCTATCAGTTATAGATTGATGATTGATCTAACATGGTGGTACATTCTAGGATAGCAGGTGGATCATTGCGACTCTTCCCATTTGGTACACTCACATGCATGCAGATTCGACTCTGCTGACTTTGTTGCATCATGTCCAACTTTTCTATAAACTCTTTTCAGACAGGACTGGCCGAGAATAGCCTTAGCAGATTTTATACGCTTCTTCTGAGTCCACTTCGTCCCGTTAGGCCAGTCTCAATGGCAGTTTCATGGAGAATTTCATGGCATTAATTGCTATGACACATAAGCAAAAAATGCTGACTTGACAGGGTCATTTATGAGGGGAGTTTCATGGGATGTGAGGGGAGTTTCATCCCCATGAAACTCTACTGGCACAGTTATCTAGTTTCCAGTCTAGGTAACTGTGTCCATGAAAGTCCCACTGAGATTGGCCTTATATCCAATTTTTTTTAAACGCTTTCAGACAGGACTTGCCAAATAGCTACCGAAATTGTATGGCTAGTTCTGAATACACTTGCATTAAATTTTTATACCTGGGATATCACTTTTTTGCCTTTCCGATACTATAAGATACAAAAATCCAAGATAAAATTTTAGTACCTTAAGGGTAACTTTTGATGGAACATGAAAAGGGCTCCATCTCTATTGCCTGTTACCTTTTGATGGTAACTCTGATAATACAACCTGTCACCTGTGGTAGTGTTATAGTTTCATCACCAATAGATTCTTTAATTGAGAGGAGTTTTTTCTAAGTTTCTATTTTTTATGCAATTATATTTTGCAGCATGACTTTAGGAAGATTCTCACAGCTCACAACAACTTTGTATTGCTGTATCCAAATAGGCACCATAAAAATCACATGCTCCTTTTTCCTCAGGACAAACTAGGTGTACAACCGCCCATACAGTTCGGCAGGGCTGCTTTTTAATAATCACAAATTTCACATATAGCAGAACAAGAGAACCATCACAAATCCAATAAAAACAAACCAATAAGAATGCATTGGCCGGCTGGATCAGAATTACTTGCGGCTGCACTCGGCGGGGAGCCCATTAGGGAACCTCCACCCATCCGTGCAGTAGTTGTAGCGCATGTAGTTCCGTTCTGCCCACCTCACAGTTCCCCACTCGGCGGCGTCAAGCCTCTTGCTCATCCACCCGTCCCTGCCAGCGTGGCAGGCGCCTCCGGCGACGCAGGCATTGGCGTAGAAGCTGCGGTAGGAGACGACGAAGGGTGCGTTGTTCCAGTCAATGGGGACCTTGCCCTTCTCGGTGGCCCAGTAGCTGCCGTCCCACAGCGTGGCGTGCAGGGTCATGGGCTTGGAGCTCGGGTAGGCGAGGTCGGCGTAGCGCTTGAAGCTGCGGATGAAGATGTTGTCGACCTTGAAGAGGATGTTGGTGGGGTTCCAGATGATGGTGTAGGTGTGGTAGTCGGCCGACGGGTCGAACCACAGGTCGAACTGGTGCTCCTTCTTGCCGTCGCCGTTGGCCCACACGTTGGTGTTCAGCACCACCGGCTGCCCGCTGCTGTTGCCCATGAACTCCATGTCGATCTCGTCGCGCCAGTTGTCAGTGCCGGAGGAAAGCTGCATTTGTCATGACGAAAGAGCATCGGTGACTGAGCTCTAGATAAAAGCCAGCAGGGTTAATTTGGTCCTTGCCGAATAGTGAGAATGCTAGGAAATGAGTAACTTACGTAGAAGCAGGTGACGGTGCCGGCGGAGTTACCCCGGATGAGCTTCATCTCGAAGCTGAACTCGCCGTAAAGGAACTGCTGCTTCGAATTTAGGCCGGCGGCGCCGGAGCTCCGGTCGAGGTTGAGCGTCACCACTTTCTGTCTGGAAGGGTCGTACCCCGTGCGGACTGTGCCGTCCGTGGTGAATTGTCTCAGCCAGGACCCCGCCGAGGCGACCTGCAAGAGCGCGAGGGCGACGGTGATCACAGCCGCCAGAGAACGCCGCGCCATGGTGTGGCTGCTCTAGAGAATTTTGGAAGTGATCGAGCTTGGAATGTGGAGTGCGCTTGGGTTTGTGATGCGAAGAAGCACAGGACCTGGCTCGGCTTTATACTGGTGGTGGCGAGAGCACACGTCTTGTTGATGAAGCGTGAGGTCGCTTTTTTTATTTTCATATTATCCGGTGGGCGCGAAGGTCGTTAGAATTATTCGGGCTGCACATGGGCTACAGCCGGCGATGATATGGGGTGTTCAGCAGATGACGTGTGCTATGAAACTCAGATTATTGTGGGCCCGATTTTATATGTGAGAGAAGGATGGTATAGGGTACTCCGTAGTATTTTTATATATGTGAGAACCGTGTCCATATGTGGACATGCTGACGGCGGCACCAATGGCATGTGCCCTCCAAGGAGGCGCCACATTTGAGACCCGTCATGGCTAGGCAGTGGTGGTTGGTTGGTGGTGTCGCCTGCGCGTAATGGCAGATGAGGTGTGCATGGCCAATGTTGGTAGGATGGTGTAGAGGATCCATGGGTGTTTGAGGTCTTGAGCTGGCGCACATGGTGCGGTGGTGAACCCGGTGACGGTTGGTCGAAGGTGTCGCTCTCATAGCAGTTTCAGATATCTGAGTCCTTGGCAGAAGAGTGAGGCGGTGGGTGAGGCGAGGCCCCCACCCAGAGTGACAAGGATCGATGGTTTTCATCGGCGCTGTGATGGGAGTGTTTCTGTTGAAGATCCACTGGGACAGGGAGATCTACGATCGTGCGAGTGGCTTGAGGGTGATACTACTATGGTGGAGGAGGCTTGAGTTGCCGCTCAGGCCTGCAGTGGGCCGCAACATTTGGTGTGGCGCACCGTTGGCGTCGACGGTGTAGTTCGCGGTTGCTTCTGGGATCCTCTTCCAGTTTATGGTGGTGTAATGTTCTGTTGTGTGAGTTTGTTTGCGTGCGTTGTTTGTGTGGTGGTGTTCGCTTCAGCGCGTTATGTACGAATACTTCTTCTTTTATATGATGTGGTAGTGCTCCTGCCTTTTATTTTTTTAAAAAGGTTTGTGTTCATGATCGCCTGGGTGAAAAACAACATGCAACAACACTTCGTTGAAATCTTCATAATAGCAGCGCGCGCGGGAGATATGGAATCTGAGAAATGGCAAGATTTTTTAAGGCAATATAGCAACCATAAATCTTTCAAACGTAAGGTTTAAACGGCAGATTGTAATCAACTTCACAGGGTGAAGAACAATTTTAGACCAACTGTGTTACAATGACTAGACTCTATATTGTAATTCCTCCCACTAGTGGAGAAGTGAGCATTGGTACATGCACATTAGTTTCGGTTGTGCTCTAGCCGGTACTAATGCGCAAGGTTTGTAAGTACAATACCCCAGGGGATGATTTACTACCGGCTAGGAACTCCAGCCGATACTAAATCGCGGCACGGTCCTGGGGAACAACGGATAATGGATTGCTAGCGGTCACTAGCCGATACTAAATGTCCCTGATCGGTGGGCCCTGCTAGTAGTAGCAATTTAGTACTGGTTAGGGGCTATGGGAGGTACTAATTTGCTTCATTTAGTACCGGTTTACGCCCCAGCCAGTACTAAATTGCCGGCTATAAATCAGGCCTGCCCTTCTTCCTCTACAAGCCCAAGCCCTCATTCCAACGAAGCTCGTTCTTCATCTCCATGGTGTGGGATATGGGTACCTAGGGGCCCCTCACCGACCAAGATGTTAGTCGGCCTGGGTCCACGTCTAACAGCGATGTGGGCCGACCCATGGCCCTGCCCACAAGACAGTCCGGACTTGCCGGGCAAGACTATGAAGACTTAGACTTAGCCCGCAAGGCGTGCGGCGCGACACCTGGATCCTGCGAGATATGCGCGACCCAGCTAGCGGATCACGCCCAAGATTATACTAGGCCGGTAGGATTACATCTCAGCTGCTTATAACCCTAGGCCATCAGCCTATATAAGGCGGCCTAGGTCATTCCCCCAAGGGACATGCCCGATCGATCCCATCTGTCCATTGCTCATTGTAACTCCCACCGACTCGCTATTGCTCATGCAGCATCGACGAGCAGATAACAAAGACACCACCGTACACAGGACGTAGGGTTGTGCCTCCCGGCCGTCTGAACCTGTATAAACCTTGCGTCTCTTGTGTTACCTCGAGTTCCCTAGCTCTGCGATCCCCTTTGCCTACAACTCTACCACTTAGATACCCCCCTAGTGGATTGCCGGATCCCAAGTCTGACAGTTGGCGTGCCAGTTACGGGTGATCACGGAGCATCCATAGCTAGCTCGATGGCAGCCCCTTCACGCGATGTCATCTTCCCCAAGACCCTCAAAGGTGATGAGGACATGACACACATGAAGATTGTTAAACACACATGGAAGGCATGGAGGACCAAAGAGATTGATTGGGGACCAAGTCCAAATGTTCTGGAGTAGCTTGCTGGCGGTGGAACACCCTGGAGGGCGGTGTATAGCTGTGGTGGCACCGTCTGTTGCTGGTTTGTCGCGTGAATGGAGCCGTCCGGGAACTGGTACGATGCCATCAGGGCCTGGTTATTGCTTGGCCAAGGACCAAGAACGCCGGCGCCTGGTGCACGCCACTAGGGCATGGGCCACGCCTGGACCATGCCAGTCCATCGATTGTACGTGGTGTTCCATAGGATTTGTAGTTGTGGACCCGGCGACGGCGTGCCGGAGTTGTTGGAGCGGTTTCGGGCGTCGAACGGCTTCTTCTTCTTCTTGTTGGAGTTGTACTTGGGCGGGGTAGAGGTTGGAGCAGAGGACGGGGGTGCTGAAGATCTGCCGGTGCCGTTCGAGGCCGACGATGACCCGGCGGCGAGGAGAGCAGTCGCAGCTTCCATCTTGTGGCAGTTCGCCATGTGGCGTTCCTCCTGGTGCAGGTAGGAGCGGACGGAGTCGAAATTCGGCGTCGGGCGCTGGGCGCTGATGACGGAGATGGCGCTGTGGAATTTGGAGTTCAATCCATGCAGCGCGTTCACCACCATAGCGGGATCAGACACCGGGTGCCCGACGTCGCGCAGGATGTCGGAGAGCTTCTTGAGACGGGCGAAGTAGTCGTTGACGGACATGTCACCCTGGAACAGGCTGTGGAATTCCTGGAGGGTATCCATGGCGCGGTGCATGGCGTTGTCGAGGAAGAGGTTGCAGATCGCCGTCCCCAACGAGAACGGGGTGCGGCGAGGCTTGAAGACAGTGTCCATGATGCCCTTGGAGACGGTGGAGTAGAGCCACGACACGACACAGTGGTCGATCTGGGTCCACTCAGCGTCGTGGAGGCGGAGGTGGGCGTCGACGGTGCCGTCAACGTGATCGATGAGGCCGAACTTGAGCAGGGTGTTGTCGAGGAAGACACTCCATCGCGCGTAGTTGCCTTCATCGAAATCCAGGATCACGGGAACGTGAGACCGGATGTTGATGAGATTGATGGAAGCAGCAGCCATAGGCACTAGGGGAGCTTGGAAGAAGGGATTCGTGCTCATGGTGGAGGAGCCGTCGGAGGATGGCGACGCCATGAGAGAGGCAGCAACGAGCAGAGAAGAAAGTGGAGGGAGTTGGATCGTGGTTAGACTGATACCATGAAGAGGAATGCAACGCGCAGCTATCATTCATTCATCTGATGTTTACATATACATGTTCAGGGCCCGTTGGGCTGTTAACTGAGATCCTATAATCTAGCTAACGTGCACACGTTTGCACTGTGAACCGGGAGAATAGCTCCTGGATGTTACAATCGTGCCGTGGTTAGCAGGAACGAGTCAGCTACTTCTACAAAATCTCAACCTGCAATACAATGTCAATGGATAATTGAGCTAAAAAAAATACAATGTCAATGGATCGGAGCTGCTAGTCATTTATTTGAGTAACAACTCGATCGATTGGATTCATACAGCTGCTGCATCATACAGTAGGTCTAGACAACACAATCGACTCAACCTTGCACACTTGTCCCTTCCGCTTTTGTCATGAACAACATTGCCTGCTTGTCATTAACAGGAAACAGAATATAATAAAGAATTTATTTGTTAATTTGGTCCTTACTATGGCAGATGTGTCCTGAATGCCAACTTGCCAACGGAGACGGTAGCATGCATGGCCGAGTCGCAGCAGGCGTGTGATTTAGGTGCAAGCTACTGTACTGTGTCGTTTAAGAGCTAAGCCCGGCAAGCTAGTTGCTCTCAGATGAGATGTCACTTGCACTAGATAATGTTTTTCAGAGATTTCTTTTACTACAAACTGATGGAGTAACAAACAAATGAGTACGCAATTAAATTGGATGGCAGTACTATGAGCCAGTTTATCTGTAAATTCTGCTGCAGCTTAAAACATCAGTATTTTGAGATTTCTTTCACTATCTTGTTGAATTTTTGGCGTCAGTTTATTGGCTAATTTCCAGAGACTGTACTTTATTTTTTTGTAATATAATTCCCACGACGGCAACAACCCAAACATCAGGTCCAACGGCAGTTGAATGGGTTCGAACAACCCGAAAGTCACTACCGATTAGGATTTAACAGCACAAACACCGATCACAAGTTAAATACCCATTTAACTGTCCAAGAAGGAGCAGCGGCTTTATGAATGTTTACCGTTTCTTAACCAGGCTTGCTTGTACGAGTTATTATCCAAAGCTATTTGATTCTCGAGAAATCTTTTGAGTTTTAAGAGTAGGTCATTTCTTGCTGAAAAATCTTCTCGAGAAGTCAAAAAGATGAAATCAATACTTAGAGTCACGGAGAGATGAAACAAAAATCAAGAAGCCCCCAAAAGTCTTTAAAAAATTAAAAGGGGAATACAATGTATTATTGAAGTGTCTAGCCACTTAGAACATGTGGTTTTTGACATAGAACAAAAAAACAAACAAAACATACATGAGAATAGCAAATGGAAATGAAACAAAAGAAAAAAAATGACAACTAGTTAACTAGTACTATCTATGGCTAGAAGAAAGCTAACTAGTTAACTATGCTACCATATAATTATTTGAACAATTCCTCTAGATAATGGATCGGAACACAAGAGGTTGTCTTTGCTTTTGTTTTGAGATAACTAATTTTTGCAAAAAATGCAAACACACACAGAGTGAAATGCATTTGATTGGCATTCGTATTCCTTTACGTATGAACCATCTTGGAATTTTCCCTCCAAATAACAATTCGCCTTGCACATAGCACTAATGCAGAAGGGATGTGGTTTAACATATTGCCTGCAAGTCTCTGCAATAAATAGATCCACACATTAGTAGATTATAATCACACTTGATTCTGATAGTAAAATATTCATCAAATTGGTAGCAATGTCCAACACTAAGTTTGTAAAAAAAAAAGAACAGATGAAGGAAAACAACATAATTGATACATGACTATTATGCATCAACATGTTCTCAAATCTACATGAATATGATAAAAAAATATAGAGATCCAAGGACCACAAACCTGCTAATGTAGGATCTCCATGTAAGACAATTACAAGGAATAAGCAAAGAGCAACATATCTTCCATCCATAATCAAACTTGAGTTATGTAGGATGATAAAATTTGATGGATGTGAGTGACCTGTGACGATTTACATTTATAAGTTTTGTGTATAAATAGATAACGCATGTACTAATAATAGACACACGACATGGCTTAACCCCGCAAGTGTATGTTGGACTGTTTCAACTAGCTATCAGTTGGTTACTAGTAGACTAAAACTTGCCATAGAATGGTCTTCAATTAAACATGCACCTATATGTACGCAGTGAAGGATATGTCTTGCTGAGTCTAAAAGTAGAGCTTGATCCAAACATGCCACCATTCCCTCTAATACCACCGTAACTGACATGCAAACCCTCCGCGTGTATGTAGGCCTGGGAATCTTGCGTGGCCTTTTGCATTTTTGATATCTTAAACGAGCCATGTTTGCACGTAGATGCACGCGCACTTAATAAGAGACTATGTAGTATGCTTTGATATTATTTTGTCTCAATTTTAAAAATGTGTGGTAATAGCATGAAATGTTTTTGCTGACTATTTTGTTTTTATAAAGGACTGCCCTACATCAATCACATGCATTAGGAGGTTTTATGATGTTTGATTTTTTTTCTCATTACTTTTGCTTGGCCCAGCCACACATGCATATATATGTACTTATTTATGTGATATATACATAAACTAGCTACAGTAGCAGGTATAAGATCTCACTGTTGATGGTGCTAAATCCATAAAAATCAATATAAAAATAAATATTTATATAATAAGAACTAAGGTTTAAATTTATGGTCATACTAATTAGTATATATGAGCTGCATTTTGTAACTTTACCTATCAAATAACCCTCAACATTGGGAATATAAGCATCACAAATATCAAAGGAAACACTACATGGACGCAAGTACTTATATCTCATCTAATAAGAACTACGTTATTCAGCATGACAACAATGGCATAAAAGTAACTAACTATAGTTTTCAACTAGAGCCAATTGTTTATCCAAATGTACTACTAAAGTTGCTGTGCGATGGTACCTACTCATTTACTTAAAAAAAATGTCAGTCAAGATTTTTGTTTGATAGATACTCATACAATCCCCAGGACCCTCTGCGGTACATCCTCTCATATAGTACTTACTGGTAATAAGCATAATCCATTTATATATATTCCACAAAAAAACTACTCCAAATATTTTTTTTCCAAATACCATTTAAATTAATCCATTTCCTACTCAACAATGGATTTTGATAATTTTGGATTCGGTTTGATCTATTTTGTATTTATGTAACCCATGTTACATTTCAGCATATATCACTACTACAAAACATAGTTTGGGTAACACACGCTTGTAACACATTAGTCAATATGTTACAGAGAAATTTTATAGTAACGCAAAGTTATGTGTTACAAATGAAGGTTGTAACACATATGCTTGTTTTGTAATTTTGTGTTACAGATACTGATTATAGGAACACAAAATTAATGTTACAACTAAACTGCTACAAAGATAGTAATATATTGTAACACATAATTCAAAGGTGTAAAATAGGTCACGGATACATGCTCTATAGTAACACAAAATAATATTACGGCCAAAGTGTTACAAAAAACACTCCCATTTACTCGGGCACTTGCATCCTGCAACAAACTGCAGCGTAGACCCAGTTAGTTTTTTTTTTTTTTTTTGTACCTAAGATTAATACCCACGCTCATCCTATGGATAACAGTGGGCCTATTTTTTAGGATTATAACTAAAAGTCTGAAAGAATAGCTCGGGCCAGTCTCGGACCAATAAATTTTTTCGTACTTCATTTTCTTTAGCTAAGCCCATCCCATAAAAGATCATGGGCAAGGCAAAATCCAAAACACTCGGACCTACTAAAATGGTCAGGTGTACTCGGGTGTACTGTATGGGAGCTCCTCAAGCACGGAAGTTTTTTTTCGGTACACAAGGTTACAAAATGTAATATTGTAACTAGAAACACAATTTTTGTCATTGCTTTTGTAATATTAATTCTTCACATGTCACTACTATATTAAACTTGTTCCATTTATACGACTTGTATAATATTTCCATTGGCTTTAATAGGACCGTTTAATATTAAACAAAAAAAATTGAAAATAAAATGGAAGACAGAGGCTCCACACTCTATTTCACGCAAAAGAATATTATTGATTATAAAGTAAAACGAAAGAAAGAGATACTGGACAACTTCAAAAAGGATCGAACCATCGACACCAGGTCGATCAACGAAGGCCCGTTCCACTAAGATACTGAGACATTGTTGGTAATTTTTGCAAAGCACCTTATCCATATGAAGGTAGTTCTGCTGATTTACCTTATTGGGCCGGCCTTCATGCAATTCGGTGTTCCCTCCGAGATAAAGGCCTTTTCTACTTCCAAAACATAACAGATTTTAAATTCAAACAAATTTAAATTAAAAACTATTCTTCTTAACCTTATGAAAAAAGAATGCAGCACAATGGATGGAGCAAATTAAGTGTAATCAAATTCATAATGATTTACTTTTGTAAAATAATTACTTCTTAAAAATATTCTGATAATTATATAAATGGTAGAAAAATAGTTTAAAATAACTAAAAAACCTTTTGATCATGCGTGCTATTTATTCGTATACTAAAATGCAAAATCTAAAGATCATAGGAAAGTTGACTTTTAAAATTTCAAATGTTTGTATACTTTGATAACCATGTTTTCTTAGATACTAGACAGTTCTAAATTTTTATTGGTACTAGAATCTTCTATAATAATTGTAAAATTTACCTAGAGACCAAAATACATACTTTTGGTATACACAAAAAAAAAGTTTATCCAAGAAAATCAAAATGTAGAAATCATATGCTTCATTTAGACCTCACTTCAGAGTACATCTTCCTAGTCTTTCCTGATCGGGACGATCCAATGTGATTGGCGCCTATCATTTTAATCATGTTTTTTATCGTAAACATTTATTATATCTTTTGGGAAAAAAATATATATATATATCATTATTAGAATTAGAATTAGAATGTATTTATGATAATTTATGATTCACTTTACCTTGAACTATACGTGACATGAACAAGATATTTCAATTATAAAAAATGTATGCACGATTGTATGCGCTTGTAGGCCATATGAAAATTTCCATTTAAAATTTTCAAATGATTGTATGCGTGATGATATGGTTTAGGTGCTTAATAATTTGAAATTTCTAATAATACATATACAACTGTTATTTGAAAATTTTGAAATTGTTTTGGGGTCCACGTACTTTTTCTGGCGTCCCTAAAAAAGTTTCACCATCAAATTCAAAATGTGAAAGTCATATACTTCATTTGGCCCACACACTTTAGAGTAATCGTCCATTTCCTCTCTACTAAGAAGATGCAGTAATATGTGTCTTTATAGAATTTAAATGTATTTATTGGAATAACTTCACGTTTTCACTGCTAATTTTATTTTTTTGGCGCTAATATACTTTTTTTAGTTCCTAATAAATTTATCAAGTAAAAAAAAAGGACAACCGCTGCGTTCTTCTCGCCCACATCCTTCCCGTAGCGCCTCCACGCCTCCGGCCCCCTCGCCGTCCCCGCGTGGAGCCAGAGCAAACCGCCTTCCCCGCTCGCGGTGCCGTGGACACCGCCTCCGCCTGCCCGCATTGCGTGGAGGCGCGGCGGACCTATGGCCCCACCATCGGCCGGCCTTCCGCGCCGATTCCACGGCGCCTATTCTTCCTCCGCCAGCGATGCAGCCGGCAGCTCTCAGGCTACCGTCCGCCGTCCGCCTGAGCAAGTTACTGCCGCCGATGTCATCCGCCAGGCGCCAGCACCCGTTTCCTGCGCATCGCTACTCATCGTCACACCCACACAAGGTAGTCGACTATATGTCTCAATAGGTGAATAAAAAAACTCAGTTACTGCACAGAGAAAGATCAAAATTGGCTGCTCATAAGTGATCGCCTTGAATGACTGCTAGTTGATTCTTGGTTGAAAACAAAGCATTCAATATTTACTGCTAGCATTACTGTGATTTTGGATAATCTTGGCACCGTTGTACATATCGATGCATATATTTACTGAAACTACTTGTGTCCTTGTCTAGCAAAGTGCATACAACTGTTGCCTGTTGGTCTAAAGTACAAGACTTACTTTGAAAGTAAAAACAGCTAAGTTCATTTTAAACTGTTTGTATATGGTATATTCTCGTACCTTATCTGAGCATCTACCGTGTGGTTATGGTTTCTGATCTTGTCCGCGTTTGAGCATGGACACCTCCTCCTTCAAAATGCTGCAAGTTGTGTAGGATGCGATAGGCACACCAGTACAAGGAAGGGGCCAGGGTGCATGGCTGCGGGCCGCTGGCAGCACGTCACGACAGGGTTATCGACTCCATGAGGTGTCGTCGCCAATGGAGAAGACCTCTGTGATATCTAAGTGAAGCTCCTCTGTGCCCTCCATATCCTATTACGGCCGAGTTTCTTTGATTTTTTAACATTGACTTGTGACTTCAATTCCAGAGTACAATGGCACATCGGACCCCTCACCTAGTCACCCTCCGTGAAGCAACACCTACCCTCAGGTAATTAGTTTGAAATCCTGATTAGATAATTGTTGTACAACTGATTAAATAAGTCGATGATACCATGACTGAATGTAGACGCTGCCATGTATGATCATGTTGATGGTTATACCATCCTGAAACCTGCAAAGATTTATACATGTTCAAGGTTCCCTTTTTCTGTTTCCTGTAGCATCCATTGGTTGCTCAGTTCAATTTTCATTTTTATTTTCATTTCATTATAAGTTCTTTAGATGTATTGGGATGTCCTTTTTTATGAAATGGATCTGTGAAGATGAGTACCTGTCAGAAACTCAGAATTCAGATATGCAACCTGTCTTTGTTCAGACTTGTAAATGTTACTGGTGTGCTTGTTACTTGCATCATGACTTGCGATTACAGTTTAAAGGTCTAGAATAATCTCAAACCAGTCAGTTTTGGATTCATCTAGATTCTTTTGGGGTCGCTAGGGAAATGCAAAATTACAACAAGTTTTGAAGTCTATTTTTTATACTTTACCTCGTCTTTTTAGGAGTTTACGTTCTCTAATTTAACCCAATGTGTAGAGAGCCCATTTTTTCAGTGCTTCATGTATAAAAAAAGCATCATACTTTCTACGAGCTCATGATGGATTTGTTTCTTCTTTACCTGCAGGTTCCACACTGCCAATCTTCACTCATCTTTTGTTGTTTGCCATACAGGGGATCGATGGGCAAAGAATTCCGAGGAATAGATAAATATCGAGACGGAAGGGGCAGACCGCCCCTCCGCTTTGAATTAAGAAGAGCGCAGGTCTCGAACCCCGGTCAGCAAACTGAGGGCGAGCCCCAGTAACCGGTGGCCCGCGAGAGCTCCTGCCAATCTTTATTTGAGGAATAGATAAATAGTTATGTATTTCAGATTTTGGTACTATGAAACTGTACTTTTGTACAAGAAATATGTTTCTATATAGACTATATGCATCGAGTCATTACAAATTATGTAGTGCTGTGAATAGTAGTTATATTTATTGAGGGTATACCGTACCCAAGCAATTGTTGCTCATTGTTTGTGCGATATGGGATACTCCAAATTTTATTGATAAATATATGAAATTCTTTCTCTAATGATTATATTTATTGAAATGTGTTGACAGATTGAATCATTGTGTTACTATAGATTACTTTTGTGTGATTTGGAGCTCGTGTAAGCTAGAAAAAGTGTTACTAACAATGATATGTGTTACTAGAGCTAAAAAAAGTGTTACTTGGGGCATATGACAAGTAACACATCTTCTAAAAGAAAGGAACACACTAATAAGTGTTACAAGATGGTTGTAACACATTTTCTTATATACTAGAACACATTAAATGTGTTACTACAACTTGGTTGTAACACCTTTTTTTGCAAATAAGGACACAATATTGTGCTACAATAGACTAAGCTATGGTAACATTGAAAATAAGAACACTTATGAATTGTGTTACAATGGGCCTTAGTAACACTTTTGTTCACCTAGAGTAACACATAATGGTGTTACTAAAGGTCTGTTGTGTAGTAGTGTATATAGATAGTGAGGCGGCGGGAAGCCATGGAGGAAGGCGAAGGGCTTCATGAAGGTTTCAACCGGTACATGGCCTCTTTTAATTTAAGTTGATGCTGTTTTCATTAAAAAAAGTGTTATTTTCAAAGTTGACTTGGTGGCATGAGCCATATATTTCATATAACCCTAGGGTAGGTGTGTACACTGAAGTTAGGGTTGTACATAGTAGGCTATGGAATATTTAGTCAGCGATGATGGTATTTGCTTATCAAATCCATTTCATAAAATGGTAGGTTAAACTTTTAAGTGATCCTTGGGAGCCACTTATCCTCTTATTAATTTTCAGCCCAATTCTACTTGTGGGGGATATAGTACCCGGGTACCTCACGAGCAAGCCTGGCGGCCCACCAAAAGGGGGCGGCCCACCTCATCGTTCTGGACCTGAAGACGTGCGGGACAAGTCGGCGCACGGAGGAAGGATCTGGAAGGAGAAGTCCTAGTTGGAATAGGAATTATTGTAAAGAAGGAAAGGATTCTTAGAGATAGGATCGGATACAAACCGACTTGTAACCCTGCCCCCCGCTATATAAGGCGGGCAGGGACCCCCTCAAAAACAACTCAAGCCAACTCGACTCAACTCAGAACTAGACACCTCATCTCAACAAGCAATACAACACCCCAAAACAGGACGTAGGGTATTACGTCGAGTCGACGGCCCGAACCTGTATAAACCCTTGTGTCTGTCCATCCTAACCATCTTGCTTCCGATCTTTGCGATCTTCCCTACATTACAAATCACTTCCGTGGGCTACCCCGTGGAAGACTGCCGGAGATAATATCACCGACAGTGGCACGCCAGGTAGGGGATATCGCCGAGATCAATCTGGTAAGCACGATGGATCGCGTCAAGATCTTGGACAGCTGCAACCTCCCGGACGTCGACGAAGTCGAGATCCAGTTCGGGGACGTCATCACCACCACCGTCTTGGATACCCAGGCGGCAGGAGCTACGGTCGCCACGGAGGTTTCCTCTCTGGCGCCGACTTCGGCCATCACGGCCCAATCCGGTCCAATCACCTCTGATCGTGCCGGATCTACCCCGCTGAGTCCTTCGCAGAACGCGAAGACAAACCAGTCGGGAACAGATCTACCATCACTCGGTTCCGATCCGATTCCTGAGAGTCGCGTCGCCGAATCATCGCAGAGCGTAAACGCTCAACCTACACGCGTCCAGAGCCTTGAGGTCATTGCTGTTCAGACCCCTGGCTTTTGCGCGCTCGCCCGGAAGCAAAAGATGAAGGACATCGTCCAGTCGGATGATTACTTCTCTGGGAGCGATTCCTACGGACTAGATCTACTGGGACCATCAATCCTAGACGATCTGCCGGAAGGATACACGGTGTCCGATGCCTCTACAGAGCCGGAATTACTAGGATCACTCGGAGAATTGACTCCGAGTAGTTTGGAGCGTTACACGCCCATATCTGACTTCTCCGAGTCCGAGGAAGACTACCTCGCGCAGGAAGGAGTCGGATCATATTGTTACATGGTGGCGCCAGCAATGCCAACTAATCCTGTCTCAGAGGATGAGGTCACTCCTGCTGAGGAGACGACCGAAGCCAGGAACCAGCGTCGAGGACGCAATGCCAGTCGGGCGACTCGCAGAGCCGCACGACCACACGGAGCCGCCGCGTCAGGATCTGGTACTGCTCGACTCCAGGAGCCTCGCTCTGAAGATCATCGTCGCCAGCGGGATCAACACGAGCGGAGGAGCGCCCGGAACTTGATGCGCGACGGCACGTTCGAGTTCAACGGACACGAAGTCTACGAAACACCGGTCCAGAACCTCGTTACTATCAACGAGGAAATCAATCGGCTACCACCTAACACTCCGGGCCTGGAAAAGGTAAGGGCTCTCGTGCAGGCCGCCTCCGTCCAGGTTCACCAGATGCAAGGCAGGACGACCACCGACGCTCCTGAACCCGGTTCATCTCGACACCGGGCCGGCGGCGGATCGGGTCATGATGAAGATCTCCGCACCACGATCAACAGAGATCGAGATGCAAGGGACATCATCACCAATAGCGCCGAAGAGCGCCATCGCGAAGAACTCCGACGGCGCCAAGAGTATGATCGGGATCATGGAAATCCCCGTCATAACCCCAACAGAAGCGGCTACTCGACAGAGTCAGACTACTCTGACCTCTCCGGTAGCCCAAGGCGCGGCAACAATGGCGGTCGACGACGAGTGCTTCCGCCACCCAGGCGACCGACTCCACCAAGAGATCGAACTTCACCGCGCAACAGAACCTGCCGGCAGGACCGAACTCCACCCAGGACTCGGAACTATCGGAGGACCCGTTCCCCACCCAGGGACCGGGATCGCAGGAGGGACAGCACACCCCCAAGAGCGGTTGACGGATCGGGTCCGAGCGATTCCCGCCCTAGAGGTCGGATCGGCGGATTCCAGTCGTTCACCGAGCGCTTGAGAAGCGTGACGTGGCCCAGAGGCTTCAAGCTGTCGGACATCGACAAGTACGACGGGAAATCTGACCCATCTCAATGGCTTCAGATCTACTACACCGTCGTACAAGCAGCCGGCGGCGACGAGGACGTGATGGCGAACTATCTTCCCATCATGCTCACCAAGGACTGCCGCAATTGGCTAGCAGGACTCCCGCAGGACGCCATTGACAACTGGGAGCAGCTTACCGAACTCTTCATCGGTAACTATCTCGGTACCTGGGAAAGGCCCGGGAGCAAGCGGCTCCTCGGTCAGATCAGGCAGCGCAAGAACGAGACTCTGCACGACTTCGTCCGCAGGTTCTCGGAAAAGCGCAACTCCATCACGGACGTCACGGATCAGGAGGTGATGTCAGCTTTCCAGCGTGGCATCTCCGATGGAAGACTGATCCATAAGTGGACTCGGAAGCCACCCGCGACTGTCAATGACATGTTCCGGGTCGCTAGCACGTGGGCGGACGCCGAGATCGCGGAAAGAGAACAACTCAGCGAGATTAGAAGTCGCTGGGAAGAAGAGAACAAGACGACTCGCAAACGCGACCGCCGCGACGACGAAGAACGACACGACGATCATCGATGCAATGACAGTCAACCTCGCAAGAAGAAGAACGAGGGAGACATGGTCGCCGCCCTGGACCGGTCCAGAGGCCGGGTAACTCCAGAGGACTTCCAGCGCATGCTCGATGAGCAATGCCCATACCACAAACACAAGCACTCGGCGCGAAAGTGCTACGGGCTCAAGCGAGCCTTCACCGGGGGCAACAGAGGCCCCCCATACAGAAAGAGGAACGATGGTTCCCCGCGAGACGACAGGCGAAACGACGAGCCTGATAATGACTTTCAGGAAGCCGACCGAGTGGTCCGCATGATTTACGGCGGACCAGAGTTCGAGTCGAAGCGCCAGCAGAAGCTCACCCATCGCCAGGTCATGCATGCGAGGGAGCCACCGGTACCTGAGTACCTCAAGTGGTCGGAAGTTCCGATCACATTCACCCGGGAGGATCATCCAAACTTCATACCGAAGCCCGGGTCCCACGCCTTGGTGGTAGCCCCGACAATCCGCAACGTTCGGCTCACCAAGGTACTAGTCGACGGTGGCAGTGGTCTGAACATCCTCTTTGCTAACACATTGAAGGAGCTCGGCCTGACTACTCTCGATCTGAGTCCCCCCCAATCCGTGTTCTACGGTCTGATACCGGGAGAGGGGGCAGAACCACTCGGGCACATCACGCTGCCCGTCACTTTCGGAGACCGGAATAATTACCGGACCGAGCACATGCAGTTCACGGTGGCGAACTTTGAAACTGCATACCACGCCATCCTTGGGAGGCCGGCACTCGCCAAGTTCATGGCGATTCCTCACTACGTCTACCTGCAGGTCAAGATGCCAGGACCGAAAGGCGTAATCACCGTCTTGGGAGACATCCGAGTCGCATACACGTGCGAGCAGGAAACTCTCAACGCGGCAGCCGCCCTGGACATGTCCAAGCGCATGGAACAAGTACTGGCTGCATCACAGGAGGTGGACAAGGACGCTCTAGAGATCCCCACCAAGAAGCCAGCGAGAGAAGCCATCGCGCCAAGCAAGGAGACGGAGCTGAAGAGGATCTCTCTGGACCTGGACGACCCAAAGAAGACGGCCATCATCGGGGCAGAGTCAGACTCCACGGCAGGCTCTGCCCTGCTCTGCTTTCTCGACAGCTATCCAAGCTATAGCCAGACAGACCTGGAGCCTAACGAGCAGATAAAAACTCCGTTCGTCACATCGATCGGTGCTCCTTTGGCTTTCGGTCTGAAAAACGCCAGCGCGATCTACCAGAGGATAACTCAAGCGCGTATGGATCAATTGACTCTGGACGCAATAGGGCGCCTACATCAATAAATACGTGGAACATTGAAGCATTCGCAGCGATTCTACGCCTAATCCAGCTATGTATTTGTCTTTTTTATTTTTTAGATTTATTTGGTCCGAGTGATTTTCGAGGGTAGTCACCCCCAGTTACGACTCGGCTTGTTTATAATGAGTTATCAATAAAGTTGATTTCATCTTTCATCTATTTCTACTACTCGCATTTCCTCTTTCGCGTCACGCACATAAAGTATGAGGGGAACAAACCTTAAATCGAGAGGGAAAGTACTCGCCAAGTCAAAGCTCTAAACGTATGACAAAGACTCTGCGGCATGAGACTGAGACCAACGAGGCTAATCTACTCCGTAACAGGTCAACCACTCAGAAATTAAGGCTAGCGCAGAAAGAAAGGGAGTCGTAGACCAATTAAAAACTTATATACAGAAGTGATAATTCATACATTGTTTAAAAACAGTACTGGTTCGACCACATACTACAAATATTTTGTTTACACTGCAGGGTCGCCAGCACCAGACGGGGCTGCTTCATCCGAGTCATCAACAACGTCCTTGGACAGGACATTGGCGATGGGCTCGACTTCATGGAGCAGTCTGCCCACATCGTCTTCAGAGGTACCGGCAGCATACCCGCGGCCGAGTGGCTCCAGGTCTGACGTCGGAAACAGAGACTTCAGCACCGCCAGGACATGGCCACAGCTGGCCTGGCTGATGGAGCAGAGCTGTCGCCGGAAGTAGCGTGGGAGCGCCCGAACGCGGTCGAGGATGGAAGCTGAAGACGATGACGCCTCCGGCTCGATCTCCTCCGCCACCACTCGGATAGCATCCTCCAGCGCTGTCTTCTCAGCGCGCAGCGCCTCAGCCTCGCCTTGCAGCCGGGCCACCTTGGCAGTGAGCTCTGCGAATTGGGACATAGTCCGATATCGATAATCTAAAGAAGGTTAGATCTGAATAAATTTTCATGTCTGACAGAAAAACAAATAAGGAAGAACATACCTCTGAGCTCGTGCACGGCCTGGGCTTCGTTGAGCTTAGCCTGCTCTACCTCCCCGCATAAATCGCGGGTGGTACGCTGGGCTTCCTCCAACTCAGCCTGTCGCTCGACTGCATCAGCCTCGAGCTCAGCCACTCGGGCCACCAAGGAGTCGGCCTTAGCAACTGCAGAAGTTAATTCTTGAATAACCAAGGCTTTACCCTCAGCATCAGCAGCTAAGTCCTGCAAAAACAAGTCAGAAGACAATATGAATCAATATACCAATGGTATTTGATATCAACAAGATAAGAAGTTCGGGAAGTACCTTGGCTATGTGGCCCATGCGACGATGAAGGGACAGAAACTCTTCCAGAGGAGTCAGGGGAGCACCACCACTCAGGACGCCGACCGCCGCAGAAGCTATCTCGACCGTCGCAGTCTGGGGCTCCTCCACTGCTGCAGTTGGTTCAACTGCAGGAGCATGTTGGGGGCTGCCTTGAGGAACTGGCGGAGGAGTCGGTGACGCTGGTACAGGACTCGGCGGTGGCGGGGTTGGCTCCCGCTGCGACTCGGGTAGCGGACCCACAGGCTGATCGCTGAGAAGATCAGCCGAGTGGATCGGCACCTCTGGAGTTTGGATTGTTGGGGCTGCGGTCTCAATCGCCGACTGAGGCGGAGGACCCGAGAAGGGGACTTCAGACGGCGTGCTACAACATAAAGCATTTATGAATCACTAACAAAAAGCATAAAGGAAATCAAGAGAAGACAAGAATACTTACAGAGTAGAAATGCGCATTCTCAGGCGCTTTCCTTTCCGAGTAAGGGAAGGGAGGTCCCTCGGACTTGCAGCACTCAGAGGCATTACTGCAAGGGGAGACTGCTCCGAGCTCGTGATTGGCGGCTGGAGAGACGACTCGGCGATGCCAGCTTCATCCTTCTCCGAGTCAGACGACTCAGATATAAGGAGTTGCCGGCGGCTGGGCGCATCCCTGAACACGATCCCCGTGGAGATCTTCCGCTTTTTCAGAGCAGGAGCAGCCTTCCCACCACTCGAAGATTGCACATCGGGGGAAGGAGAGGATGACAGAGTGATATCCGAGTCGCGCAGATCACTCTCACTTTCCCCGACTGCTTCTTCAGATCCAACGGCCCTGCGTCGACGAGGCTGATCCACTCCCTTTGGCATTTCAGGCAAAGGAGGGAGGGATACAAAGGCAACTCGACCCTGCAAAAATTGGGTTCAGTTCTGAGATTACACCCAATGGGTGGAATTGAAATAAAAACAAGAACAGACTGACTAAATACCTCAGGGCGTGGATTTCCCAAGTTGAACGCCGGAGGACAGTCAGTAGTCCTCAGGGACGTTCCAGGTGCGAAGAATTTGCCAAGCCGAGCGGCGGCTTGGACTTTGTCGACGCGCTCGGGGGCTTCGCGCGTGTTGTCCCCCTCGGCGTAATATTCATACGCCGGGTGAGCCCGCTGCTTGAGCGGCTGAACCCGGCGCAGAACAAAATTGGCTGCCACACCGACGGTAGACAGCCCATTGTCCTTCAACTGGGAAATAAGACCCAGGAGCTCCCGAACCTGGTCCATTTCACTCTCCTTGGGAAGAGCGGTCCAGGATTGGGAGGGGACAGGACGAGAATCAATTTCTGGAGAGATGGCAGGCGAGTGGTTTCCTACGTAAAACCACTCGGACTGCCACCCCTTATTGGAGGTAAGGAAAGGGATGTCAAAATACTCCCGAGTTCGACCCTCGCGGAGTTGGAGTCCGGCGCCCCCGACTACTTGTGGGCAGTCGGTTCGGGGATAAGGCTTAAGGAGAAAAAGATGAATGAAAAGATTGAAGTGAGGCTCTATCCCAAGATAGGCCTCACAAAGGTTGATGAAGATGGCGATGTGAAGGATAGAGTTGGGATTCAATGCGCAGAGGCAAATCCCATAGTAATGCAGCAGCCCGCGGAGGAAAGAATGCGCGGGCAAGCCAAGACCACGGAGAAAGAAAGATTCGAATACCACCAAATCAGAGGAGTTTGGGGTAGGGAAAGACTCACCGGCGGCGGCGCGCCACTCGGCGGTTTGTTGGTCGGGGAGGACGCCATCCATGACGTGCTGCTCGAGGCGCTTGGTGGAGGTGATGGACTCCCTCCACTCGGCGGCGCGATCTACGGCGACCTCGGCGGTGGCCTTGCCCTTGGACGACCGGGCCCTTGCTGGAGACTTCTCCTTCCGCTTCGAGGCTTCCTTCCTCTTGGGCGCCATGGCAGCAAGCGGTGCTGGAGAGCGAGGAAGAAGGATGCGGGAGCAGATCTAGGGTTTTGCTCTGGCGCAAAGGGAACTGGAGCGTCGGGGAAGGCAAATGGCAAGTAAAGGAAGAAGAATGCGGCGGGGATGGCTTATAAAGGAAGGAACCGTTCCTCCCGCGCGCGGCGCGGCGCTTGTCTCGGGAACTCAACCGACGCAGGCACGTCCCGTCGCTTTGAATTCAAAGATGCGGTAGGGAATCGCGATATCTCGCGATATCTCGACTTCCGTAAGGCGACCGTTAAGGACGCAACGGACTTTTAGGAATAATGGGCCTAATGGGCTGAAATATAGCACGACCTTTCGGTTCTGTTACGATAATAAATTTGTGGGTTCCTGAGCTAGGGTTCAGGGGCAGAAACCATTCGGTCGTGAGGCTAAAATTAGTCGACGACCAGACTCGATTTTGCAATTAATATTGCGACCTCGCAACTGATTTTTGCGTAAGGCATGCGATATTATCGCTAAATTGACTCAGAAATCTGGGTCAAATGCTGATAAGTATAAATCTTGTGAGAAGATGGCTTACCATATGGTCAAGCTGAGTCGTGGGATACGACTCGGGAGTCATGCCGAGTTCAAAGATCTCGAGGACAAAATCCTTATAAAGGGGAAACAAAAAAGCCTCTGAAGGAAAAGTTTATCCAAAATCCATGCCCAGAGGCATGGGGGCTGAAAAATCAGTCGGAATTCATGGCTTTCAGAGTCTTGACACGATCATACTGAGTCGTAACAAGACTCGGGGGCTACACCCAATGGGTGCACCTGGAGGTGCACACCATTGATGGATCAAGTTCAAAAAGAGATTCATAATATTTATTTTGACCCTCGACTAGAATATTCTATTCTACTCAAGGCTCGGGGGCTACACCCAATGGGTGCACCTGGAGGTGCACACCATTGAAGATCAAGACATAGATGTGTAAAAAATCGAAGACCTTTGGCCAATTTCATGCTAAAATTGCCCAAAGCCCGGGGGCTAAGTGTATTCACTTCGCTGTCGCGTCGTGAAAAAAAAGAGCACTCCTTCCCCTCATTTTGACTGTAATTGAAGAATTATTTTCAGGAACGTCCGAGCAGGCACTCAGATCTTCTTCAGAACCACTCGGATCTTCCTTGAAACCACTCAGATCTTCTTCGAAACCACTCAGATGAGATATTAGACAACTTGGAACATTCGAATCATGCAAGAAAAGATAGAACAATTACAGCCAACGATCGGCCAAGAAGTGCTCGGGGGCTACTGTGGGGGATATAGTACCCGGGTACCTCACGAGCAAGCCTGGCGGCCCACCAAAAGGGGGCGGCCCACCTCATCGTTCTGGACCTGAAGACGTGCGGGACAAGTCGGCGCACGGAGGAAGGATCTGGAAGGAGAAGTCCTAGTTGGAATAGGAATTATTGTAAAGAAGGAAAGGATTCTTAGAGATAGGATCGGATACAAACCGACTTGTAACCCTGCCCCCCGATATATAAGGCGGGCAGGGACCCCCTCAAAAACAACTCAAGCCAACTCGACTCATCTCAGAACTAGACACCTCATCTCAACAAGCAATACAACACCCCAAAACAGGACGTAGGGTATTACGTCGAGTCGACGGCCCGAACCTGTATAAACCCTTGTGTCTGTCCATCCTAACCATCTTGCTTCCGATCTTTGCGATCTTCCCTACATTACAAATCACTTCCGTGGGCTACCCCGTGGAAGACTGCCGGAGATAATATCACCGACACTACTGGAATTTAACAGGGAGGCCGACCACCACATCTCATCTTCTCCTCCATTGCTTCCGGTAGCGAAGCCAAGGCCCAAGGGTGCCAGCGACTGACACTATGTAAGACGTCTGCTAAGGAGACGCGGGTTAAGAGTAATAGGAGACGCGGTTTTTCCGCGTCTCCAAACTTACGTCTCCTTTTACAAGTCCTAGGAGACGCGAAAAAACCGCGTCTCCTATATATAGGGTCATTGGAGACGCGTTTTATTCAACCCGCGTCTCCTATGACCTCCATTACAGGAGACACGGATTGGTCATACGCGTCTCCTATAACACTTATTGGAGACGCATTTTGCCAATCCACGTCTCCTACAAGAGGGTCATAGGAGACGCGGATTAGCAACCCGCGTCTCCTATGATAAATTAAAAAAACAAAAAAAAAGAAAAGGGGGCAAAATACCCACATTACACATGATTTATATACCCATTTATCCATTACATATAAGGCCAAATGAATCCTACAATCATAAGTAATATAGGAAGAAATATGAAAAACCATGCACAGACACTGGATCATACACACATCTGAGTACTTGAGGGTCCAGTCCAATTCCTTCACCACCTGCATGCACAACATGTTTTAAGACATGTGCGCTAGGCACCTGAAAATATAAACATGTAAAAATCAATGTTGTGACGTTTCTGAAGCATGCTTTGTTCAGGCTCTCGGCAACAGAAATCAAAGGTTAACCACAATATCATGGTTGAGTGGAAATGGAATGAAGTCATACAATCAACAGCTAAAATAGTACCATATCAGAGTGCTCACGCAGTATGGCATGATGCCATGTTCAATAAACAAAACACTTGTAACACAGTACTGATTGGAGAGAGCTAACAGGAAACAAAGTAATGGACGTACAAGAAATCAGAGTCTCTTCTTGGCTGTCTTTGCCAATGCCAACACCTTCCTGCAGAGAGCAACAACAGGTATCAAACGAGCAACAACAGGTATCAAACACAGGTACCGTCTCACTCAAGCATAATCCAAAGAAAAAAATTAAGCTGGAACTAATAGCAAACCTGTAGGCAGCTACAATAACTGAAACAAGCCAATTAATTAGTGGAAGTTGCTTGAGCTGCTCTAAAATGGAAACTGAGAAGCCACTGTGCACTTCAGGAGACAAGCACTGATCAAGGAATGAGCTACTTGTTTACCTGGTAATTGAAACATCACTCATCTTGGATATAGCTGCCGTAGCACCTGAAAAGTAAGTTGCAATCAGTGTTTGCCTAGCTAAATTGTCTTCTGTTTAGCAAACGAGTAACTTAAATTTTGATGAAGAAAATTACATGAACTCAGCTTACCAACTCATTATTTCTGTTGTGTATTATATAGCTTTGGTGTAAATTATTTCCTATTTCAAACCAAATATGGACGTTATAACTTATTTCAGTTCTCAAGCATTCGAATGAAAAATTGGATTTATGATATTAGATGAGCACATCAGCCCAAACAGTTGGCAATCAAAGCGAATATAAATAGTTGGCAATCTGTTTGCTGAAAAACAAATGTCAGATTGTGAGAATGCAGTAAACATATGCTTCACATTTGCATCAGATTGCTACCATAGATGTCAATACTCAAATGCAGTAAACATATGCTTGTAGTGAATTCTTTATGTATTCTAACAAGTTTGCAGCCAATCTCACCACATTACTATCAGTAGGGAACAAGCAGTAACAAACAACATCAACTGTTAAACTCCTAAAAGTTTAGCTAGAACTCGACCAATGCAAGCCATCTGTTTGTTCACAAAGTTAATGCTTTGATAATTTTCTTTACTACTCCAATCAGAAGTTCCAAACCTATGATATGTGTCGACCATTAAAGTATGAAACAAGCACTCACTCACCTTTCATCTGTTCTCAGTGCAGTCTCTGCAGCAATTCCATGAGTGTTGTTTGTGCTTCCTAGACATTTTGGCTCCTGCAGCAAGTTATTATAACAGTTAACCTTTTGGATTCACCTCAAATAACCAGGTTTAGATCTAGAAGTTGGAAAAAAAGAATTAACTCTAGAAGTTTACTTACCCTTTCACTCCACAAAGTATCATTGTTTCCTTGATTTCTGCTCGAGATAATATTCTGCTAGAGAACAGTAATATTCTTACTATATTTGATTTGGTCATAACTTATAGGACATAACTTGATAAGTTTTCTAAACTGATCCATCTATAGGACATAACTTATTCATAATTCAAACAGAGACACCAATTTCACTACATTCACTCTTAATGTTTCTCACTGGAGAACAAGCAACATACTGCAATTAATTTCAGACATGCATAACAATTGCTAGGGGCAACTTATTTCAGACAAGCTACTGAGTTGTATCTACATAAACAAAATAGGTCATTTCACTACAGTTCAAAGAAGGAAAAAAATACTTACAGAAAGATCATTTCACTACAGTTTCAACAGGTGGCAGAAACAAGAACCAGCTATCAAGTATGAGCTACTAGTGCTAATTTGCACATACTACTGATCTAACCCCAAGTTTTAAACAGAGGCATGACAAAGTAAATATGGAGTAGAGCTAGAACAGTTATTCATTTTTGCTTAGATTCTATTCTTGCTAAAACTGTCCATCCTACAGGATTATATTGCAACATATATAGAAGTGATAGGAGAGAGCTAACAAGAAACCAAGTAAGTAATGGAGAGTTAAAGATGTACCACAATTTCAGTGTTGAACTAGTATAATTAGACCCTCAATTTCACTCAGATGTGGTACCACAGGTCTTTTCAATCAAAATTTCTAGCTGCTACTGTGATGTGTATATGATCTATTCTTTTTTTCCCATTTTCATGCACATATATGCATGCACACAATAACAGCGGCCAATCCCCTTCCTCACCATGAAATCGAGCTGTCCAATCGAGAAATTAGTCACAAATTGCGGGATCTAGGGGTCCAATCTCCTCACCCACTATGAATCGGGCAGTTCAATCAAGAAATTAGGCACGGGGATCTAGGGTTTGAGGAGAGTTAGGGAAGGACGACCAAACCTGCATCCAGTGGTGGTGCATCGGCGACGAGGTGGGGAGGGGCAGCAAGACCATCGCCAAGCCGGAGCTTCCACGACCACCTCGTCACAGGCCTCGAACCCCTTTCCCCATGAGAGCAGGAACGTGGGAGAGGACGGGGGTGAGAGCCGCTCCCGCTGCTGCTCGCTGCGGCGTTGACGGAGGAGGAAGGGGACGGGTCTGCCCTCCTGATCTAGATCTCGCCTCACCCTTGCGCCCACAACCTCGGTGGGTGGCAGGACTGGTGGGTGGTAGGAGGAAAAGTAGCAGGTAGGGAAGGGGAAGGGGAGGGAGAGCGCTCACAGGTGGGAGACGTCTGTGGCGACGAGGATGCAGTCTCATCATCTCGGAGGTCGTCGAAGCCGAGCGTGGGTGGGAGACATCAGGGAAGGGGAGGGGAGGCGCTCGAAGCCACCACGGGCTCGACCCCCTCCGGCGCCGTCACCAGGTCTCCATCTTCGGGGTCATGGGCGCCGCAGCACAGGCGAAACCCTAGATGTGAAGTGGAAGGGGAGGTGTGGCCGGGGCTGGGGCCGGGGCCGTCGCCGCCGCCGTCGCCGCCCCCAGATCTGGATCTCGCCCGCCCTTGCGCCCTCCACCTAGGGTTAGGGAGGAGCACGTGGTGGGAGGGAGGGAGTGAAGCGGCGACGACGGCGACGGGGTGAAGCGGCCGCGGCGGGATGAGGTGACGATGGCGACGGGGTGAGGCGGCGACGGCGGCGGGGGTGAGGCGGCGACGGCGGGATCGGGTAGAGAGAGAGGAGGGGAGAGGGAGTAGATGAGAGAGATGGATAGAGGGGAAGGGGGCGGACGCGGGGGTGCAGGCGGGTGGACGGACGTGAATCGGACCGAACGCCAGTTCATAAAAATTTCGGGTCCGAATCCATATACGGGTGACGCGTGTTTTTTCTTCATGCCTCGCCGCGTCTCCCAAAGATCACGGGAGACGTGGATTCTTAGCCCGCGTCTCCTTTTATCTAATGTACAAGAGACGCGGGTTCACAATCCGCGTCTCCCATAACATACTTATATTATGGGAGACGCGGAATAACAATCCGTGTCTCCTATATGGGCATATGGGAGACGCGGGTTGTCTGCCTAGAAATATGGGAGACGCGGCCGTAGAACCCGCGTCTCCTTTGCTTGAAAGGAGACGCGGGTTAAAACCGTGTCTCCTATATGTGTGTCTCCTTAGTGGAGTTTTTACATAGTGTGAGGGCCAGCCGCTCCCTGGTTCGGTGCATCGTGCAACATGTACGTGAGTTGGCGATCGATGTCGCCATTCATGCAGGTGAGTAGGCGGCGGACGACGTTGTCATTGGCGCACTTGAGCAAGAAGACGGGCGGAGCCTGTGCTGCAAGCGAACAGGCAAGAGAGGTCGAGTGGGCAGGACAGGTCGGTGCAATTATGCGGAATGGCGCCTCGTCCGGCTTTGGTATTGGCACGGCTGTGTATCCGGCTTGTGTTCGGGCAAAACTGACAGCGGGTCGTGTGAGGATTCAAATCCGGCTTCGAGCAATATTGGATCGGCTTCGCAGCTTCGGGCATGCGGTGGTGTGCGCGTGGCTTCAGGCGTGTAGCTAATCCGGATAGGCAGTGTATATATAAGCCTGCGGGCACGGCGAAGTAGAGAGGCAAAGGTTGCAAGAGTTAGCGGCGCGTGGCATCAGCAGGACACGTGGTGATGAATATAATCTGGGTGAGCGCGTTCCGTCGATTTGTGTTGATAGCGTTACACGGCTAGAAAATGGCACATTAGTGCCGGTCACAGGGCATGTTAATGCCGGCCGCTGTGACCAGCACTAATTTGCTGACACTAACGTGCCTTAGTACCGATCGCTGTGACCGATACTAACATGCGCGCTTTAGTGCCGGCTGGTTAACGTTTTTGCTGCCGTCGCCTCCTCCCAGCCCCTTTTTCTTTTATTTTTTTCTTCTTTCTATTACGTTCTTTCACAGATACATCTCACATATACATCTCATCTCACAATCTCACAAATCTCACAGATACATCACACAGTTCACACAATCTCACATCCCATAAATCACAAGAATTTATATTTTACAATCACACAATCTCAAATCACAACAATCACAAAATCTCAAAAATCACATCTCACATCATACATACTACTTATACGTTGCCGGCCTGGGCACTCCGTCGCCGGCGCGGTCTGAGCCCGCGCGGCGCCGCCGGACCCCGCGCCCTCGTCGGCGCCCTGGCCCTGCTCGCGCACCGTGGCCGGCGTGCCCTGGCCCCGCGTGCGGCCGCCGCTCCGCTCGCGCGCCCTGGTCCCGCACGCTCCCACCGGATCCCGCGCCCTCGCCCGCTCGCGCAGCGCGCGAGGCACGGCCGCCGCTCCGCTTCACCTGCAAAGGAGAGATTAGGAGATGAGAAACGGAGATAATGGAAGGAACAAGAGGGAAAGAGAAAGCAGATAAGGAGAGGAGGGAGAAGCAGAGAAGCGATGATATAAAGGAGAGGAGACTCTGCTGCTGGCTAGATACTTAGATATTTTTCGCGGCTGTCTGGTTAGAACCGGTCGGAGACACAAGCCGCGGTACTAAACAACGTCATTTAGTACCGGCTGGTGTTTTTTTGCGGTACTAAAGCGCCTATTTAGTACCGGACGATAACACCAGCCGGTACTAAAGGACGCCGTTTAGTATCGGCTGGTGCCCTCGACCGGTACAAATATGGCTCTGCGGACACTTTTTTCTGGAGCCGGCACTAATGCACGCATTAGTACCCGCTACAGGCCGACCGATACAAAGGTACGTAAGCTAATGTAGAGTTTTCCGGTAGTGTTAGCTAGCTGCCACCGCCGGCGTGCACTGCTATGACCGCCAATCTTGGTGTTGGTGGCTTGTAATGTTATGTTTCCGTCGGTCTACAATGCCGGCGAAATAGATTTATATGTTTTTGGACTTGCCCTGTGTACCATACCGGCGTTCAGCGCGCCTATCCTTCAAGGTCGTACTAGCTTCTGAAACCATGATGGGTGCGGCTGTGTTTAGATGTAGTAAAAGAGATGGAAAGTACAAAAAATACTGTTTGGAAGCTGCATAGGGATAGAAATGAACTGATACGGTTCTCGAGGTGGATAATTTTTCATGAAAACGGGACGCTTTTATCCGAACTAAACACGACAGCAATCTGTTATACGTCCATGCACACAAGAATCCACGATCATGTACAAGCTCTTGTTGTGGTTTTCTTTTTTTTTTTTGTGAATGGTTCTTGTTGTGGCTTCATGACCCAACAATAGCATATTGGAAAAAAAAAATCGACCTTCCATGGCGGTGTACAGTAAATTAGGAAAAATCCGGTTCGATGGCCGGAATAAAAAGTCTAATATACCACATGACTAAAACATTTCTTACCATTATTGTTTGATGCCAATTGATCTACTTCACTTGCCGCGTAGGCAATTAACATTAGATACATACCGCGTAGCGCATTAGGCATGGTCATAGACATGCCTGTTTGATGGCAAGTCAGTGCAGATCTGTACGCTGGCGACGTTGATGTAATCGACGTGGTCGAAGTAGTCGTTGGCGAGGACGACAGGGATGGCGACTCCTCCCCGGTGTAGTCGACAAAGAGCGATTGTGCTGATAATGTGTTGTGAAACACGTCATCAATGGTCGGATCTTCTCCCTCTCATTCTCTTATGACAAGCACACAAGAAGAAATATAAAGTAGACAAAAAACAATATAGTTGAAGCTTCTCTTTATTCCTCAGAACGGTGTATTACAATAGGGGTGATCCCCTGTTTATATACTCCAAACTAAGCCTAGAGTTTTGCTAAAAACTCACAAGCAACCAGACAAGGAGTACTAGTTCTGCTTTCCTTCAAGGAAAGTCCGGTTATTTTACAATAGCATGCAATGTCACAAGGTCTAAATATAAATGACTACTCCATCCGTCCCACAAAGAATGCGTTTAGAAAATTTCGAACATAGTACTACTAGTGAGAAATGACCATGTTACCCCTAATTATTCATGCTTTGAAACTAGTAAAGTAGCATTAATTAAGCATTTCATTGGCTTCATTCTTTTCTCTATACAATTTTTTCTTAGTATTTGGTGTTACTATTAATTAGGTGGTCCTCACTACAAACTAAACATACAGTATTTGTGGGACGGAGAGGGAGTAGAACGCGCACCCTTCTTCCACGGCAGGCTTTAATTTTACTATCACATTTTGAAGTATCGAAACATCAAAGATTTTCAATAACTCATCATGGCATGCCAAGCACTTCAGTAACAAGATTTTGGTTTTCTATGTTCACTATCTTTGTTATGCATCTAGATAAACGCTATATGTCTGGATTTCATAACAAAATCTATAAACTTAGAAAAGCCAAAACAACCTACACTACCTGACTCCGCCTCTTTGCCATGTGCCCATTACACACGGCAAAAGCCGTTATACACACGGCAAAGGGCACACGACAAAGATTAGACGGCAAAGACCCCCTTTGCCGTGTGTCTATTATCGGTCACACGGCAAAGGCTTTGCCATGTGTATATCCTTCGCCGTGTTCCCTAAAACACTAACGGACGTTCCCGTTACTAGGCCTTTGCCGTGTGCCTGGACGCGTGGCACACGGCAAAGACCTAGCCTTTGCCGTGTGTCAATGGGACAGGCACATGGCAAAGGCTGGGCCTTTGCCGTGTGCCACGTGTCTAGGCACACGTGTCCAGCCTTTGCCGTGTGCTATGACAAAAACACACGGCAAAGGCCCAAGAACAACTCTTTTTTTGTTTATTGTTAGTTGTACCCTCCAAACAACTCAATCACAGGCAGTTTATATATCAATAACCATCACAGGCGGTTTATATATCACAACGACCATCACAGGCAGTTTATATATCACAACGACCATCACAGGCAGTTTATATATCACAACGACCATCACAAGTGCATAAAAGCTCATGCAAATGCAAACAAGTCCATACAAGCTCATGCAAATCCATACAAGTCCATACTAAGCAAATAATACAAGTCCATACTAAGCAAATAATACAAGTCCATACTAAGCAAATAATACAAGTCTATGCTCGTCGATACAACTCACTGAGACCCAGGTAGCCGCGGCGGCACCTGCGAGAAGGGTGAGCCATGAGGTGGCGGCAGGAACGGCGACGGGAAGCTATGACGGTGCGGCGTCATGCCGGGACGCAACTGCGGCCAAGGCTGGAACGGCGTGCCGGGAGGCAACTGCGACCACGGGTACTGCGTCCACGGTGGCAGGTGAGGGGACTGTTGAGGGGGTGACATGTCTACTACGAACGACCCATCGTTCGAGGCCGCGGACTAGTGAGAGGACTGCACAAATGATACAAAATCTAAGTAATTCTGGTTTCATCCTAAGTCAACAAGTGTAAGGCATTTTTGTTTTATCCATCATTCAAGGTTCTAAGTCGGCTCTAAGTCACTATGAGGAATGAAAATTCAAAGTTGTGAAGAGACTCACAGGCAGTAGCATCTCGAGCTGGTGGAGCCAACATTACTGGCGGCGGTGCTTGACCTACCACCATCCCAATGTTGTGCACGTACTGGAACATGTGCTCATACTGCTGTCGGTGGTCCTCCCGGCCGGCGTCCTGCTTCCGCTGAAACTCTTCCATCAACCTCTCCCTCTCGACCTGCCAGTTCCGCTCCAACTCTTCCTTTGCTGCTCTCACCCCTCCGCCACATGGGCTGCCATCATTTCCTACACATATTCATGACATTTTTACCATACCAAACAAACGTTAGCGATAATCAATTAACAATAGGTAAAATTACCTGAAACTGAGCCATCTGTATCTGTGTAGCGGTCTGGCGTGGGCGTATAGGTGGAGTGGAGTCTGTGGCACGGGCTTTAAGCGCGGTAAGAGTGGGAGTACTAGCCGTGTCCACTAAGCTGTTCGCAATCGCGTACCGGCCGTGCTTCTTGCCTCCTCCTGACCTCATGAGGACTTCTTCGTCAAGGTCCACAGTGATCGGATCAAAATCCGGCCCATGGACCTCCCTTGCCATCTGTGTGTAGTCACTCAGGCGGCTGTAGGCGGTCGAATTGGAGTATGCCTCGGGCCCATCGTTCGAGTTGTACATGTTCTCTGGGTCTGTCGCCTTACCCTTGTGGGACAAAGCGTATGACATGGCCGGGGGGCAAGGCTAGATACCATGTGTCTGCGACTGCAAAAAAAACAAGGGAAATGATTAGGAATTATTCAGGATTGCTCATTAGAATTAAAAATTGAATTCACGTACCCATGCGTTCCCGTACACCTGGAGGTTACGATTGCCTTGATGATGTGATGCACCTGACATCATCAAACGTCGCCGCCGGGCATCGTTGTGGGTCGTCTCCCACTCGTCCGCGAGCCACTTGTCCACCATCTTGCGCCAGGCCGGAATGTGGGTCAAGCAGCACCAAGGAACCGCCTGCACATCATCAAGCACGTGACACATGACAAGACAAAACAGAGCGTACTTAGTTTAAGAGAAGGAGTATATTTACCCGCATGAATTCTGCACGTGTCAATTGGATGTTTCTCGCCTCTGCTTTAGTAAGCTTCACCTTCTTGTACTTGCGGTACAAATGTACGACGGCTGCAATGTGCGCCTCATGGTGCATATCTTGTACCAGTTTGTAGTTGGCGTGGTGAGCCACAGCCTTGGCCCTCGCCTCTTACCCGTCGTCCCATCTAAAGAAATCCTGCACATTTGATTGGATGTGATTATTTAAAGAATGTTAAATGAATTCGATGATTTGAGCAATATAGTTTGAACAAGGCTTACCCATAGCTCTTCCACCACCCGATGTGCCATGTTGTTAAACGTCCTGCCACCACGATCTGGGTGAGGGTCGACGGTGCCGGCGATGTAGTGCTCCCATGTGTACGCTGACTCCTCTCGGCCGGCGAGCTCCACCAAGCCAAGGAAGTGTAACTTGCACAAAAGCCCCAGGATGCCATTGGGCATGCGACTGTGACTACCTGGCGCGATCAGCAACCACCCCTGCACAAGTGACGAAGATAATTTAGGCGTTTCAATAGTGATAATAAACATATGAAGTGAAAACATTTAAAATTTCTTACCTTGTCCCATCGGGTCTAATTACCGGCCGGTTCAAGAAAGGTATCGGCCGATCCAGGATCGTCGATGGGCCTCGCTCGTATGGAGACGGCTGTCCATCCTCTCCCTCCTCCTCCTCCTGTCCCTCGACCTGCTCCCCCTCCTCACCCTGCCCCCCTCCTCTCCCTCGACCTGCTCCCCCTGCTCACCCTGCTTCCCCTCCTCTCCCTCGTCCTCAGAGGCGTACATGGAAGGTAGCGCCTCCCTCTCCTCTCCCTCCTCCTCCTCCTCCTCGTCAACCTCAGGCGAGGGTGTCCTCGCCCTCCTCCTCTGTGCCGTGCTAGAGGACTCAGCTCCACCCCTGCCTCTCCCTCGACCCTGGCCTCCCCCTCTAGGCGGCTTAGAGTCCTCAACACCTCCAATGACTCTCAGGTAAATCGAAGTGACCGACCTAAAAGGGTTGTGTCCCACCATCTTTATTCAATCACGT
Source organism: Urochloa ruziziensis (assembly GCA_015476505.1). Lineage (NCBI taxonomy): Eukaryota > Viridiplantae > Streptophyta > Magnoliopsida > Poales > Poaceae > Urochloa > Urochloa ruziziensis. Next base: position 2,874,546 of record CM027124.1, on the reverse strand, counting down.
GCATTCAAAAAGAGAAAACGAATCAGTACAATAATTACAAATAATTAGTACAACTAGTAAATGAATTTATACAATTTGTAAATTAATTAGTGCAACTAGTAAATTAAACATGAAATAACTTACATGTATTAGAAATAATCATCATGATCCGGATTACCCGGATCATAATTCTCGTCATCACTATCACGCATTTCAATATAATCGCTGTTCTGGTGCAAAGGAGGCTCGTCGTCGTCATCACTGTCATTGCCTAAACGTAATTTCTCAAGTAAGGTTAAGTCATTCGCATTCTCAACCTCATCTCCGACGTTCTCGTCAACAAGCATTTCATTTTCTACTTCCATTCTGATGTCTTCGGTTAATTCTATCTCAAATCTTCCTTCTAGCCCATCTTCCTGGAAGAACTCTCTGTCATAAGTATTTGGGTCTATGTTGTAATCTTCATTGTTTAAGGGACGAGTAGTCTAGCATGTGTCGATACTTTGTACACAACATCCCAACCGATAAGATGCTCGTCGGTTTGGCATGGGTACGAGAGATAATACACTTGGGTCGCCTGTTGAGCCACAATGTAGACATCGTCTCGTGGGTACATGAAAGACTGTTGAATTTCAACTAGCCCAAGTTTCGGGTTCCGTCTCACTGCTTGAGGATCAAACCAATGGCATTTGAATATTACAGGCTTGAGAGGATGTGAACCATGAAATGTGAGTTTGTATATTTCTTTAATTTTTTCGTAGTATTCTAGCCCATCGTCTCCTGGAGTGAACACTCCGGTATTTGTGGTTCTTCTATTGGGCCGTCTCTGATCATGCCGTGTTGTGTGAAACCGATATCCATTCACATCATAAGAGCCAAATGACTTGACCCTAAAGGCACAGCCATCGGCCACTTGTCTCAACTCGGCACTCATTGATGCATCTGTCATGCCCTGCACATTAAAGCAGGATATATAATTCGTTATGTTAGGTACGGGCTAATTTGTATAGTCTGCATAATATGAGCTAAACAGAACATTACCTTCTTTTTCAACCAAGAAATGAAATCGGGCATTCCTTCAGCCGAACCATGTCTAAGAAGGTTCTAACTTTCCTCCTCGGTAGGTGGCCTTGATTGACACCAGAATTGCACATGAAATTCCTTGTACCAACGAAAACGATGGGGTTGGATGGAGAAAAGATTATATTTGAGAGCAAGTTCGTTGAGAACTTACTTTATGTACGGCTCAACTTCCTCAAGGTTTTTCAATACATATAGCATGATATCATGCCATTCTTCGAGATTCAAGGTTTTCATGGTCGATTCACTTGCCTTTCCGAGTTGGCCTCGAAAAATGCTGAGGTTGGACTCATCTTCGCCGCCATTATAACGAGAAGGTGGATTATGCACGCTTGGAAGGTTCTCAGAATAGTATTTTGATGTGAAGTTTGACACCTCCTCCAGAATGTGCGCCTCAGCAATGGAAGCTTCAATCTTGCATTTATTTTTACATTTAGTTCGAAGAACTTTTTGACATCTCTTAATAGAATAGCACCAATGGTTCTGCACGGGACCACCCATTCGTGCCTCAAACGGGAGGTGCAAAATCATATGTTCCATCGGATTGAAGAAGCCATGTGGAAAGATCTTCTCCAACTTACAGAGCTAACACAGGAGCCAATAATTCCATATCTGCAATCACGGATCGAGATACTTCCTTAGCACAAAGCTGGCGAAAGAAATTGCACAACTCTTCCAACACTACCCAGATATGGTCAGAAACATAACCTCGAACCATCACCGGAAGAATACGCTCAAGCCATATATGGTAGTCATGACTCTTGAGGCCATTGATTTGCATGGTATCAAAGTTCACCCCCCGAGACAGATTAGTAGCATACCCATCAGGAAACTTTAACATTTTCATCCATTGTAATACTTCCTTCCGTTGGGCTCTCGTCAGGACGAAATCGGCCTTAGGCTTTTTCCATCTACGGCACTCATTGGGAGTTGGAATGACTAGCTTCGGTCGATTGCATAACTTTGCTTGATCAACTCTAGCCTTAACATTGTCCTTTGTTTTATCAGGAATCTCCATGATTGTACCCCGAAGTGCCTCGCCGATATTTTTTTCTGTATGCATAACATCAATGTTGTGTGGAAGATGAATATCATCCATATAGGGGAGCCTCCACAAGCCTGACTTCTGAGCCCACGCATGAGACTCCCCGTATCCTGCAAAACCACTTTCATCTTCTTTGAGCATGAGAGCGTCTAACTGAGCACGCACCGTGGCACCTGTCATCATTTGCGGCGGAGGGTCTTTGACTACAATACCTTTTGTAAAGTTTTTGACGTCTTTTCTGAAGGGATGATCAAAAGGGAAGAATTGCCGATGTTTGTCAAACGAAGGATATTTGCCTCCAGCTTTCAACCAAATAAACTTTAGAGTTGCCTTGCATACTGGGCATGGGAACCTCCCGTGATCACACCAGCCGCAGAACAACCCATAAGCCGCCATGTCATGCAAGGAGTACTGGTACCAAACATGCATTTTGAAGTTTGTTTTTGTAGTCCGGTCGTATGTCAATACCCCCTCGTTCCAAGCAGTCTCCAATTCATCAATCAGAGGCTCCATGTACACACACATATTACTCCCTGGATGTTCAGGTATTATCAATGATAAGAATATGTTCTGTCTTTGGAAAAGGACGCCGGGACGGAGATTGAGAGGGATAACGAACATGGGCCAACAAGTGTTTGGCGCATTGCCAATCCCATAAGGTTGGAAACCATCTGTAGCCAGCGCAACACGTACATTACGAGCCTCTACAGCTTTCTCACAATAGCACAAATCAAAGTGCGTCCATGATTCACCATCGGATGGATGTACCAGCTTATATGAATTGTATCGGCGCTCATTTTTGTTCCATGTCATTTGTTTCATGGATTGTTCGGTCATGTAAAGTCGTTGGATCCTCGATATGAACGGAAGGTACAGTAAGATTTTTTTGGCGATTGTGGTTTTTATGACCATCACCTAAGTCTACCTCAACAAACCTAGAGGCTTCACACTTTGGGCAGTACTTTGCTTCCGCATAATCTTTCGTGAATAGGATGCATCCGTTCGGACAAGTGTGTATCTGCTCATATGGCATCTTAAGTGCACGAAGCAGTTTCCGTGCCTCATACATGTTCTTTGACAGAATGTGACCATCGGAAGCAGGCTGCCAAAAACTGACAACATAAGATCAAAGGCGTCTCGAACTAGGCTAAACTGGGACTTTATGGCCATTAGGCGCGCAATGGCATCGAGCTGAGAAACATTGGTATGTTCGTGAAGTGGTTGTTGTGCCGCAGACAACATGTCATAGTATGCCTTTGCGGTTGGCACTGGCTCCTCCTCCCTTGGTTCTTCATTAAAGTGTGCTTGCTGATAGTCATCTAACATGTCTGCTACACCGGCGTCATCATCGAGAGCCTCGATACGTTCTTGAACAACCTCTTCTCTCACACGACTGGCTGCGGCATGATATGTCCACTTAGTATGGTCAAGAGTAAATCCATATTTGCAAAGATGATTTCTTATGACCTTGTTTGTTTGTTCACGAGTGTTTCCACATTTTCTACAAGGAGACCAAGTGCTAGACACTCCTCTAACATTTGCAAATGCTTCATCCAAGAAAGAATCGGTCTTGTTAATCCAATCCAAGCTCAAGTTACCCCCACTGGACCAGCCCGTGTACATCCACTCACGGTCATCCATCCTCTACTATACGAACTAGTAATATAAAAATAAAATGCATGAGTAATATAAAAATCAATTGCATCTACACGAATTTTATACTGTCTAGCTAATAGGTGAAAATAGGTCATAATCCCACCTGAGGATGCGTAGCTGGGGTTAGTTCCCATGCTCTACTGCGATCCGAGACCGAATTTCGGCAGCACCTCCCCGCTGTTCTCCAAATACACGTCCCGAGAGGGAGATTGTGTATCCAGAGAACAACGGGGAGATGTTGTCGAAATTCGGTCTCGGATCGAAGTAGAGCTTGGAAACTGACCCCAGCTACGCATCCTCCGGCTGTCCAAAAAATGTGGACAATTCGAAACAGATACAGTCATAGATATGCAAAAGATCTGCATATCTCCAACTGTATCCCTTCCGGATGGGAGACGCGTAGGTTACGTAAACCGCTAACATGCATGTAAGGGAAAGGAGGATGTTTATGTCTCACCTTGCTGTCCTGCTAAGTGAGAAGTTGAGCACAAGGGCCGACGAGTCGAGCACGACGGCGAGGCGAGGGCAGATGATGATACGAGGGCTGACCAGTCCTCCAGGATTACGACCTCGACGAAGGGTGTCCCTGTCCTGATAAGTAAAAGAAAAAAGTGTCAAAAGTTGTAAATTTCGCTCAGCAACTCCCCTACACGGGGAGGTTTCTACAACATGCATCAAAACAATGGCATGACGGCCGACAACTATATACATAGCAGCACGATGGCCGTCAACCACATATCGTAGCAATTGTAACTACCAAAGTTTCTAAGTCAATTCTAACTACCATTTGTAACAACCATTTCTAACTAACAATTTCTAACTACCATTTCTAACTAACAATCATTTGTAACTAACATTTCTAACTAACAATTTCTAACTAAGATTTCTAACTAACAATTTCTAAACTATGAAATTACCTAGATGGCAACGGTCGAGGGACAAGCAAGGGCGGGCGAAGTTGTGGCAACAGCGGCCGGAGGTCGAGCCACGACGGCCGGGGTGGAGCAGCGACGACCTACTCCTATTCCTCCTCCTCCTCCTCCTACGCTCCTCCTCCTCCCCCTCCTCCGCCCCCCCTTTTGCTCCTCCTGCTCCTACGGGGCGCGGCAGCCAGCTAGCCGAGGAAACCAACCCGGCCTGCTGCGCGGGGGTGCACCGCGCGGGGAACAATCGGCGGGGGCGTGCGGCGCGCAGGGCATGGAGGCTTGCGGCTCTGGGCATGGCGGCCTGCGGCGCGCGGGCGCGGGTGTCGATGGCGTGCGGGAGCGTGGCAGGGTGTGCGCGACGGCGGCACGTGCTCACGGCGGCGGCATGTGTGTGTTGTGTGCGTGCGTGCTGTGTGTGTGTGCTGTGTTGTGCTGTAACGGCTAAGTCCCCCCCACCCCCCCCATTGCCGTGTGCTAGATCTGAGCACACGGCAAAGAGGGGTTTTTTAAATTACACTGTACCCCCCCCGTGGGCCCTGCCACCCGGCGGGCCCACCTAGCATGAAATAATGTCATTTCCTGGGAAAGGAAAACATTAATCGCATAAGAGTTGGTAGCGGCTAATCAGAATTGAAAAGTAAAGATCGGAACTAGGACCTGATCGAGATGATTTGCAGAGCCGGTGAAGGGAGGGAAGACCTTCCGATGGAGCTGCAAGATTAAGCAAGTCTGAGTACCATCGCACTCAGCAAGTACAGAACAATTGAAGGTATAAACATGCATTATTAGTTGACTGGTGATTAATAAATCGGTGTTGGGTCCTGGAGGGGCAAGAACCTCCCTACCAGTCCCCTCTGGTGATTCTGGTCCGGATCCTTCTGTCGATCCCGCAATCACCTTCATCTCATTATTATCACTCCTATGGGCTATTCTTGGCTAATCTGTGGGAGCTTTAAACCAGACGGGCTCATATCCGAGAGCCACGGCTATCGATAGATTAGATAACTCTGTAGAGGTTTGTACTCTTGAAACTATACGGTCAGGCGACCCTCCCGTGGCCAACGGTAGGGTCCCCCTACGGGACTCGTATCCACTGGCGTCCATCTCTGGACAGCTTCCATCTGGGTCTACCCACGGATGCTACTGGGGTCTAAACAGAGATCGCATAAACGTCCACTCAGGGACATCAACCCGGGTATGGATGCATCATATAAGTTAGGGCATGCATCGCCCGCGGGCCCTACCAGCCCTGTCACATGCGACCCGTGCCGACCAGTCCCAGCCCTCTGTCTGGGGCTGTCTCCAGCATTTCCGTTGCCCACCGTGGCCCCTGGGGTAGCTTGGCCAGAGGTAGCTGGTGGAGTGTGAGTCGAGGCCTCACATTACAGGGCATTCCCGAAGGCTATGTCCTTTTTGGCCCGTATAGCCGTACATGGCGTTGGAAAGACTTTCCCAAGAACCGGTCCTTAATCGACCAAGGTAGGCCTCTGGACAGGAGCTCCTCCGAGACTATCCACCCTACCTCGCATCTTCTTCCCCCTGGTGCCTCTTGCAACCAGGGTTTCTGGCTCGGGGTAGTGTTTTAGTAGCTGGGGGTATCTGAGTGGCTAACTTTCCATGCAACTATAGACCTTTAGCTAAGAGAAGAGCATGTTAATGCAATTGATTATCATGAGCAAGGAAATTGCTAAGACTTGCCTGATACGGTGGTAGTCTCCGCCCGAGCTACAGGCCCGAGATTTCCTGGCGGAGTATCTATACAAATACAATTATACGACTAATCAATCATCACAGCGAATGAATTACTTGTAAGGGGAGAAGCTAGAGAGAGAATGGCCATAGGGGTGGTTTCTAAATTGAGCAGTAGATTGCCGGGGTTTCGCGGGGTGTTTCAGGGTCTTTGCGGGATTTGGCGGGGTTAGGAAACGTCGGTGGAAGGCAATAAATTATTTCTAAGTTTAGGGAAGGCTTCTAGGGAATCTAACCTTATGAAAAACCTTAGAATATATTCTAGTAATTTTAGGAATTTATTGGCTATTTATGGGGCTCTATTTTGAATTAGGCATATACCGGGGTATGCTAACGGAGGCTTCCTATAGGCTGAAAAAGAATCATTCTAATTCTAAGTCCTAGAAATGGGTAAAAATAATTTGGATGGTACTAAATGGGTTATTATTTTCCCTAGTATTTTTAGGTATTTTCTGGGAATTTTTGGGAATTTCTAAAGTGGAGAAATAACTCTTTGGGTGCACTAAGCCGGGTGTACCTAGCATTTTCCTAGGGCTGTGCGGGGGCCAGCTGACGCCAGCACTGGCGCCAGCCCGCAGGTCACTGTGCTGTGGACCGGCGCCCGTGGGCGTGTGGACCGCGCGGCTCATGGGCCTGCGGTCCACTGGACCACGTGCACGCGAGGCGGGGAGGGGGAGGTGGCGGTTGACGGGGCGATGCGGGTGGCTGGCAGGCGGGCCCCGCGCTGGCTTGGCTGCCACGTAGGCGCCAGCGCGGCTGCCGTGCTTCGCGGCAGCGCAGAGGGGCTGCAGGGGGGCTCGCCGGAGTTCTCACCGCCGGCGATGACAAAGCAGCTCTCGCGGCGATGAAGGCACCTACGGCCTCAGGGGGACACGGCGGACACGGCGAGGATGCTCTCGTCGAGGTTAGAGGGCTAAGGCGGCGGTGCGGGCTCGCCGGAGTTCGAGCGGCGGCCAGCGGAAAGGGGGAAATGCGGCGAGGGGTTTCTGGGGCTTGGCTAAAGGTAATTCGTACTCAGGGGTTCGCGTGGAGTGTATTGGTGCGCGAAGCTACGGAAGAAAGGTGCCAGGGCCGGCCGGTGGCTCGCCGAGGCTCGGCTGGGCATCGTGGAGGGCAACAGAGGGGTTGGGGAGGATGTACAGGGCCGCAGGGTGCTTACCACAGAGAGGCTGGGCGAGAGATGGCCGGGGTGGTGGCGTCGGCGTGCGGCGGTGCTTGCGGACCATGGCGGCGCGCGGGCGGTGCTTGCTCAGGGCGCGGGCGTCCTCTAGAGCCCGTCGCTACGCTTCTTGGGCTCCACGGGGTGCTCTAGGTGATGTTACGGCGGCCGGAGGGGGAATCAGGGGCGTGGCGGCGGCGAGGGTACCAGAGCAGCGCGGCGGCGCTCCTGAGTTCGCGGTGGTGGCAGTGGTGGCGGTATGGTGTGGTGTGGTGAAGGTGAGCTCCATCTGGGGCGCGCGCAGGGCTATTTAAAGCCCAGCAGTGCTCCCCGGGGCTCACCGGGGCAGCGGGGCGGCGACACGCGGCATGGCGAGCTCGCCGGCGTGCGACGCGTGCGGCCATGGCATTTCGTGCAATTGGCCAGGGAGAGGGTGTCGGCGCCGCACTTCTGGTGCGGTGGCCTTGCGTGATGCTGACACGTGCGCTGCGCGTCTTTGTCGGGGCTATCCTGGCCGGAGGAGGGGAATCGAGCGGCGACGACGGTGGCAGGGGCGTGGCGAGATGGAGGGGGAGAGGGTTCCCGTGCCAGGATGGCCTCCCTGACGCGAGCAGGGAGCGGCAGGGGTGGCGTGGCATTGGTTTTGGGGCGCCACGCGGGCTGAGGCGTCGCGGTGGCGGGATGGGCGCGCGGCGGCGTCGGCGCCAGAGAAATGAGGGAGGGGGGAAGAACCGGAGGAAGACGACGGAGATGTGGGCTGGGGCGGGCCGCGCGGGGGAATGCGCCGTGGAAAGAAGTTGAAGGGGGGTTTGTGGACTTCGCGGGGAAGGCTGAAGGGGAAGTGGCGCGCTGGGCTGGGCCGCGCGGGGGTGAGCCGGGGAAGGGAGTTGGAGGTCCTAAAGCGGACTTTGGGAGGTCTGGGCCACGGTTGGCCGGCCCACCAAGCTTGGAATTCCTTTTTCTTTTCCTAAGGGATTTTGAAATGAGTTTTTGAATTCAAATTTGAACTAGGTTCTTTTTTAATTTGAGTCTAGGGCTTCCGATACTAATTTTGTCCTCATAGAGCACTCAAGTTATAGAACTTTATTTTTATTTTTCTGTTATTATTTTATATTCTATAATTCCTATTATTTCTTATTCTAGCTTAGTCCTTATAAATCTAATAATTAATCTAATAATTAATTAAATAATCCTTATTAATTTTGAGGGTGTCACACCCCCCCCCCGCCGTGTGCCACTAGGGGGCAGCACACGGCAAAGGGTGTTTTCTTTATTTGACAATTTTTTTTTAAACTTGTCCTTATTATTATTTCATGATTTCACTTTCTCAAAATCTTCAAAAAAAAGCTTGTCAAACACAACCAGTATCATGATTGATGAAATAATAAAAAAATATTATTATTTTATGTACATCACTTGATATTGTTTAATTGAAAAATAATATAATTATTCAACGTGTCTTAAAAATATTTCAAATTTGGTATGGCACGATAATCTAAGTTTCCTTTTGCATATAAAAAAGATTCAAAGTGAAAACCTAATTCGACCACACTTAGACCTCACAATGTGAACAACTCAACGTCAACTCTCTGAAACTTCTCCGAAGATTCTTCGATTTGTAAACAGAGTACGTGACAACTTGTACGAAACATGTTCTACTTTTTACCAAAGCATATACACATGAAATCATGATGTCAGGACAAATCTTATGATTTTAAGACATGGATTCTTTTTTAAAAAAAATTTAAATACGAATCTGTCACACCTATCTAATCAGGTTTCGTGAACAAGACAATCGATTTTTCATTCCAGTTTCTAGATACGGCCTCAGATTACACTCAACAATATGAATATTATTTTTGAATCCATTATATTCAGTTTTTCGACACACTTACAGTTCAAAAGTTATTTTTTGCCAATAAATCCATGGAACGAAATAAATTCATCAAATATAGCCAAAATATCGAGAAATGTACGAAATCTTAACATGAAATACAAAATAACGTATGTTGACACCAAAAAAGTTTGGAGAGAATATAACAAAAAAATTACTTTGTTGTGCTGGCTCTTTGTCGTGCGCCACACGGCAGGGCACACGGCAAAGGGCAATGGCCGTGACCTAGCCGTCCCCTTTGTCGTGTGCCTAACGGCTGGCACACGGCAAAGGACCTCCTTTGCCGTGTGTTATCCTTTGCCATGTGCCACCGGGGCAGGCACACGGCAAAGGGACATCTTTGCCGTGTGTTTACCCTTTGCCATATGCCCTAGACCAGGACACACAGCAAAGGGGGGCACGCCGTGTGCTGGCCCTTTGCCGTGTGCCTTTTGTCTGGCACACAACAAAGAGGCCCCTTTGCCGTGTGTCCGTGGCCCGACACACGGCAAAGGGCCATGCCGCCGCCAGACCCCGCGCCCTCGCCGGTGCCCTGGCCCTGCTCGCGCGCCGTGGTCGGCGTGCCTTGGTCCCGAAAGCGGCCGCCGCTCTGCTCCCGCGCCCTGGTCCTGCACGCTGCCACCGGATCCCGTGCCCTCGCTGGCGCCCTGGCCCGCTCGCGTAGCGCGCGAGGCGCGGCCGCCGCTCCACTTCACCTGCACAAGAGAGATTAGGAGATGAGAAACGGAGAGAATTGAAGGAACAAGAGGGAAAGAGAAATCAGATAAGGAGAGGAGGGAGAAGCAGAGAAGCGATGATATAAAGGAGAGTAGGCTCTGCTGCTGGCTAGATATTTTTCGCGGCTGTCTGGTTAGTACCGGCCGAAGACACAAGCCGCGGTACTAAACGACGTCGTTTAGTATCGGCTGGTGTTATTGTCCGGTACTAAACGACGTCGTTTAGTACCAGCTGTTGTTATTGTCCGGTACTAAAGCGCCTATTTAGTACCGGATGATAACACCATCCGATACTAAAGGACGCCGTTTAGTATCGGCTTGTGCCCTCGACCGGTACTACTAAGGTACGTACCCGCTATTGGCCGACCGATACTAAGGTACGTACGCTAATGTAGAGTTTTCCGGTAGTGTGAGCTAGCTGCCACCGCCGGCGTGCACTGCTATGACCGCTAATCTTGGTGTTGGTGGCTTGTGCTGTTATGTTTCCGTCGGTCTACAATGCCGACGAAATAGATTTATATTTTTAGGACTTGCCCTGTGTACCGTACCGGCGTTCAGCGCGCCTGTCCTTCAAGGTCGGACTAGCTTCTGAAACCATGATGGGTGCGGCTGTGTTTAGACGTAGTAAAAGGGATGGAAAGTACAAAAAAGTACTGTTTGGAAGCTGCATAGGGATAGAAATGAACTGACATGGTTCTCGAGATGGATAACTTTTCATGAAAAGGGGACGCTTTTATCCGGACTAAACATGGCAGCAATCTGTTATACGTCCATGCACACAAGAATCCACGATCATGTACAGGCTCTTGTTGTGGTTTTTTTTTTTTTTGAGAGAGGTTCTTGTTGTGGCTTCATGACCCAACAAATAGCAGATTGGAAAAAAAAAAATCGACCTTCCATGGCGGTGTACAGTAAATTGGGAAAAATCCGGTTTGATGGCCGGAATAAAAAGTCTAATATACCGCATGACTAAAACAATTCTTACCATTATTGTTTGATGCCAATTGATCTACTTCACTTGCCGCATAGGCAATTAACATAAGATACATACCACGTAGCGCATTAGGCATGGTCATAGACATGCCTGTTTGATGGTGAGTCGGTGCAGATCTGTTTGCTAGCGACGTTGATGTAATCGATGTGGTCGAAGTAGTCGTTGGCGAGGACAACAGGCGAGATCGACGGCGTCGAGCTTGATGGCGACTCCTCCCCGGTGTAGTCGACAAAGAGCGATCGTACTGGTAATGTGTTGTGAAACACGTCATGAATGGTCGGATCTTCTCCCTCTCATTCTCTTATGACAAACACACAAGAAGAAATATAAAGTAGACAAAAAACAATATAGTTGAAGCTTCTCTTTATTCCTCAGAACGGTGTATGACAATAGGGGCGATACCCCGATTATATACTCCAAACTAAGCCTAGAGTTTTGGTAAAAACTCACAAGCAACCAGACAAGGACTAGTACTTCTAGTTCTGCTTTCCTTCAAGAAAAGTCCGGTTATTTTACAATAGCATGCAACGTCACAAGGTCTAAATATAAATGACTACTCCATCCGTCCCACAAAAAATGTTCGTTTAGAAAATTTCGAACATAGTACTACTAGTAAGAAATGACCATGTTACCCCTAATTATTCATGCTTTGAAACTAGTAAAGTAGCATTAATTAAGCATTTCATTGGCTTCATTCTTTTCTCTATACAATTTTTTCTTAGTATTTGGTGTTACTATTAATTAGGTGGTCCTCACTACAAACTAAACAAACAGTATTTGTGGGACGGAGAGGGAGTAGAATGAACGTGCAATAGAATTCTAGTGTAAGAGAAAGCACTGGCAGAGAGAATTTAATTTACCGCGTGCGTCCTTCTTCCACCGCAGGCTTTAATATTACATCACATTTTGAAGTATCGAAACATCAAAGATTTTCAATAACTCATCATGGCACGCCAAGCACTTTAGTGACAAGATTTTGGTTTTCTATGTTCACTATCTTTGTTATGCATCTAGATAAACACTATATGTATGGATTTCATAGCAAAATTTATAAACGTAGAAAAGCTAAAACGACCTATAATTTGGAACTGAGGTAATAGAACGGTTTGGTCGAACATCTCATCGCTTTCCAGTGTATATATTCACACGGCCAATTGGCGCAAGCTTTATTCCGTTTCTAGCTAGTCCGCAAGGCATCATTGAGCGCAGGCCCCCAGCGCACAGCTTTGTTCCACGACTAACGGCTACTATTCAGGATTAGTAGCTCTCCATGTTATTATGCAAGCTAACATGGCATGGCCTTTCAATGACAACGACGTTGCTTGATGTGACGGGTGAGATTCAGTGGTTAAGCAACGAGACGACGGGCAACTAACGTAATGAATGGAGATATTAGCGAGGCATCATCGGCGGCGGTGCCTACGTGGCACTAGACTGATTGCTACGGTGCGTCTCCATGGTGGAAGGAAACGCCCATCTTTGTCGATTTCCTAGTAGAGCTTGGTTTGGACTGGATGTGAAGTGAATAATTTTCAGCACAGACAGATTAACTAACCCCTGTTTTTTTAAAACCTGTTTGAGGGGAGACATTTTGCAAATTTGGTACGTTTTGAGTGAAGTGGGCTATAGAATAAACTAAGTGTTTCTTAGGACACCTCATAAAACAGCCAAATGTATGCACACCTAAGATCATCGGTGATTGTAGCCCATGTGCAGCACCGAATAATTGTAACGACCTTCGCGCCCACTCGATAATTCAAGGAAAAGAAGAAGTCCCACGCTTCATCAACAAGACGTGTTGTTCCCTGCCCCCAGCACCGTCAGGGGCAGACCTCGCGACACCACTATAAAGCCGCGTTACTTCCTGCGCTTCTTCACATCCCAACTCACAAGTCACAACCCAAGCGCACTCCACTTTCCAACCCCAACCATTCCCAAAGAAGAAGCTCTAGAGAAGCAGCCACCATGGCATGGCGTTCTCTGGCTATGCTCGCGGCCGCCCTCACGCTATTACAGGTAGCCTCGGCAGGGTCCTGGCTCAGAGAATTCACCACGGACGGCACCGTCCGCACCGGAAACGACGCTTCGGGTCAGAGGGTGATGATGCTCAACCTCGACCGGAGCTCCGGCCCCGCCGGCTTCAACTCCAAGGAGCAGTTCCTCTACGGCGAGTTCAGCATCGAGATGAAGCTCATCCCCGGCAACTCTGCCGGCACCGTCTCTTGCTTCTACGTAAGTTATAGCGTTCTATCCCCACTCAGATAATGTTCTAAACCTCTCCATCAATCTTTTAATTTGCAGAAGATTAACAAATCCTACTGTGTGGACACAATAATTGCAGCTTTCTTCCGGCACCGATGACTGGCGCGACGAGATCGACATGGAGTTCATGGGCAACAGCACCGGCCAACCCGTGGTGCTAAACACCAACGTGTGGGCCAACGGTGACGGCAAGAAGGAGCACCAGTTCGACCTGTGGTTCGACCCGTCGGCCGACTATCACACCTACACCATCATCTGGAACCCCACAAACATCCTCTTCAAGGTCGACAACATCTTCATCCGCAGCTTCAAGCGCTACGCCGACCTCGCCTACCCGAGCTCCAAGCCCATGACCCTGCACGCCACGCTGTGGGACGGCAGCTACTGGGCCACCGAGAAGGGCAGGGTCCCCATCGACTGGAACAGCGCGCCGTTCGTCGTCTCCTACCGCAGCTTCTACGCCAACGCCTGCGTCGACGGAGGGGCCTGCCACGCCGGCAGGGATGGGTGGATGAGCAGGAGGCTTGATGCCGCCGAGTGGGGCACCGTCAGGTGGGCGGAGAGAAACTACATGCGCTACAACTACTGCACCGATGCTTGGAGGTTCCCCAATGGGCTCCCCGCCGAGTGCAGCCGCAAGTGATAGTTCTGATCCAGCCGGGCTTGCATTGTTATTGGTTTCGTTGGGTTCGATTTATGATTATTCTTTTTCTTCTTTGTGAATTTGTGATTACTAAAAAGCATCCCCGCAGCAACGTGTGGGCGGTTGTACACCTAGTTGATCCTGGTGAAAGGAGGCTGTAATTTTATCGTGCCTTTGGAATACAGCAATACAAAGTCGATATGAGCTGTGAGAATCTTTCATAAAGTCAAGGTGCAAAATATCTTGCATAATCTAAAAAGGTCTCTCATAGAGAATAATAACAGCAATTATAGTTAGAGACTCTTTGGTGTTCCAACAAAAGTTACCGCTAAGATGTTAAATTATAATAACTCGAATCTGTCTGAAAGTGTTTAAAGAATAGTTGGATATGATGGGACGGTAGTCACCAAACTCGAATCTTCATGCATGCATGTGCGCGTACCAAATCCGAAGACACAATGATCCATCTGCTATCCTAGAATGCCATACGTGCGGGTGCTGTACACAATGATCCGAAGACACGATGTATCTTGGTAGATGTTTTCTTATCCAGAAAGACAATAGCAGCTGTATACGAATCTGTCAACCCCAATCGGCATAGCTCGAGCCTTGTTGTAAAACACGTCGTCAACGGTTGGATCTTCTCCTTCTCACGTCTCTCACGACAAACACACAGGAACAAGTATAAAGTAGACAAGAGACAATATAGGTGGAGCTTCTCTTTATTCCTCAAATCGATATAGTATAATGGGTTGCTCCTTCGATTATATAGTCCGAACTAAGGCTAGAGATTATGGTAAGAGCCCACAAGCAACCGGACAAGGACTAGGACTTGTAGTCCTCCTTTCCTTCTTGGAAAGTCCGGTTGTTTACAACACTCCCCCTTGGGCGATTACCGCGAATGTATATGCCTCATCAAAAACTCCATACGAAAACCCAGTGGGAAAAACGGTTCTTGGAGAAAAGAGTACATATCAACCGCAATTGTATTACACATGTTGCCTCATCAAAAACCTTATGTGAGAAACCTTCAAGTAAAAACTCACAAAGGGAAAAAGAGTACAACACTAAACCTTCTGGTTATAAACAATTCTATATTTACTATTCTTCGTGAATAGTGATGAATCTTCAAGATTTATGCATGAACTTTAATATTCTTGCACTAATAATCTTCATGATCTTAAATAATCAAGTGGTAAACCTTCACAGTAAATTCAAAAATTAATCATCAAGTTGATTCCTTCTGAGTAACAACATGATGAAAAATATGCTCCCCCTCATGACGACATTCTTTAAACTTCAGTGTTCAATAATGTCTTAATTACATTTTACATAAATGTGCAGGAGTACAATAATTAGTCCTTCAAAGACTTAACTATGATAAAGAGCAATGCTTCAAGCATTAATAACCACTTATTAATTGTGCAATACCAAATAAACTTTATCCTTTCAAAGGAATATGGGGTTAATAAGTTTCAATTTCACATATCTTCTTGATATTTGATTTCAAACTTCAATATTCAAATTTGAAATAATAACAATCCTATCTAAGTGGATTCTAGTTTATAACCAATGATCTATTCACTAGATCTTCAAAAATGGCTTATTCCACTATAGATAAATCAGTCTTCACTTTGGCATTTGAGGGGATAATTCAAATCGTCAATCACCAATATACCTTCTGTTGTATGTGAGAATACTTACTATCAATACTAGATAGCTATGCACAAGTGCTTAAATGGTACATTCAGGACCATATGATTCCTCACTTCATTCTTAATTTATTTGGGTCTGTATAAAGTTAATTCATATTTTCGAGATTATTGGTGTTCATTCAGGAAATGACTGATAAGTCATTCATTGACTATATCCTTCGATTTTGTAATTCTTCAAAAATAGTATTTCTCTTATGTGAGAAATCCTCTCATGCAAGAGAGAAGTGATTTACACGATCCTTTTAACTTGAGTTCTTCCATGAACTATTTTAAAAGTGTTATTCACAATAAGTCATTCTATGACTTTATTTCCTTCCAGGATTTAGCTCTTCTAGAGATTTAACAGAAATATTATCTACCTTAGACATTTAATACTTGGTATGAGATTTACTTTTAATTCCTTCTAGGAATGATGAGTCCTTCAAGGATCAGCTATGGATTTTCCGAATTCACCAATTAACTGCATAATATTTAATTTATTCTTTCCATTTGCCAGATAAGTAGCAGAATATTCATTCATACATAATGGGAGTTTGTTAGTCTTTTGAAAGACCTATAAACCATTTCATTTCACCATATCATTATTCCATAATGACTTATGTAACTTGTAGGTTCAAGTATATTCTTAATGGTTTAACCTCAATTGCATTTTTTTCATTGACCTGATATGAGCGCTTCATGCGACTCTGCCACGGACTTTATTTGTGGATCCATGTTCTCATTAGAGAAACATTTGCAATGATAGAGGTAATGTTGTTGACATTTATTCTGTTCTCATATATCTTCAGGATAAGACTATGATATAGTCAAATAATATCTGCTATCCCAACATAAAATAGTGCGCGTGCTTTGTAGTGTTAGGCTTTCATCTTCATGATGACCATTCTTAATTTGTGAGTTATTTGACCATGATGGTCTTCTTTCGGGAGTTCTATGGAGGTTTCAGTAAAATTTGTATGACAAGTTCATTTAATACAAAAACAACAGGCGTCCCCGTAGATTTTAAATTAATGATCCAGTCATTTGCTATGGTGAGTATATTATTAAATACCCGGGATATACCACACATAGCTTTATGTTTACTATAAGTAAACTTAACTTCTGGTTAATAACTTCAGGTCGTTTCTCCTAATCTCCAGTTTCCCATTTTGTGAGTATTCATTATGTGCACATTCTCACTGGGATAAAATTTTTCAAAGTGTTTCACTTCAAGTGTGTTTCCACATCAGGTGGTGCCCTTCATGGGCTTCCTCACATTTGAATATTCTGGCATTATACTTAGCTTCATGCGAGTATGATTTAGTGTGTGTTTTTATTCGTGCTTCAAGCTTCCAAGAATATTTTATGAAGATCATTATTCCATTCTATACAAGGCATTCATATAGGCTTTCTCTCCCCCTAATGCCAGTATTACATCTTCATAAATAATAGCATACTTCCAATAATATCCCCATGAGCTATACATAATGGAATTTCAAATCCATATTTTTAAACATCAAGTTAATGCCCATATATGCTAATATGGTGAAATTTCACGCACCTAATTTCAAAATTTAGGTGTTATTTGTTATGCAGTGAGCTAGACTTTATTTGCATAGGTATGTTCTGCATACCTACAAATTTGCAAATCTAAAAGGTCTACAAGACTATTTTATTGTCTAACTTTTTTATTTAGCCTAAAATATTTCAATTCAAATACTCATACGATATACTTTAAGTTCACGTTTATATTTTGCAACATTAAATCTACACGAAATTTCTTTTAGTTGCTTATTCATTCAAGAATTCCCCATATGCCTTAAGATTTTTGAACCCATAAATGTGAAATAGTTTTCCACACAATGAACTAGCAGGTCCATCTTTTATTTGTCCGCAAACTCATTCTAGTTGAGTCAATCAATTTCTAATTGATTGAATAAAATCACTATTGTCCTGATTTCAAATTGGTTTGCTCCCCCTGATCTCAACCTACTTGATGACTTCGAGTCATATTGTACATCTGCATAAAATGCACAAATTGAGTCAGCGTGCAAGTTGATTGATAGTGCGTTGTGATGGCTGGCTGACCATCTTAACAGTGAGAGCTGCTACTCAACAGGAGAAGCTTGAGTATGTATAGCATGCGAGCTAATACAATGAAAACAATAGTATTGTGGCTTCTAGCCAACATAAAGCGGAATTTAGTCATAATACCCATGCAAAGGCTAATAATGTAGTAACATGCAGGTTCTCAGATTATTGTGAAAAAACTATTACCTAGCCATTCTTAGTGACACAGTGGTATATATGGATTATAGAGGCTATGCACAGAGCTTCAAGCTTAGTCATTACAATGACCATAGCTACAGGCCAACTTGCGCGTTGGTTTGTCCATCAATCTAACAGGATGTAGTTCTAAACCAACAATACTACAAGATTAGGGATATGCCTATTAGATTTTTCAAGTTTATCCACATTCTTTATATGTCTCTATGCCCCAAATTTCTTCTTTTTTCATATCGTAATTGCACTTCAGGTGATGCTATCTTTCAAGCATAATCTATGAACTGTTTCAAATATTACATAGAATTAAACTATACTGCTAGTATATTTATGGATGATATGAAATCCACATAGTTGTACAGTGTAAAATAATGTGACTTCTAGTTAAAGGGCTTATGTATTCGGTACATAGTTGAGTAATATACAATTTCTAGACTAGTTAATGTGCTTCATAAAAATTCAATTTCCGTTCTACCTTCATGGTAGAAATGCACAATAACCGTAACCTTCATGGTTATTTGAGACTTTTAGTGGAAAGTTTGTTTCAAATAATTATCAAATAGGCAATTCAAAGCAATTATTTACAATATTCAGCATGTAATTCTTTATTTATTTCATGAGATTAAAGTTATTACTTCAGGTAAAAATTGCTACAAGCAAGTGGGCATAAGATAAGGTGAGAAAAACCTATGCAGAGGTAAGAAACACTAATATATTCAATTTGCCCTTCTATTCTGGAAAATATTCTTAAAATTTTGCTAAACCTCTAGTATGGAGCAAAAAGTAATTGTTCTCTCTTCGTGAGCATAACCAAATTCTTCATGAATATAATTAATAATGCACCTTATGTAGAAAATTCTATATGTATGGTTAAGGGGTGTGTATGAAACTTCTTTGTTTCAATGCATCTCCCCCTGATCCTAACATCACTTCAGGAATGTATCTTATTTTCCTTCCAATTCTATAATTTATGCATCACATAAAAATATTTTCTATATTGAGTTTATGCGTATTCTTCTTGATTTGCAAAAATACCTACGTGGCAAATAATGTGATTCTTTAAGAAAACACATAAATTTTGTATAACTTCATGTTATTTATAAACTCAAATAGTTGACATACAACTTACGAGTTTACTGCTATTCTAAAATCATAATGCCAATGTTGGAAGAAAAATACGTTGTTTCACATGGACAAAATAACTTTCAGAGTTATATAGCACTTCTTCTTGAAATTATACATTACTATACTTTAAACCAATGATAAAATTTTCTTCTAGAAATAGTGGACTTCATGCCACTTCCTACATTATTCATGCAATTGCTACAAGCACACTTCATGTGTTTAAATGCATGAAACAAGTGCAAAATTAATTAATGTTGGTTAATCTATTCAATATATTTGTTATTTTCCCAAAATTAGCAAAACTTATGCCACATTTATCACTGCTAGGAAAAAAATATATGACACTCTCAGGGGTGTAACATGTCTAAGGTTTTTCAAGATTTGAGAGAGGTCAGGACCTAAAACCATTTTCTATGATTAAAGGTAAATTTCTAGCACTTCAGGGATTAATGGTTCAAATTTTCAGAATTATGTATCCATTAAACATGCTAGAAAAAGATAAGTATGAACCTCAAAGGGCCTAAAACCACGGCACTATTTTACTGAATTTATGCGTACATAAAAACAGTAAAAATACTTCACGTAAATATATATAAACTTAATCCGCCACAAGAACCAATTGTCCTAAGTTCTTTTTTCTGCTAGAAAAATATATAAGCCCACATTTCATAAAAACAGGGTTAAAACTGCATGTTTTATGTCTACGATTGGATTTTCTTTCTAAAATCCATGAGGTAATTCACAAATTTCCACAATTCCTCTTAGCTGGACCCTTTCTCCTCCGGTTTTATTTTTCGTAAAAAATACCACGATACCTTAATTGGTGTGCTTCATGCGCTGTTGGGCGGGCGATCCACGATGACAGCTGTGGTCTGTCGCGGGGTGACACTGTGTGACTGCATTCAGTGCGGAGCGCCTCGACGGTTTTCACGGTTACAGACAGTGATAGGGTGGCAGTTACGACTGTGAGCCGTGCTGTGAGCGGTGGTAGGCTGCGTGCATGCGAGTCTTTGCGAGGCAAACATCGGTCACTTCGGGCGGCCCAGCGCGTGTGGGTGCGGCGAGGCCCGCAGCGCTGCAGGACCGGCACGTGCGAGTGGGACTCGGGATCGAGATCGACTACGGGTGTGACTCGATCCTAGCTTCAGGCTTGCGTGGTGAGGTGCAACTTCAGTGCACGAACAATGTGGAGGTACGTGGCTGTTGTTTGACTTCAGGTTGATGCGACAGCGGGCTTAGGTGCTCGCATCGGACGAGGACACATATATGGTGAGATTGACTACAACTACAAGTGGGACTTGGTCAGTGGGCAGGACTCTGCTTCAGGCAGCAAAATGACTAAGTTCGACAGGGCTTGGTTGCGAGCAAAGAGGCACACGACTGCCTTGAGAGAAGCACAAGTACTAGGTTTATCTTTAGATGTCCACACAAATTCAGCAGCATAAACAGTTTTATCTTCGTCGTCCGTACTATCATTTTCACAATCAAGCGCATAAACTGGACGACTAGACTTTTCATTAGACTTTTGTGAATTTCTAGAGTCTTTGCCTCGGCTTTCATTAGCCAGAGCCTTTTGTAACACTTGACCAACATCTAGAAATTCTTGCCCCTCTAGCTTTTCTTTATGAAACTCAAGTAAACCATTATAAGCTAGATCAGCTAAATCTCTATCAGAAATTGTCACCTCATAGCATCGGTTTCTAGTATCTCTAAATCTTCTAATATATTCAGAAACAGTTTAATGCAATTTTTGCTTAACCGACGTAAGATGTGACAATCTCAATTCAGATTCACTAGTAAAGAAATAATCATGAAACTTTTGTTCTAACTCTGGCCAACTACGAATAGAATTGGGTGGCAATGAAACAAACCATGTAAATGCAGCACCCGACAAGGATAAAGGAAATAACCTTATTTTATAAATATCATTGCAGCTGGCCTCACCACATTGTATAACAAACTGAGCTATATGTTCTAATGTGGTTCTATCATAATTACCAGTGAATTTAGTAAATTCTGGAGTCCTAAACCCTTGTGGAAATTGAACAAATTCATAAGTTTGAGGGTAATGTTTTTGATACACCTTTCTCGGGACTCTAGGATCTCTACCAAAAGTTTGTTTGAACATTTCAAGCATCTCATCTCTTAATTCTTCTAAACCAGTCCTAGGCTGACTAGAAGTAAAATTAGATGCACCAACAACATTAGGAGGTGTTGTACTGTATGTAGCATGTTGTGGTGGTTGAATTGGCACCGAATGATGCAATGAGCTATTAACATTAGACAAAGAAACACCTACGCTCATAGGGGGCTCACTATACACAATTTTATGTGGAATCAAAGCATTGGTAGTGGCTATTGTATTCCCTTCACCAGCCGACCCACCAATGGTAGTACGGCTATGTATGTGATTTATTGGTGGCACACCGATGGAAACTTTAGGTATATGCAAATTATCAAAAGTATCACCACTCTTATTATTTTCAGCATTAGAAGTAGATGCATTAGGATCTTTGCCAGAAATCACTTGATTGACTTTAGCATCTAATTGACTAAACAAATTTTTAAAATTCTTACTCATAGCATCAAACTTGATGTTTATTTGAGAGGCGACACTAGTATCAATCAAATTTGCAATTTCTGAATTAATATCAGGAGAAGTATTAGATTTCACCTCGGTTTGGGAAACATTGATGACGACATCTTTGTCCTTTTGCACCTTCTTATGTCGACCTATGGAGAAGTGCGACAAATATTGCTTCACAGCTTCATCTTCTAGTTCCCGAATCTCTTGCTCCTTCTGCTCACGGATCTACTTCCTGATTTCTTCAAGTACCTTCTGATCCTCGGCCGACGTTTCCTCAACCTTCGGCCTTTGAACATTGCTGGCATCAACCTCAGAGGGTTTATTTAGATTACCGGCCATGGGAGCCGATTGATCTTTTTTCTTCCCCAGCGGAGTCGCCAAAATATGTTGGCGCAAAAATCAGGCCAACACACGAACGCGTTAGATCACGCGGCGCGCCGAGGAGCTCGCTGCAGCACCTCCACGCAGGGGCGGTTTAACCGCTATGGTAAGGCGGTTAGACCAGTTTCTCCGGACAGCCCGGCGGGTAGACCAACGAACGCTCGCCCGGGAGGGACCCCGTCAGGGCAAGCGCACGCAGGGGTGTTCTAGGGTCGGCAGGCCACCTAGAACATCCGCAATCGCCGTAGAGACGAAGGAAGAACAGTAAGTATGAGATTGGAAAAGATTATGGCAAAAGGAAAAGTAAAAAGATAAAAGTATTTGATAAATTCGATTGGGATCCTCTCAATCGGCCGTGGCCCTTTATATTTATAGGGAGGGGAGGTCTTGCCCCATTAGGAATCGAAGATTACATAGATCTCGTGTCAAATTACAATTCCTAACTCGGATTTGGCTGTCAAACCCGGTTAAACAGCCCCTAGGACCCGGTTTAACCGCCCCTTGCAGGTGTAGATCTTCCCGGGGTCATATCTCCTTCATCCGGACTCCAAATTAGGTGATCCATATATGCATTTTGATCAGCTCGACGAGACGAAGATGATGGTGCAGTCCAATTCTACTTTTGAGAACTTTACTCAGGCCGGTTTAACCGCCCTAGGCACCCGGTTAAACCGCTATGCCCGGACTGACAGCGAAAATCCATCCGGTGCCAATTTTGGTTGTCAACATATGCCCCCCTGTTTTCTAGCAAAGCATGCGTGCTAGAAAATACTCTTCTGCACCTGAATCATCTAGAAACGATGATGAACAATACATCGGCCATATTTATGTTGTCTAAGGGCGACAATCAACTCGTCGGCCATAAATTGCC
The DNA here is from genome assembly GCA_015476505.1 of Urochloa ruziziensis. Classification (NCBI taxonomy): domain Eukaryota; kingdom Viridiplantae; phylum Streptophyta; class Magnoliopsida; order Poales; family Poaceae; genus Urochloa; species Urochloa ruziziensis. The sequence continues at coordinate 2,851,502 of CM027124.1, read as the reverse complement.
TTCAACTCAAAAATGATGAAACACTTTGCTTTGGCCTCCATACCTGCTTGGTAGCTGCAGACCTTGCTGGTTTCACCTCTGCATGCTGTTTCATTAATCCTTGCTTTCGCATTCGTTGTAGCCTTCTCTTTTGAGTGTGAGATAAACCAGAGGGACACCACCTCGGCTGTAGACATTTAGATCCTTCCTTGCTGTTTTTGTCACCTTTTTTTAACATCAACAAATGCACTTCTGACCAGATCATTGCTAGCAACAAACGGTCTTTGCATTGAGCCACAATTTGCATATGGAGGAGAATATTGAATAATATATGGTTGCATATGCATACTACTATAATTTAAAGGTGAGTAATAGCAAGGATATGAACAAGACCATGGTGTGGTCGATGCAAAATATGAATATGGTACAGCACCATAATTACCTTGAGGTGAGCAGAAACCCGCTTGACTCTCTTGTTTTTGTGAAGATTTTACCTTCTCATCTCCCTTTGGCCGATTCTTATATTCCTTAGTGCTTCCTTTTTTCTTGTACTTGGATAGAAGTTCCTCGAAGCTCGGCCTTACTTTTCTTCACATCAGCCCCACTTTTTCTGGATGACCCGGTCAAACCGCTCCTCAAAGGCGGTTTAACCGCCCCTATGCAGCCTTGCCCCCCGAGTGCTGAAAACTTCAATGTATCTTGAGGGGCTTTTTGCGGTTGCACTTCAGGCCTTTTCTCACCAATGATCACATTTTTTCCTTTAGCTCCTTTAGCCTGACTTGGCCTAATTAATACTTTAGGATTTTGCAACTCAATGGTGTTTACAAAGGCATTTGCAGGAAAAGGATTTTGATCAACCTGCATTGCATGTAATGTCAGTCGTCCTTCATTGATGGTCGACTGTATTTGTCTCCGAAATACATTGCAATCATTAGTTGCATGAGAAAATGAATTATGCCATTTACAATATGCACGCTTTTTTAACTCATCAAACGGTGGTATGGCATGAGACAATCTGATTTTTCCTATTTTCAGCAACTCATCAAAGATCCTATCGCACTTGGCTATATCAAAAGTAAATTTCATATCTTCTTGCCGATTCTTGTGAACCGGCTTGAGAGAAGCACAAGTACTAGGTTTATCTTTAGATGTCCACACAAATTCAGCAGCATAAACAGTTTTATCTTCGTCGTCCGTACTATCATTTTCACAATCAAGCGCATAAACTGGACGACTAGACTTTTCATTAGACTTTTGTGAATTTCTAGAGCCTTTGCCTCAGCTTTCATTAGCCAGAGCCTTTTGTAACACTTGACCAACATCTAGAAATTCTTGCCCCTCTAGCTTTTCTTTATGAAACTCAAGTAAACCATTATAAGCTAGATCAGCTAAATCTCTATCAGAAATTGTCACCCCATAGCATCGGTTTCTAGTATCTCTAAATCTTCTAATATATTCAGAAACAGTTTCATGCAATTTTTGCTTAACCGACGTAAGATGTGACAATCTCAATTCAGATTCACTAGTAAAGAAATAAGCATGAAACTTTTGTTCTAACTCTGGCCAACTACGAATAGAATTGGGTGGCAATGAAACAAACCATGTAAATGCAGCACCCGACAAGGATAAAGGAAATAACCTTATTTTATAAATATCATTGCAGCTGGCCTCACCACATTGTATAACAAACTGAGCTATATGTTCTAATGTGGTTCTATCATCATTACCAGTGAATTTAGTAAATTCTGGAGTCCTAAACCCTTGTGAAAATTGAACAAATTCATAAGTTTGAGGGTAAGGTTTTTGATACACCTTTCTCGGGACTCTAGGATCTCTACCAAAAGTTTGTTTAAACATTTCAAGCATCTCATCTCTTAATTCTTCTAAACCAGTCCTAGGCTGACTAGAAGTAAAATTAGATGCACCAACAACATTAGGAGGTGTTGTACTGTATGTAGCATGTTGCGGTGGTTGAATTGGCACCGAATGATGCAATGAGCTATTAACATTAGACAAAGAAACACCTACGCTCATAGGGGGGCTCACTATACACAACTTTATGTGGAATCAAAGCATTGGTAGTGGCTATTGTATTCCCTTCACCAGCCGACCCACCAATGGTAGTACGGCTATGTATGTGATTTATTGGTGGCACACCGATGGGAACTTTAGGTATATGCAAATTATCAAAAGTATCACCACTCTTATTATTTTCAGCATTAGAAGTAGATGCATTAGGATCTTTGCCAGAAATCACTTGATTGACTTTAGCATCTAATTGACTAAACAAATTTTTAAAATTCTTACTCATAGCATCAAACTTGATGTTTATTTGAGAGGCGACACTAGTATCAATCAAATTTGCAATTTCTGAATTAATATCAGGAGAAGTATTAGATTTCACCTCGGTTTGGGAAACATTGATGACGACATCTTTGTCCTTTTGCACCTTCTTATGTCGACCTATGGAGAAGTGCGACAAATATTGCTTCACAGCTTCATCTTCTAGTTCCCGAATCTCTTGCTCCTTCTGCTCACGGATCTACTTCCTGATTTCTTCAAGTACCTTCTGATCCTCGGCCGACGTTTCCTCAACCTTCGGCCTTTGAACATTGCTGGCATCAACCTCAGAGGGTTTATTTAGATTACCGGCCATGGGAGCCGATTGATCTTTTTTCTTCCCCAGCGGAGTCGCCAAAATATGTTGGCGCAAAAATCAGGCCAACACACGAACGCGTTAGATCACGCGGCGCGCCGAGGAGCTCGCTGCAGCACCTCCACGCAGGGGCGGTTTAACCGCTATGGTAAGGCGGTTAGACCAGTTTCTCCGGACAGCCCGGCGGGTAGACCAACGAACGCTCGCCCGGGAGGGACCCCGTCAGGGCAAGCGCACGCAGGGGTGTTCTAGGGTCGGCAGGCCACCTAGAACATCCGCAATCGCCGTAGAGACGAAGGAAGAACAGTAAGTATGAGATTGGAAAAGATTATGGCAAAAGGAAAAGTAAAAAGATAAAAGTATTTGATAAATTCGATTGGGATCCTCTCAATCGGCCGTGGCCCTTTATATTTATAGGGAGGGGAGGTCTTGCCCCATTAGGAATCGAAGATTACATAGATCTCGTGTCAAATTACAATTCCTAACTCGGATTTGGCTGTCAAACCCGGTTAAACAGCCCCTAGGACCCGGTTTAACCGCCCCTTGCAGGTGTAGATCTTCCCGGGGTCATATCTCCTTCATCCGGACTCCAAATTAGGTGATCCATATATGCATTTTGATCAGCTCGACGAGACGAAGATGATGGTGCAGTCCAATTCTACTTTTGAGAACTTTACTCAGGCCGGTTTAACCGCCCTAGGCACCCGGTTAAACCGCTATGCCCGGACTGACAGCGAAAATCCATCCGGTGCCAATTTTGGTTGTCAACATATGCCCCCCTGTTTTCTAGCAAAGCATGCGTGCTAGAAAATACTCTTCTGCACCTGAATCATCTAGAAACGATGATGAACAATACATCGGCCATATTTATGTTGTCTAAGGGCGACAATCAACTCGTCGGCCATAAATTGCCTTCAACTCAAAAATGATGAAACACTTTGCTTTGGCCTCCATACCTGCTTGGTAGCTGCAGACCTTGCTGGTTTCACCTCTGCATGCTGTTTCATTAATCCTTGCTTTCGCATTCGTTGTAGCCTTCTCTTTTGAGTGTGAGATAAACCAGAGGGACACCACCTCGGCTGTAGACATTTAGATCCTTCCTTGCTGTTTTTGTCACCTTTTTTAACATCAACAAATGCACTTCTGACCAGATCATTGCTAGCAACAAACGGTCTTTGCATTGAGCCACAATTTGCATATGGAGGAGAATATTGAATAATATATGGTTGCATATGCATACTACTATAATTTAAAGGTGAGTAATAGCAAGGATATGAACAAGACCATGGTGTGGTCGATGCAAAATATGAATATGGTACAGCACCATAATTACCTTGAGGTGAGCAGAAACCCGCTTGACTCTCTTGTTTTTGTGAAGATTTTACCTTCTCATCTCCCTTTGGCCGATTCTTATATTCCTTAGTGCTTCCTTTTTTCTTGTACTTGGATAGAAGTTCCTCGAAGCTCGGCCTTACTTTTCTTCACATCAGCCCCACTTTTTCTGGATGACCCGGTCAAACCGCTCCTCAAAGGCGGTTTAACCGCCCCTATGCAGCCTTGCCCCCCGAGTGCTGAAAACTTCAATGTATCTTGAGGGGCTTTTTGCGGTTGCACTTCAGGCCTTTTCTCACCAATGATCACATTTTTTCCTTTAGCTCCTTTAGCCTGACTTGGCCTAATTAATACTTTAGGATTTTGCAACTCAATGGTGTTTACAAAGGCATTTGCAGGAAAAGGATTTTGATCAACCTGCATTGCATGTAATGTCAGTCGTCCTTCATTGATGGTCGACTGTATTTGTCTCCGAAATACATTGCAATCATTAGTTGCATGAGAAAATGAATTATGCCATTTACAATATGCACGCTTTTTTAACTCATCAAACGGTGGTATGGCATGAGACAATCTGATTTTTCCTATTTTCAGCAACTCATCAAAGATCCTATCGCACTTGGCTATATCAAAAGTAAATTTCATATCTTCTTGCCGATTCTTGTGAACCGGCTTGAGAGAAGCACAAGTACTAGGTTTATCTTTAGATGTCCACACAAATTCAGCAGCATAAACAGTTTTATCTTCGTCGTCCGTACTATCATTTTCACAATCAAGCGCATAAACTGGACGACTAGACTTTTCATTAGACTTTTGTGAATTTCTAGAGCCTTTGCCTCAGCTTTCATTAGCCAGAGCCTTTTGTAACACTTGACCAACATCTAGAAATTCTTGCCCCTCTAGCTTTTCTTTATGAAACTCAAGTAAACCATTATAAGCTAGATCAGCTAAATCTCTATCAGAAATTGTCACCCCATAGCATCGGTTTCTAGTATCTCTAAATCTTCTAATATATTCAGAAACAGTTTCATGCAATTTTTGCTTAACCGACGTAAGATGTGACAATCTCAATTCAGATTCACTAGTAAAGAAATAAGCATGAAACTTTTGTTCTAACTCTGGCCAACTACGAATAGAATTGGGTGGCAATGAAACAAACCATGTAAATGCAGCACCCGACAAGGATAAAGGAAATAACCTTATTTTATAAATATCATTGCAGCTGGCCTCACCACATTGTATAACAAACTGAGCTATATGTTCTAATGTGGTTCTATCATCATTACCAGTGAATTTAGTAAATTCTGGAGTCCTAAACCCTTGTGAAAATTGAACAAATTCATAAGTTTGAGGGTAAGGTTTTTGATACACCTTTCTCGGGACTCTAGGATCTCTACCAAAAGTTTGTTTAAACATTTCAAGCATCTCATCTCTTAATTCTTCTAAACCAGTCCTAGGCTGACTAGAAGTAAAATTAGATGCACCAACAACATTAGGAGGTGTTGTACTGTATGTAGCATGTTGCGGTGGTTGAATTGGCACCGAATGATGCAATGAGCTATTAACATTAGACAAAGAAACACCTACGCTCATAGGGGGCTCACTATACACAACTTTATGTGGAATCAAAGCATTGGTAGTGGCTATTGTATTCCCTTCACCAGCCGACCCACCAATGGTAGTACGGCTATGTATGTGATTTATTGGTGGCACACCGATGGGAACTTTAGGTATATGCAAATTATCAAAAGTATCACCACTCTTATTATTTTCAGCATTAGAAGTAGATGCATTAGGATCTTTGCCAGAAATCACTTGATTGACTTTAGCATCTAATTGACTAAACAAATTTTTAAAATTCTTACTCATAGCATCAAACTTGATGTTTATTTGAGAGGCGACACTAGTATCAATCAAATTTGCAATTTCTGAATTAATATCAGGAGAAGTATTAGATTTCACCTCGGTTTGGGAAACATTGATGACGACATCTTTGTCCTTTTGGACCTTCTTATGTCGATCTATGGAGAAGTGCGACAAATATTGCTTCACAGCTTCATCTTCTAGTTTCCGGATCTCTTGCTCCTTCTGCTCACGGATCTTCTTCCTGATTTCTTCAAGTACCTTCTGATCCTCGGCCGACGTTTCCTCAACCTTCGGCCTTTGAATATTGCTGGCATCAACCTCAGAGGGTTTATTTAGATTACCGGCCATGGGAGCCGATTGATCTTTTTCTTCCCCAGCGGAGTCGCCAAAATATGTTGGCGCAAAAATCAGGCCAACACACGAACGCGTTAGATCACGCGGCGCGCCGAGGAGCTCGCTGCATCACCTCCACGCAGGGGCGGTTTAACCGCTATGGTAAGGCGGTTAGACCGGTTTCGCCGGACAGCCCGGCGGGTAGACCAACGAACGCTCGCCCGGGAGGGACCCCGTCAGGGCAAGCGCACGCAGGGGTGTTCTAGGGTCGGCAGGCCACCTAGAACGTCCGCAATCGCCGTAGAGACGAAGGAAGAACAGCAAGTATGAGATTGGAAAAGATTAGGGCAAAAGGAAAAGTAAAAAAGATAGAAGTATTTGATAAATTCGATTGGGATCCTCTCAATCGGCCGTGGCCCTTTATATTTATAGGGAGGGGAGGTCTTGCCCTATTAGGAATCGAAGATTACATAGATCTCGTGTCAAATTACAATTCCTAACTCGGATTTGGCTGTCAAACCCGGTTAAACCGCCCCTAGGACCCGGTTTAACCGCCCCTGGCAGGTGTAGATCTTCCCGGGGTCATATCTCCTTCATCCGGACTCCAAATTAGGTGATCCATATATGCATTTTGATCAGCTCGACGAGACGAAGATGATGGTGCAGTCCAATTCTACTTTTGAGAACTTTACTCAGGCCTGTTTAACCGCCCTAGGCACCCGGTTAAACCGCTATGCCCAGACTGACAGCAAAAATCCATCCGGTACCAATTTTGGTTGTCAACATTATGCATGCTAACATGGTATGGCTATGGCCTGCCTCAACGACGTTGCTTGATGTGATGGGTGAGGCCGAGTGGTTAAGCAACGGACGCGTAACTAACGAGGCATCATCGGTGGCGGTGCCTACGTGGCACTAAACTGATTGCTGAGGTGCGTCTCCATGGTGGAAGGAAATGCCAACTTTATCGATTTCCTGGTAGAGGTTGTTGTGCTTAGACTGGCTGTGAAGGAAATGATTTTTTTTTTTCAGCACGGACTGATTAACATGATTAACCCCAGTTTTCTTTTACCTATTTGAGAGGAGACATTTGGCAACTTTGGTAGGTTTTGAGTGTAGTAGGCTATATGTGACACTTGCCATCACTTAACTTCTTGACACGGAGTTTCTTGGTTTGGTCCCACAATAATCTAAGTGTTTATTAGACACCTCATCAAAACTGCCAATGTATGGACGCCCAAGATTATCGCTGATTGAAGCCCATGTGCAGCCCGAATAATTGTAACGACCTTGGCGCGCGCCCACCCGATAATTCATTCGTTCAAAAAAAAGTATGTGCCCCACGCTTCTTCATCAAGACGTGTTCCCTGCCCCCAGCACCGTCAGGGGCAGACCCCGCTGGCACCACTATAAAGCCCGGCCGCTCTCCTGCGTTTTTTCGCATCACGCAACTCACAATCCAAGCGGTACCCCACTTTCCAAGCCCGGCCATTTCCAAGAAGAAGCTCTAGAGCAGCAGCCACCATGGCATGGCGTTCTCTGGCTGTGCTCGCCGCCGCCCTCGCGCTCCTGCAGATCGTCTCGGCGGGGTCCTGGCTGAGAGAATTCACCACGGACGGCACCGTCCGCACGGGGAATGATGCTTCAGGTCAGAAGGTGATGATGCTCAACCTTGACCGGAGCTCCGGCCCCGCCGGCTTCAACTCCAAGGAGCAGTTCCTCTACGGCGAGTTTAGCATCGAGATGAAGCTCATTCCCGGCAACTCCGCTGGCACAGTCTCTTGCTTCTACGTGAGTCGTTATTGTCATAAGATTTTCTCTACAAACTCCACAAGCACCAAAACATACATCTCGATCAATTCATCCACAACGAAAATAATTAGAAGACTAGAATTCTTTTTTTTCTTCGCCCATGCTTTCCCTTGTATTGTCTTTATGCAGCGCCAATTCATCGCATCCTTCGTCTTCTTAATACTCGGACAAATATATAATTGCAGCTTTCTTCTGGCACCGATGACTGGCGCGACGAGATCGACATGGAGTTCATGGGCAACAGCACCGGCCAACCCGTGGTGCTGAACACCAACGTGTGGGCCAACGGCGACGGCAAGAAGGAGCACCAGTTCGACCTGTGGTTCGACCCGTCGGCCGACTACCACACCTACACCATCATCTGGAACCCCACAAACATCCTCTTCAAGGTCGACAACATCTTCATCCGCAGCTTCAAGCGCTACGCCGACCTCGCCTACCCGAGCACCAAGCCCATGACTCTGCACGCCACGCTGTGGGACGGCAGCTACTGGGCCACCGAGAAGGGCAGGGTCCCCATCGACTGGAACAGCGCGCCGTTCGTCGTCTCCTACCGCAGCTTCTACGCCAATGCCTGCGTCGCCGGAGGGGCCTGCCACGCCGGCAGGGATGGGTGGATGAGCAGGAGGCTTGATGCCGCCGAGTGGGGCACCGTCAGGTGGGCGGAGCGGAACTACATGCGCTACAACTACTGCACCGATGCGTGGAGGTTCCCGAATGGGCTCCCCGCCGAGTGCAGCCGCAAGTAATTCTGATGCAGCCGCACGGCCTTCCATTGTGATTCGTTTACTTTGATTGGATTTATGATGGTTATTGTTCTTCTTTTTGGATTTGTGATTATTGAAAAGCAGCCCCGCAGCAACGTGTGGGCGGTTGTACACCTAGTTGATCCTGGTGAAAGGAGGCTGTAATTTTTATCGTGCCTTTGGAATACAGCAATACAAAGTCGATATGAGCTGTGAGAATCTTTCTTATTAAAGTCAAGGTGCAAAATATCTTGCATAATCTAAAAAGGTCTCTCATAGAGAATAATAACAGCCATTATAGTTAGAGACTCTTTGGTGTTCCTTCAAAAGTTACCACTAAGATGTTAAATTATAATAACTCGAATCTGTCTGAAAGTGTTTAAAGAATAGTTGGATATGATGGGACGGTAGTCACCAAACTCGAATCTTCATGCATGCATGTGCGCGTACCAAATCCGAAGACACAATGATCCATCTGCTATCCTAGAATCCCATAGTTGGGTGCTGTACCTGTGTGTTTGATCAATTAATGTATAGTGGTAGATGTTTTCTTATCTAGAAAGACAAGAGCAGATGTATCATGTCTCAGGGCATCATGCATGCCTTTCTACGATACAACAAAACTGGCGTACAGGACTTATATTATGATTTCGATTTTGGTACCTAAGGTATATATCCAAAAATGGTACATCAAGTGTACTTAAATTCGGTACCTCACACATTACAATTAGCCACACAATTACGAAGGATATATTTGGCCAAGCGTTGAAAGAAAAAATGGACATAATAAGGGGACCAAGAAGTCAGCAGATTCGAATCTGTGCATGTGCACGTACCGAATCAGCGTTTATTGATGCATCTTTACACCCGACTGCCGACTCTGTCCGCCAACAACCCCAATCGTATTAGACATTCATGTGTACAATAACCTGTGTATGCGCTTCGGCACCGCCGACGACTGTGTCATCGGCGATACTACATGCTTTTGTGCTGTCCATTTGATAATGCCGGTTGGTGCCGGTGAGATGTACATAACGAACTGATAGATTGACATGACATCAAGGGAGAGAGTGGGGTGTAGACTTGTAGTGCATCCTCGCATGAGTTTTCCTTGACACTTGGCCAAATTAAGTCTGCCGCCCTCTTCGCTGGAAGAGTAGAGAGTGTGGCCGCTAGCTCCTTTTAGGCCTTGTTCGTTTAATAACTTTCTCAGAGGTATTGAAAGATATTGGAGTGTATTGAGAGATATTTTGAGTTGTTATGGATTTAATACGTCCCAATACAACCTAATCCCTTTCAATACGACTCAAAACGTACAAGCCCTTAGCGGTATCTTCATGTGCTTTTCGCATCATTATGTTCCGTCTTCAACGCGCTTACAGGCAGACGACGACATGGCATGTGCTCTGGTGTACGCGCGGCCGGGCGGGGCCAAATAAACGAGTGGAATAGACATCATCGTAGATGCCGTGTCTCCTCGCGGCGCCGCACGCTACCTGCCCTGCTCTGCTCATCATCACCTGCAGGTGCATGCCGTGCCCACCCACCGGCGGACGCGCGCGAATCGAGAACCACACAAGGGTAACGCAGCGCGCGTATGCCGCACCATGACTGATCACAATCCTCAATCCTGGTTTAAAGGGTCACATGAGTATTAGTATCAGTCACATAGTACGTGGCAGAATCTGCCTTTGAAGTTTGAACGACATAGGCATGTTTAATTGGCCAGGTCCTGGTAGCATTAGATGGAAAAGTGGTACCATATTCCCTCCTTCGGTAGTACGTAGTACATCCTTACGAGCCAATTGAGCTTTAGATGGAAAAAAAATGAACTTAGAACATGTCGAATACTCGAGCCAATTCAGCCAAAGGGCGTGCCTCTCTCTACACAAAGATGAAAATTTAGGAGGGGCTAATAATCTTTATCCTCCAGCAAGGATTTCCTTTTAATAATCTCTTCTCTCTTCTATCCACCAAAAATTCTAGGGATTGAAATGATCATTTTTACTTGAAGCGTATTAGGTGTCTAAAATTAAAGCTTCAAAGCACATATAAAAACCTTTGTCATCTCCTACTGCAGTTTCTACGCTTAATGGGCTCCCCGCCGAGTGCAGCCCCAAGTAATTCCCGCAGGAACGCGTGGCGGTTGTACACTGAGTATACTTCCTAAAGAAAGAAGCATCTAAATTTTATCGTGCGTTTTGAGATTCAGAAATACATACTCCCTCTATCCCTCATTATATGTCGCACAAGCTATAGCTGCTCGTCCCTCAATATCTGTCGCCAGCTGCTAGCAACACACAGCATCACGCGCCTGCCTTGCCTTGTCTCATCCTGACCACACATTGGAGAACGACAAGCTAGAGAGGGAGGAAGAGAGGAGGGAGGGTGCAGTTGCTCCGTGTGTGCTCAGGTAATTAATGGCATGCATGTTCGGTTGGCAGTCTGGCACACACTAGGGAAGTAGTAAGGGTGTTAAGGTCTTTAGTTATCTGCCTTGATTTTCGTTTTTCTTGTCTGACGACAGGAGTACAGCTGTGAGCTGTGAGAATCATTCTAAAGTCATCATGGAGCAAATATCTTTGGACTAAATAGAAAACCTCAAAAAGTTCACTTATATAAAGTAAAATTAGACAATGTATTGCTGAATGGATAATTATTCTACATAAATGTTGGAAAATGTCATATGAATTATTTTGTATCATCATCCATCGAATGTGAAAGACGGGGTGATTGCTTCCACGTAATCTGTGTCATTGTCCCACTGTTGGGGAAATGGCCCCACGACCCCTAGGGAGAAGGGTCCATCCCCTGGGCCCGCGTTCTTAGGAGGCCCCTGCTTCCAGGGTATTGGACGGGGGAGCCTCACCATCCCTTCCGCTTGCAGATGATGTTGTCCGTCTGGAGTTTTCATGTTGACATAGGTCCAAGATTAGACCTCCGCTGGGAGATGCTCCTCAAGGGGGCGCCGGAAACCCTCCCCGGCACCATCCCGGATCGGAAGCCTTCTTCCGATCAACACTCAGTGATGCTGCAACAACCGCCACCATCCCTACTCTATCTCGGCTGGCGTCATCCCTAACCTGGGTAGTGTCACACCCGATTTTGAGGACAAAACCGAATGCATAGCATATATGCGCCAGGATCCATTTACACACATATGTTGACGTCATGAGTGAAAATATCATAAGACAATGTTCAAAACGTAAAGATAGATAAAGTACTTTATTACACTCTCACGGAAGACTCGAAAGTCTTAAACGTTTAACGATAACTTAAAGCGTAAACTGTAGCGAACTTCTCCCACAGCACTTGACTGGTGAACGCCTGCCTTAGAAATCTTCAAAGTCATCGAAGAAACCCTTAACATCCGAATCTTCTGAACAGCAGTTGGAGCAAGGGTGAGTACACTTATGGTTGGTACTCAGCATGTGGGGGAAATGCAAAGCTTCCAAGGAAAGGCTAAGGTTTATGGCGATTAGCATTTTTAGTTGGTCATATTTTATTAGCAAGCGCCTATTTACTAGGTACAAGTTTATACCAACCCCTTAGAGATAAAGAAAACCATAGCATCTCAGAACCAAAGAAACCACAATTTATTTTAATCTTCCAGTTTAATTATCATGTGAGGGTCCAGGCCGCTCTTAACCGTGAGCACGGCTGATATATCAGTTTTAAACACTCTGCAGAGGTTGCAGACTTTCACCATAAGTAGTGTTTCCCATGTCGCCCGGGTTTGCAAGGCCCTTAGACACTTCCGAGGTGAATGGCTAGGGATTCACATTGAGGTTTTCACCAAATATACTTACAACAAAATAATCCGCTAAGGTTTCTAGTCACCGCAGAGCATAACCCTCCCTAATGGTCAGCACCTTAACAAAGGCTGCTACCCCAAGAGGACCGGGCTATATCCTGTCAATGCCACCCCTCTTGCCCTTTTCAGGTAAGATTATAAAGCACTAAATTCATTTGGTTAATTGCCACAGTCAGAGCCATATGAGACTTATGGATGCACTGTTTTCCCGGGTGGTTCTCCATGTTCCGATTAACAAAAGTGATCTTGCAATTACCAAAGTTCAACACAAATATAACAAGTTTAACATTTGTTCAATAGAAACCACCATGAAGCATATAGCAACTAGCATTTCTACCCAACATAAAGTAAAACCCGGTTTGACAAGGTGTATGGATAAAATCTAGGCAATCCTTAACATAGGACCCGTCAAGTTTATGCAAAACATATGTAAATGTAAAGGTGAATTAAAATGACATTTCTGGGTTATAAAAAGAATATGAGGGGGGGGAAGCCACTTGCCTTCCTCTGCAAACTGCTGTTAGTCTTCCTCAAAATGCTGCTCTTGCCCTTCTTCGAAGTTCACGTTCTCTACACGAACACACAAGCAATACAAATAAATAAAAGAACAGTACACCAAAAATAATAAACAGAACAAAACAAGCATATAAAACTGTTCCTTACGCAGAGACGAATCCGTGAGCGCAAGAATCGCTCAAAACGGAGTTAAAACGGCTAAGATATGAGCTAAACAAGGTTTAGGGACCTGCTGGTAAGAAAACTTAGTTTCCAGGGACTAAACTGAGAAAAACCGAGGGCTAAACTCTAATTACATCAAAACTGGAGGGCTAACGTGCAAAAGAACTAACCTAGGGTGGCTAACAAGATTAAACAGAAAGACAGGGGCTAAAACGAAAGAACCAGGGGCTCTTTTATAATTATTTTTGAACTGGGCTGGATGGCGCTGCAAATACCAGAAAACCCAGGGGCTCTTTTGCAAAAGAGCCAGGGCGCGGGCTGGTTGACCGGTATTGACCTGGGTCGGTTTTGATCCGGGCCGTTGGATCGAGGGTGAGCGGCTGGGATTCGCCCGGCGGGTGCGGCGGCGCGCTGGCGGCGGGGACAACGACGCGCGGCGGCGGAGGCGGCGGCGCTTCGCCGGAGAAGATGTGGCCGCGAGCTAGGGGGCTCGATTCGCGACGCGGTTTGGCCCTGGAGGAAGCTAGGGCGACGGGGAAGAGGTTGAGGAGGTTCTCACCGGGAGTTGGAGCGGCGGCGGCGGCTTACCCTTGAAGGGGAGGAGCGCAGGCTTTGGGTGGCGAAAGAGCGAAGCGGCTGCGGGGTGCGCGCGCGAAGGGAAAGCAGAAAGGGAGCGAGGCGCCTTCGGCGTCGGCGGGCACGGGCGCGGCTGGCGCAGGCCGAGCTGGGCCGGCTGGCCGCGTGGGCCGAGCGCGCGGTAGCGGGCCGCGGCGCTGCAGCTGGCTGGGCTGCAAGGAGAAGAAGGGGGGAAAGCTGAGCGGGCCGAGGAGATCAGGGAGCAAAAGCGAACTTGCTGAAGTTTAAGCAAAACACACTCAAACTAAATTCGAATTCAACCAAATTTGAATTCGAACCACTCAAAAATAAATGCAGCAGCATGGATGCATCAAACACAAGATGATCCTAAAACAGTTATTATTTTTTTTAAACTTTTTGAATAACTTTTGTGATGGATTTTTTGGTGTTACAAATCCTACCCCGTTAAAGAGAATCTCGTCCTCGAGATTCAGAAGGATTGAGAAACAGCTGAGGAAATTCTGCGATAAGCTCATCTTCTCTCTCCCAAGTAGCCTCGTCCTCGGAGTGGTGACTCCACTGAACTTTGCACATTTTGACCACTTTACTTCTAGTGACTCTTTCGGATGTTTCTAATATCTTGATAGGATGTTCCGTATAGGTCAAATCATCTTGCACATTGAGCTCTTCCAAAGGTAATTGTTCTTCGGGTACCCTCAAACACTTTTTCAACTGAGAGATATGAAACACATCATGTACATCTGACAATCGAGCAGGCAATTCTAGTTGATATACCACTTCACCCTTTCTTTCCAAGATTTGAAAAGGACCAATATAACGTGGTGACAACTTTCCCTTAACTTTGAACCTTCGGAGACCTCTAATAGGCGAAACCTTGAGATACACGTAATCTCCAACTTCAAATGTCAGTTCTCTCCTTCGAGTGTCAGCATAACTCTTCTGTTGGGACTGTGCAGTTCTAAGATTGTCTCGGATCATTTGGACTTGTTTCTCGGCCTCTTGAAGGATCTCTGGTCCAAAAACCTGACTTTCTCCCGTCTGACTCCAATACAAAGGTGTTCTACATTTTCTCCCGTATAGAGCTTCAAATGGAGCCATCTTGAGACTAGCTTGATAACTATTGTTATAAGAGAATTCTGCGTACGGCAAACTTTTATCCCAGCTGCCACTATGCTTTAATGCACAGGCCCTCAGCATATCCTGATCCTTTCAGTCTGACCATCCGTTTGTGGATGATACGCCGAACTGAAATTAAGCTTTGTATCCATTGATTCGTGCAACTTTTGCCAGAAACGTGACGTGAACTGGGTGCCTCGATCAGACACTATCTTCTTTGGAACACCATGTAAACACACAATCCTTGACATATACAGTTCTGCTAACTTGGCCCCTGTATGCGTGGTTTTGACCGGTATGAAGTGAGCAACCTTAGTTAATCTATCCACGATAACCCATATAGAATCGTAGCCATCGCGAGTGCGGGGTAACCCCACAATAAAATCCATACCAATTTCATCCCATTTCCACTCGGGTATTTTCAAGGGTTGAAGTAGACCGGCTGGCCTTTGGTGTTCTGCCTTTACTCTCTGGCATACGTCACACAAAGCAACGTGTGTAGCTACATCTCTTTTTAACCCATACCACCAGTATTTCTCTTTCAAATCCTGATACATCTTAGTACTCCCTGGATGAATAGAACAGGCTGAATCATGTGCTTCCTTCAATATGAGCTCACGAAGATGGTCAATATCGGGTACGCAAATTCTTTTTCTGAACCAAACAGTCCCTTGGTCATCTTCAGTAAAATCTGGAGCTTTTCCAAAACTAATCAAGGTTTTAATTTCTTTGATTTTGGCGTCCGTCAATTGTCCCTTTCTAATTTCTTGTTCGAGGGTAGGCTCAATTTCCATGGTCATGACTTCAGTTTGGACAAGAAACCCTAAGTTAAGTCGCTCCATTTTCCAACATAATTCTTGAGGTATCAATCTGGCTATGGTCGTATTAGCTTGACTTTTTTGACTCAAAGCATCCGCTACAACGTTCGCTTTACCAGGATGATACTGAATACTCAAATCATAATCTTTAATCAATTCTAGCCATCTGCGTTGTCTCAGATTAAGATCCTTTTGAGTGAAGATGTATTTCAAACTCTTATGGTCAGTGAAGATCTGACATTTGTTACCAACCATGTAATGTCTCCAAATCTTTAATGCGTGCACTACGGCAGCTAACTCCAAATCATGCGTAGGATAGTTCTGCTCATGTTTTCTCAATTGTCTAGAGGCATAGGCTACTACTCTGCCTTCTTGCATCAAAACACATCCAAGTCCTAGACGTGAAGCATCACAGTAAACGTCAAATCCCTTGTGGATATCAGGCATTATCAGCACAGGAGCAGTGGTTAATCTTTTCTTCAGTTCTTCAAAACTAGCTTGACACGCGACATCCCACTTGAATTCTTTTCCTTTTTCCAATAACGAGGTGAGGGGTTTTACGATCTTTGAGAATCCCTCAATAAACCTACGGTAGTAACCTGCTAATCCAAGAAAGCTTCTGATTTCTGGCACGTTCTGAGGCGGATTCCAGTTCAACACATCTTGAACCTTACCTGGGTCTACCATGATCCCACCATCGGTGATAACATGTCCAAGAAAGGAAACCTCTTTCAACCAAAAATCACACTTGCTAGATTTAGCGTACAATTGGTTT
Source organism: Urochloa ruziziensis (assembly GCA_015476505.1). NCBI lineage: Eukaryota > Viridiplantae > Streptophyta > Magnoliopsida > Poales > Poaceae > Urochloa > Urochloa ruziziensis. Next base: position 2,834,980 of record CM027124.1, on the reverse strand, counting down.
TCCCTTAGCTTCTGTAGTACCAATCTCAGGTGTTCCTCATGCTCTTCTTCACTCTTAGAGAACACCAAGATGTCGTCAATGAAAACTACCACAAACTTGTCAAGGTATTCCATAAAAATCTTATTCATCAAATACATGAAGTATGCCGGCGCATTTGTCAACCCGAAGGACATCACAAGGAATTCATACAGACCATATTTGGAAGTGAATGTTGTCTTCGGAATATCTTCTGCTCGGATTTTTAATTGGTGGTAGCCTGATCGTAAATCAATTTTGGAGAACACTTTCGCACCTCTCATTTGATCAAATAGGTCCTCGATTCTAGGGAGTGGATATTTGTTTTTGATAGTCACATCGTTGAGAGCTCTATAATCCACACACAGCCTTCTGGTGCCATCCTTTTTATCAACGAAGAGAACAGACGCTCCTCAAGGTGACGAGCTAGGGCGGATAAAACCCTTACGTAACAACTCTTCTATTTGTTTCTTAAGTTCTTCTAGATCTTTGACATCCATTCTATAGGGTCTCTTAGATATGGGCGCAGTGCCAGGTATAAGCTCAATAGAGAACTCAATATCGCGGTCAGGTGGCATACCTGGTAAGTCTTCCGGAAAGACATCTGGATATTCGCAGACGATTCTGATATCTTCTAACGCTTTTCCTTCTAGATGATTGGCTGTACTCTCTTCCTTAGAAGAGCCAGTAGCAACAAATTCAATATTGTCCACTTGAGGGCTGGTTAGTAACACGGACTTTTTGGCACACTAAATAATTCCATCATATGCCGCTAACCAATCCATTCCCAGAATTACATCAATACCACTGGATTTTAAGACCACTAGGTCGGATGGAAAATCTATCCCCAAAATTTTAAGATTGACCCGCGGGCATAGGTGACTAGCCTTCATCTCGCCGCCCGGGGACTTAACTAGTAACATCTTTCTCATAGGTTGTTTAGGGATGTCATGCTTTGCCACAAATTGATCTGTTATAAACGAATGCGATGCCCCAGAATCAAACAAAACTGATACAGGTACAAAGTTGATGAGGAACGTACCGAGCACAACATCATTAGCTTCCTGGGCAGTATCGGCAGTCACGTGGTTCACTCTTCCATGTACGAAGTTCTGTTGGCCCTTGTTGCCTTGAGAAGACGGTTGAGCAGACCTCGGGGCGTTGCTTCTCTGATTCTGAGGAGTATGAGGGTTGCGTTTGGGGCAGTTATTGGCATAATGCCCCACTTCACCACACTTGAAACAGCCATTTGGTTGAACGGGGGTGACTGGGTTGTTAGCCCTTGCAGGTGCACCTGTGGCGTTGCCGGACCGGTTCTGCTGCGGGTTGGGAGTGCGTTGTGCTTGTTGGTTGAAACGCTGGAATTGCTGGGAAGAACGTTGACCCTGTTGATTTTGCTGATAGCTTCCACTGTGTCCTCCGAAGCGATTCTGAAACCCCTGCGGGGAGTTATAGCGAGGGCGGCTATTGCCACTAAATTGCCCCTGAGACTTGAACTTTCGCTTCTGCTCACCAAGCTCTTTGCGCTTGCTTTCCAAACCAATGGCCTTGTCTAGCAGCATCTGGAAGTTTGGAAAGGTGTGGCTTTGCAGTTGGTAGTTGAGCGGCCCTATCAGACCATTCAAGAAACGCTCCTGCCTCTTTTCATCAGTGTCAACTTCATTAGGGGAGTAGCGAGACAATTGAGTGAATTTATCCCTGAAGGACCGAAACGGCGACCAGAGAGGGGGGAGTGAATGGGAGCCGATAAAAATTTCTTTTCCAAATCCGGCTTTCACCCCAAAATCACTTCCGGACTTCGTAACACAATCTTGCCAAGATCACGCAGCAACTGAGATGCTACTGATCCTAGGAACAAGAAACATGCAGCGGAAACACAGAAAGAATCCTCGATCCAAAAACTTCACCGAAACAGCCAGTGGGTGCGTGTACTCGGCACTGCCGGTTTTCAGAACTCGGCACTGCCGGTTTTCAGAACTCGGCACTACCGAATACACACAGCACAGAAGCACCCCTCGAGTCTATGTACTCGGCAGTGCCGGTTTTCACAACTCGGCAGTGCCGGGTACACGCAAACAGCACAGCCCCAAAGTCAACTCGAGGATGGATCTCCCAAACGGCTTGAGCTCTTGAGGCGAGATTTTGGTCAGATGATCTAGACCTCCAGTGGAGTGTTTTCCCAAAATATCTCGGCCTCTAACTCAGTACAACTCCCGTAAACTCAGATCTCGTGATGAACACCATGACATCAAGTTCATCCCGAAAATCTCAAATCCAAAGCGATTCTCGGCGCTTGGGGGCAAAGGATCACCAGCAAAAGAGGCACAAGGCACTCATACGTGAATCCCCCAAAGAAATCCGAGAGAAAACACCCTAGATAGAGAAGAACGAAAATCCCCCCAAAAATAGCTCCGAAAATACCCACGAAAATAGAAAAGGAAGAAGGAGCTCAGGAAATCAAATCATGGCACAAAGATGAGCAGCACAAACTCCATCACATAACCATGAATTCACCTATACAAAACTAAGAAAGATTCGAAGTAGTTCTAGGTGGAGAGGATGAAGGGAAGGGAAAAACTAAACAAGCCAAATAAAAGATAACTAAAGAGATATCAGCCACCAGCCCTGAAGGGGCCTATTAGTAGTCCAAGTGGTGGTGCTCTAAAGACTAAACTACCCCTAAGTGATACATACCCCTCAGGGGCAAATTTGACATTTGATCTTCAGATATTTTCCGGCTCGGGCACCTTCCACTGCAAGCTAGCTTCCCTCCGACGCAAGCCTTGCAGTCACGCCGCGTGTCCTCCGGATCGAAGCTCCTCGACGCCGAGTTTTGGGCCGGCCCAGTCGAGTGCATGTACTCGGCACTGCCGAGTTGTTCAACTCGGCACTGCCGGGTACATACAATCAGCCCAACAGCCCATCTTCGCCACGTCGAGTCCTCGGTCCTTGGTTTTGAGGCCCAAACCAAGGGAAACCGTCCACCGATGATTTTGTGGCCAAATCACCAAACCCCGCGCGCAAACTTCGGTTGTTAGCCGCCACCTTGCGCCGGCTTCTCGTCCGCGTACGAGCTTCGGTTGTGAGCCGCTACCTCGCACCGGAACCACGTCCCCTTGCTCGTTCTTGCCAGCATGTGAACCGCACTTGATCCACCGGCCACCGGGTCCCTCGAACCAAGCCTACTTGTCTCTCCGCTCCTCGGAGGCCGCCATGGCTAAGACCTTTCGCGCCTGTTCTTCACCTGCACCAATGCAACCAAGCCGCATTCTACACCTGCAATACTTGAGCCAAGGGAAACGTCAATCCACACCACGTTGTCAATCACTCATCACACCAGGAAGCGACCATCCACCGGTCCTCGGACACACCGGGTCCTCAATCTCCCCCTTGATGAGTGCATTGACAACACACACATAGTAACCATTGGGATAAAGAAAATATAAAAGAAATCAAAAACAAGACTCAAGCAAGTGACTAAAAGCAAGAACAAGCTGAGAACAAAGTCACTCTGCAAGAGAAAGCTCCAGAAACGCCGACCCTTCAAGAAGAAGCGAAAGGGCTCAACACCATCGGCAAAAGAGCAAAAGCACAAAACAAGTCACGAATCTCCAAATCACTTCTCAGAACACTCAAAGCACTCCCCCTGCAATTGATGCAACTCCCCCTGAACAAGTGAACTTGTGCGTGCGAAAAACACTCAAAATGGCTCAAATCCACAACACATGTGCTTCTCTTTTAGAAAATGCAATCTTGCACAAACTTTCAAAATCTTTCCAGAAAATTTTCAAAACTTCTCCCTCTTCTTTTAGAAATGCTCCAGACATTCTCCCCCTTGTTGACAATGCATGAATCAAGGTCAGAAAAACCCAAAATACAAAAACCGACGCTGAGTTGCACAAGTCGGCACTGCCGAGTTGCACAAACCGGCACTGCCGAGTATGCACAGGCAGCACAGCAAAAATGCAAAAATGCAACTACAAGCGCAAGAACCGGCACTGCCGAGTTGCTCCAGTCGGCACTGCCGAGTATGCACAGGCAGCACAGCAAAAAATGCAAAAATGCAACTACAAGCTTCTCAAATATACAATGAGCAATACAAAGTGCTACAGGTTAGAGAAGAGGCAAACAAGATAGTTCATCGTGTCACACGGGCATTGCCATCAAGAAGGTGAAGACATATATCCAATTGACAAAGCCATGAGCAAATTGTGGAATTTTATCAAAAATGTCACCACATGAGCAAAGTCCTAACCATGGATTGTTCAAGCAAAAATGAACTTCATCTCACCAAAATCATGAAAGGACAAGCATTCTTGACAAAAGATCATCATAAACGCCCAAGTTCTACCTCATGTCATGTCAAAGCACGGAGCCATGTGTTCACTTCTCATGGGAGACTTCTCCGGCAAACAACATGCAACCGCTTAGCACCCATGTGTGCAAGTGTGTGCAATGGTGAAAGCATAGAGACATGAGCATAATTTTCTGCAAATATATCTTTTTCTCAACTTTCTTCTTTCATGCATAGACATCTCATTTTTCAAGTTTTTCAAGTTAAGCATGGTACATGAAATGTCTTTGCGACAGAAAGAAGCTTATGCTCCTCCACAAGATAAAGCATGGGCTAAACATTTATAATGACAAAGGTCTTTGACCCAATTGAAAAGAATATCACACCCTAACATGATCTTAAGCCAGATATAGCCATTTCGGCTCAAACAAGACATGCAAAGGCATTTACTCATGGGTGAAGAATTTAAGTTCAGTTTGTCATTTTAATTTCGAAAAGAGACTATCTCAAAAGAATATATATCAAAACCATCAAGAGCATAGCCATCCATACAATCAATCCCTAGCCAGCCTGCCTAAACTCTAAAATGTAGCAAGTTGTACCAATCACTGCATATAGGAGAAGCTCATCCTAAGATATGATACAAAAGATGAAATCAAGATACAAAAGCAAGAAAAATATACATCAAGATACAAAGATGGTACAACAGTATACATATGCTACAAGAGAAGCCTCCAAAACACAGCTCAGAAAACCGCACACACACCAAGTTCTCCTCGCAAGCGGGTGAAGGTAACTTGGTCAAGTGGCTTAGTGAAAATGTCTGCAAGCTGGTTTTGGGTAGAAACATGGGCAAGCTCAATCTCAAAACACAAGCGCAATCAAAGCACAAATACAAAGCTCCCCCTGGAATGTGCAACCGAAATGCAAATCCAAGGTTCAGGTTCAATCATCAGCTCCCCTTGGAATGTGCAACTGAAATGCAAATCCAAGGTTCAGGTGCAAACTTCAAACTCCCATAATATGCACAATCAAAATGCAAATGCAGCAAACTCACAATCTCATGCAATCCAAAAAGCTATAAACAAAGTCATCTCCTTGTCAAACCAACTTGAGCAAATTTCTCCCCATTAAATAAAGCTGAGCTCCCCCTCAATCAAAGACACCTAGAAAAACTAGAGAAGGTGTACAAAGGCAAATGGAAAGCTCCATCATAAAAAGGAAGAAAAATCTCAAATGAGCAAAATGCAACAAAAGATACCAACTAAAAGGATACCAGATAAACAAATGTACAATATGCTACACAAAACATAAAAACCAAGATACAGGCACAAAGCAAGCTAAATATACACAGATGAACACAAGAGTGTACAAGGGATATACTCACAATACATAGTGTACAAGGGCCACATCGGGGCCATCCAAAAAAGGTGTGGAGAACCATCAAACCTTGATCATGCAAAAGACCAAGAGTCACCAAGCTCATGTTCTCCATACCTCACAGCTGCACAATCAAAAGCGAGAACGAGAACGAGCGAATGACTCGACACTAGGGTTAGCACAGAAAGAGTCAAACCAGTGTCGGGCCATCTGCTCAAAAGAGGGGTTAGCAAAATCAACTCTACCGCGTGAAACCCTCCCGTCTCTCACCATCGAACCTCTAGCACCACGCGGGGGAAAACGTGGCCTAGACTCTCTCCTAGCCTCAAAGCTACGGTCGAACCTCCCTGAACCAAACTGACCGCGAAACGGAGGCCGCCTAGCAAACTCACGAACAGCTGGAACACCACGACTAGCAACCACAGGAACTGTACGCACAAAGGCGTCGCCTCTCGGCCAGGGTGAACGAGACACAGGCACACTACGAGAAGAGTAGTACCTGTCCCTGTTCCCCACCTCCTTCTCTCTTCTCACCTCCCTCTTCTTCCTCCAACAGAACTCCTCAAGGTGTCCATCCCTTCCACAATGCTCACAATGGAAGCGGACTGGCTTTGGCTTTGGGGTTTCTCTCGGCTGTGCCCTCTCTCTCGGCTGGTAAACCCCACTCCTCACAAAGGTCACTCTCCTCTGAAAGTTCTCTGACTTAGGTGGAAACTTGGGAGGATCTGGAGTGGTGTCAAGCTTGTTCAGCAGGTGGTTTGGTTTGGGTGTGAAGGTGTTCTTGAGAATGGTTTTTGGTGGGTTTGTGGGAATGTTTGCGGTGGAGCTCTCTGGATCTCTCTCTCTCTCACCACTACTCTCACCAACCTTCTCAGAACCAAGACCACAACCATCAGCTCTCTTGAAACTCGCAATCAACATCTTGAGCTGAGGCTCACGACCAGACAACCAACCCAAACACTGTCTCAGCTCATCATTCTCATCTTGCAAGCGATTCACACACTGCTCTAACTCAACATTTTTCAATGCAACAACATCACAAGCAGAACATGAATTCGCAATGGGAGATTTAAGTTGTGCTTCAAGTGAACTAATCATGGTGCGTGATTCAAGCAACTGAGCATGCAAAGCAGGACAAGAAGTACAAGCACCTAGCAAAGATGACCTAGACTTCAACTCAGCAAGCTCAACTCTAGCACCCTCTAGTTCATCCAAGCAAGTCATGTGTTTCTCCTTAAGCACAACAAGATCAGCCATATGCACATCACAAAACGAGCATTCAACCTCATCAGACACAAGAGGAGCATCCTTCAACATGGCAATCTCAGACTCAAGCTTATCTGCTCTCTCCCTAGACTCGCAAAGCAAAGATTCAAACTCCATAGCCTTCTTTCCAGTCTCAGAAAGCAAGGTCTCAAGCTCAGCCACTCTATCCTTGGACTCTCCTAGCAAAGACCTAAACTCCCTCTTTTCCTTGTTGGTCTTTCTAAGCACATCATCACGGTTATCGACCAACTGCTCTAATCTAGCAATCTCCTGACGCAAAGAGGTGGGATCGGTCAATACCTCATCCTCGGAGTCGGAGTCGGAGTCGTAGTCGGAGACGTTCTTGTTGTTGGAGTCGTGCGCCATGGTGCAGAAGTTCATAGCGACCCCAGAAAGCCCGTTGAAGTTGCGGTTCTTGTGCTTCTTCTCCTTGCGGTGGCTGCGGTCTTCTTCCTCGCTGCTTGAGCTTGACGAGGTGTCGGTGTTCTCCTCCTTGTTCTTGTGCTTGGAGTGGTGCTTGTCCTTGGAGCGGTGCTTGTGCTCATCTCGCGGGCGGTGCTTGTGTTTCTTGATTTCCTCGGGGCACTCGGCGATGAAGTGACCCATCTTCCCGCATCTGTAGCACGTACTCCCGGCACGCCTCGAACCCTTGCGGTTCTGGTACATCCGCTCGAACCTCCTCGTGAGCAACGCGAGATCCTCCTCGCTCAGCACCTCATATTCTTCATCTGGAAGAGACACAAGAGAAGACAAAGCAAAGTGTCTGGAAGTGTTAGCCTGTCCATATCCAGAGCCACCGACTAGAGCCAGACTATGGGGATCAGTCGGACTCTTAGCCTTGGCAAGCAACTGTCTGTCCACCTCGGAAGACTTCAACTTCGAGAAAAGCTCATCAACAGAAAGAGTCTCATAGTTTGCCGACTCCATGATCGCCTCAACCTTGGCACCCCACACGGATCTATCAAGTGCTTGCAGGAGCTTGATAGCTCGGTCATGATCCGAGTATGGGAGCACGGTAATGTTGGCTTTCATGTTGTTGACAATCGAAGTGAAACGCTGAAACAAAGCATCAACCGACTCTCCAGGCAAATGAGCAAAATTCTCATACTCTCTCCTGTACATCGAGAAAAGCCTAGCCTTGACATGGCTATCACCACCGTGGGCTACCTTGAGCTTCTGCCAGATCTGGCTAGCTAGGTCCTCGCCCAAAACACGCTCAAACTCCTCGGCAGACAAAGCACGGAACAAGTAGTCAACAGCTCGGGCATTCGCCTCAAATCTATCCTTTGCATCCTGGGCATCTAAGTTGGTGGGATTGACATAGTTTTCATCTTTCGTCACATCCCACAGCAACTTTCCTTTGCCTCGCAAGAAAGCGCCCATACGCGCAACCCAGTTCGGGTAGTTCTTCCCATCGAAGTGCGGAGGCCCGGAACCCCGATCTTGGTACGCCATCTTTGGATCTTAGACTGGTTAGAGTCGCAAAGACCCGTAACCGGCTCTGATACCAATTGAAGGACCGAAACGGCGACCAGAGAGGGGGGGGGAGTGAATGGGAGCCGATAAAAATTTCTTTTCCAAATCCGGCTTTCACCCCAAAATCACTTCCGGACTTCGTAACACAATCTTGCCAAGATCACGCAGCAACTGAGATGCTACTGATCCTAGGAACAAGAAACATGCAGCGGAAACACAGAAAGAATCCTCGATCCAAAAACTTCACCGAAACAGCCACTGGGTGTGTGTACTCGGCACTGCCGGTTTTCAGAACTCGGCACTGCCGAATACACACAGCACAGAAGCACCCCTCGAGTCTATGTACTCGGCAGTGCCGGTTTTCACAACTCGGCAGTGCCGGGTACACGCAAACAGCACAGCCCCAAAGTCAACTCGAGGATGGATCTCCCAAACGGCTTGAGCTCTTGAGGCGAGATTTTGGTCAGATGATCTAGACCTCCAGTGGAGTGTTTTCCCAAAATATCTCGGCCTCTAACTCAGTACAACTCCCGTAAACTCAGATCTCGTGATAACACCATGACATCAAGTTCATCCCGAAAATCTCAAATCCAAAGCGATTCTCGGCGCTTGGGGGCAAAGGATCACCAGCAAAAGAGGCACAAGGCACTCATACGTGAATCCCCCAAAGAAATCCGAGAGAAAACGCCCTAGATAGAGAAGAACGAAAATCCCCCAAAAATAGCTCCGAAAATACCCACGAAAATAGAAAAGGAAGAAGGAGCTCGGGAAATCAAATCATGGCACAAAGATGAGCAGCACAAACTCCATCACATAACCATGAATTCACCTATACAAAACTAAGAAAGATTCGAAGTAGTTCTAGGTGGAGAGGATGAAGGGAAGGGAAAAACTAAACAAGCCAAATAAAAGATAACTAAAGAGATAATAGCCACCAGCCCTGAAGGGGCCTATTAGTAGTCCAAGTGGTGGTGTCCTAAAGACTAAACTACCCCTAAGTGATACATACCCCTCAGGGGCAAATTTGACATTTGATCTTCAGATATTTTCCGGCTCGGGCACCTTCCACTGCAAGCTAGCTTCCCTCCGACGCAAGCCTTGCAGTCACGCCGCGTGTCCTCCGGATCGAAGCTCCTCGACGCCGAGTTTTGGGCCGGCCCAGTCGGGTGCATGTACTCGGCACTGCCGAGTTGTTCAACTCGGCACTGCCGGGTACATACAATCAGCCCAACAGCCCATCTTCGCCACGTCGAGTCCTCGGTCCTTGGTTTTGAGGCCCAAACCAAGGGAAACCGTCCACCGATGATTTTGTGGCCAAATCACCAAACCCCGCGCGCAAACTTCGGTTGTTAGCCGCCACCTTGCGCCGGCTTCTCGTCCGCGTACGAGCTTCGGTTGTGAGCCGCTACCTCGCACCGGAACCACGTCCCCTTGCTCGTTCTTGCCAGCATGTGAACCGCACTTGATCCACCGGCCACCGGGTCCCTCGAACCAAGCCTACTTGTCTCTCCGCTCCTCGGAGGCCGCCATGGCTAAGACCTTTCGCGCCTGTTCTTCACCTGCACCAATGCAACCAAGCCGCATTCTACACCTGCAATACTTGAGCCAAGGGAAACGTCAATCCACACCACGTTGTCAATCACTCATCACACCAGGAAGCGACCATCCACCGGTCCTCGGACACACCGGGTCCTCAATCCCGGTACTCACTAACAGTCATATTGCCCTGAGTCAATGCTAGAAATTCCCTTTGTTTGAGCTTCATCACACCAGCTGGAATATGGTGTGTACGGAACCCAGTTCTGAATTCTTCCCAAGTGATGGTGTCGGGAGCCTCATGTGCAGTGGTGAAAGCATCCCACCAGTCAGATGCGGATCCTTCCAAACGACCTGAAGCATACAAAACCTTCTCACGATCGGTGCATTGTGTCTGTTCCAGCTTCTTGGTGATGATCTTTAGCCAATCATCAGCATCCAATGGATCAGATGAGTGAGAATAAGTAGGGGGTTGATGACTCATAAATTCCCGGTGCTTGTCCCTGGGCGGTGGTGGTGGTGGTGGTGCATTTGGTGGCGGTTGGTTCTGTTGAGCTTGCAAATTTTGAACAACGGCGGTGAGGTTCTGCAGCAGTGCTGTCTGGTTTGCGAAGAACTGTTCCATGGCTGGATCCGGTTGGGGAGGCGGTGCTTGATGATTCGGTGGAGGCGGCAGTGCCGGGATCTGCTGGTTGATTATATGTGCACGCCTTTGACTTGGAACGTCCTGTCCTCCTCCAGACCTGGTGTTCACCATCTGATTTGTTAGGAACATAAGACTCAGATCGGTGTAGACAAAGGAGTAAAGTATCATAAGTAATCAAAGATTGAAAGATTGACAAATGTTCAGATTGTACAGATTCTGTCTTCCTCGCTAAATCAGTTGTAACTCTTACTAAAAATCGTGTATTTTTACCAGGAGTTAGTTCATAAAATTCTTAAACTAACCCAAGTTGAATCACCTCCATCCAATGTCTGTAGCTCGAGATATAAAATAAAGAAGTTGACTGTGTCAGGCTGTTATGACAGATTCTAATTTCTGTAAAGACGGGTGCATAACTCACGAATTGAGAGTCCTAAAATCACGATATTTTACCAGGAAATAACTTATTAAATACTCATTCCAACCCAATTGGTTTCATGTCGATCGGAGTTCTGAAGCTTTGGTTAAAAATCAAACAGTGCTGCTGCGTCTGAGAGATGACGTGAACAGAATTGCATTGTGCTTGAAAGATGAAAGAAAAGGGGCTAAGATTTAAACTTAAGAGACTTAACCTATTTTATCTCATGATGTATTTGCAGCCATCACACCACAAAACATCTCAATCATAACAAAGCTCCAAATCAACCATTTGTCCAAACAGCAAACATTAAAACATCGCACGTCCTCGCAGGAACGGTTCTAACGAGATAACTTATTTAAAACTAAGCTAGGAGCCTAGCCTAGGAAGCCGGTGATAGAACCAGGAGTGCCATAGCGAAGCCTCTTGCGGGGTGGTGAAGCAGCGGGGCAGGGGATCTCCTCCTATGCGCTCTCAGATGGCTCTTGTCCGGCAAGTTGCGCCTCTAGTTGCGCAATCCTGGCGTTGGCCTTCAGCAGCTGGTCATGAGTATGTGCAAGCTCCGCGGTGGCTCCATCCAGGTCGGAGTTCAAAGCAGCAGTCACGCGAGTGAGGATGTTGATGCGGTCTTATTCAGCTTCTCCCATCATCACGTTAGTTTGTTCGGTGCCCTTGGGACGACGAGGAAGGTGATGGAAGTCGGTGATGCTCAGCTGTAGACGATGCTCGTAGCAGATAGACCATAAGGCCCTCCTGGCGGCTTTGCTGATGGAAGTGGCGTAGGTACCATGGGGCGTGTTGGAGTCGTGCATCGAACGAGACCTGAAGCCTCCTGAAGTCTCCATGCGCTCCCGGATGTGGACGCGGGTGAAGTAGTAGTCGTCGACTTTGGGGTCGGAGACGCGCTGGGTAACATAGAGCGGCCTCACGGTGCTGCCCAACTCATGTAGCACGTCCTCGAGCAGAGTGGAGAGGTAGCCATGCTCATCCGCCGAGGTGATAACCTCGCAAGTCGCCTCCATCTGCTGCGGATCATCACCTTGATTGCCATTAGCCTCATTGTTGTTGTCGGGGGCGTCGTTGTTGTTGTTGTTGTCGTCCTCATTATCGGAGTCACCCTCACCATCTCCATCTTCATCTTCATCTTCGTCTTCATCTTCATCTTCATCTTCGGTATCATCTCCAGAGTCATCTGGATCTCCTCCAGCGGCAGCAGGTGCGGGGACATCTGGACCAGGAGCCGCAGGTGGTGTTGGTGCTTCTTCCTCTATTGGCACGGGTGATGCTGGAGCTGGTGCTGGCGAAGCGACGGGGGTCACCAGCTGTCCGTCCGGTCCCATCTCCATAATGCGACCATCCTCCAACTCGACGTAGAAGTACACCTCCGCTGGTTCCTCCTCCATGGGGGAAACAGGAGGAGCTGGCTGAGGAGGGGCAATGCGAACCTGACGTCCTCCGGTACTCTTGCGAGCAGTCTGCTTAGTCCTGGCCATCTGATAGATTAAGAAACAAGCTCAGAAATATGTTGAAATAAGAAATACAAATAAATCAAAATAAAATAGATTTTTACGCGAAAATAAGGAAGTGTTTTTTTTTTGGAGCTGAATGGCTTGCTAGATCATGAATCCTTATTTCGACCATTTCTATCTAGGCTAGCGTCCTGCAGCCAACACAGCTCTGATACCACTTCTGTCACACCCGATTTGAGGACAAAATCGAATGCATAGCATATGTGCACCAGGATCCATTTACACACATATGTTGACGTCATGAGTGAAAATATCATAAGACAATGTTCAAAACGTAAAGATAAATAAAGTACTTTATTACACTCTCACGGAAGACTCGAAGGTCTTAAACGTTTAACGATAACTTAAAGCGTAAACTGTAGCGAACTTCTCCCACAACACTTGACTGGTGAACGCCTGCCTTAGAAATCTTCAAAGTCATCGAAGAAACCCTCAACATCCGAATCTTCTGAACAGTAGTTGGAGCAAGGGTGAGTACACTTATGGTTGGTACTCAGCATGTAGGGAAATGCAAAGCTTCCAAGGAAAGGCTAAGGTTTATGGCGATTAGCATTTTTAGTTGGTCATATTTTATTAGCAAGCGCCTATTTACTAGGTACAAGTTTATACCAACCCCTTAGAGATAAAGAAAACCATAGCATCTCAGAACCAAAGAAACCATAATTTATTTTCATCTTCCAGTTTAATTATCATGTGAGGGTCCAGGCCGCTCTTAACCGTGAGCACGGTTGATATATCAGTTTTAAACACTCTGCAGAGGTTGCAGACTTTCACCATAAGTAGTGTTTCCCATGTCGCCCGGGTTTGCAAGGCCCTTAGACACTTCCGAGGTGAATGGCTAGGGATTCACATTGAGGTTTTCACCAAATATACTTAGTACAAAATAATCCGCTAAGGTTTCTAGTCACCGCAGAGCATAACCCTCCCTAATGGTCAGCACCTTAACAAAGGCTGCTACCCCAAGAGGACCGGGCTATATCCTGTCAATGCCACCCCTCTTGCCCTTTTCAGGTAAGATTATAAAGCACTAAATTCACTTGGTTAATTGCCAAAGTCAGAGCCATATGACACTTATGGATGCACTGTTTTCCTGGGTGGTTCTCCATGTTCCGATTAACAAAAGTGATCTTGCAATTACCAAAGTTCAACATAAATATAACAAGTTTAACATTTGTTCAATAGAAACCACCATGAAGCATATAGCAACTAGCATTTCTACCCAACATAAAGTAAAACCCGTTTTGACAAGGTGTATGGATAAAATCTAGGCAATCCTTAACATAGGACCCGTCAATTTTATGCAAAACATATGTAAATGTAAAGGTGAATTAAAATGACATTTCTGGATTATAAAAAGAATATGAGGGGGGGAAGCCACTTGCCTTCCTCTGCAAACTGTTGTTGGTCTTCCTCAAAATGCTGCTCTTGCCCTTCTTCGAAGTTCACGTTCTCTACACGAACACACAAGCAATACAAATAAATAAAAGAACAGTACACCAAAAATAATAAACAGAACAAAACAAGTACATAAAACTGTTCCTTACGCAGAGACGAATCCGTGAGCGCAAGAATCGCTCAAAACGGAGTTAAAACAGCTAAGATATGAGCTAAACAAGGTTTAGGGACCTGCTGGTACGAAAACTTAGTTTCCAGGGACTAAACTGAGAAAAACCGAGGGCTAAACTCTAATTACATCAAAACTGGAGGGCTAACGTGCAAAAGAACTAAGCTAGGGTGGCTGACAAGATTAAACAGAAAGACAGGGGCTAAAACGAAAGAACCAGGGGCTCCTTTATAATTATTTTTGAACTGGGCTGGATGGCGCTGCAAATACCAGAAAACCCAGGGGCTCTTTTGCAAAAGAGCCAGGGCGCGGGCTGGTTGACCGGTATTGACCCGGGTCGGTTTTGATCCGAGCCGTTGGATCGAGGGTGAGCGGCTGGGATTCGCCCGGCGGGTGCGGCGGCGCGCTGGCGGCGGGGACGACGACGCGCGGCGGTGGAGGCGGCGGCCGCGAGCTAGGGGGCTCGATTCGTGACGCGGTTTGGCCCTGGAGGAAGCTAGGGCGACGGGGAAGGGGTTGAGGAGGTTCTCACCGGGAGTTGGAGCGGCGGCGGCGGCTTACCCTTGAAGGGGAGGAGCGCGGGCGACGGTGAACTCCGGCGAGCTTCAGCCGGCGGCTTTGGGTGGCGAAAGCGAAGCGGCTGCGAGGTGCGCGCGCGAAGGGAAAGCAGAAAGGGAGCGAGGCGCCTTCGGCGTCGGCGGGCGCGGGCGCGGCTGGCGCAGGCCGAGCTGGGCCGGCTGGCCGCGTGGGCCGAGCGCGCGGTAGCGGGCCGCGGCGCTGCAGCTGGCTGGGCTGCAAGGAGAAGAAGGGGGGAAAGCTGAGCGGGCCGAGGAGATCAGGGAGCAAAAGCGAACTTGGTGAAGTTTAAGCAAAACACACTCAAACTAAATTCGAATTCAACCAAATTTGAATTCGAACCACTCAAAAATAAATGCAGCAGCATGGATGCATCAAACACAAGATGATCCTAAAACAATTATTATTTTTTTAAACTTAATAACTTTTGTGGTGGATTTTTGGGTGTTACAGGTAGGAGGCCCCCGACGTCGGGTCCCGTACGGAAGCGGGCAAAGGGCTCTGTACCGAGGGCAAGGCAGGCTTTTCGGAGGAACATC
Source organism: Urochloa ruziziensis (assembly GCA_015476505.1). NCBI lineage: Eukaryota > Viridiplantae > Streptophyta > Magnoliopsida > Poales > Poaceae > Urochloa > Urochloa ruziziensis. The sequence continues at coordinate 2,819,744 of CM027124.1, read as the reverse complement.
GACCCTACCCATGTCAGGATTACGAGGGTGTCCCCAGGGTTCCGAATGGACGCACCGAGGCATTCCGTACAGGGGGCATACTAGTCTTTTCGGAAGCCCTCCTTGCCCCCCCCCCCCCCACCCCACCCCACCCCTGCGCGCCTATAAAAGGGCAGGCCCTAGGCGCTCCAAGGGGAGAGAAAAGATCTTAAATTTTTAGCCACTCAGTCCCCTAGAAACCCTTATAGACAGTCATTGTCTAAGGGTCCGTCTCTACTGTTTGGGCTTTTGTAACCACCAACACCCGAATACTGCTTGAATGGACGGGAAAGAAACCTCAGTTTTCAGTACGAAAATGCACGAGGTTTCCTGGTTGATAGGAGTTTAAGAGAAAAACGGCCCAGCTCCATGCTACTGCAGTATTGCCACCGTGCTGTGTTTGAGGGTGCAAAGACCATGTCAGCAATTCGTAAGGCGTCATATTAGCATAAACAAAAAAAATATTTCCCGGAATCCACACACCAAAGTCGTTGTAGTATAGTGGTGAGTATTCTCGCCTGTGTGTGAGGCAACCGGGTTTGATCCCTGGCAACGATAATTTTTGTTTTATCATTTTGTGAATGGCTCACTTTTGCAAACAACTTGATCTTCTTTATTTTTGAACTTCCAAATCAATTTTTAGTTTCTTTGCTTTTAAGCAAAGGGGCACAACCACTAAAACATCAGAGAAGAAAAAAGGCGGGACACAATCACACAGCCACTAAATGAATTCAGACTTTACACACTCGTATGCTCGTAACCAAAGATACCGTTTTCATTTTTTTTTGCATCAAATGCTGATCGTGTCACTACAGGAAAACTGCACATTGGTGCAAAACCGTTAGTGCAGGTCAAGCCTCAGCCGGCACTAATGTTGTACATTAGTGCCGGCTGGGGGGACAGTTATACCTGATCATGGGCCACCCGACCCGATAAACCCGACCCGACCCGCTCGAAAAAAAACCCGACCCGTCCCGACCCGAGCATGTGACGGGTCAGACGTGGGCCAATTTTTAACCCGAAACAACAAAAAAACCCGACCCAACCCGACGCGACCCGAAAAATTACACGTGAAACCCGAAACCCGACTCGAACCCGACCCGACCCGACCATGCCACGGGTCGGGCGCGGGTCAACAATTTCGACCCGCCAACCCGACATGACCCGACCTGAACCCGACACGACCCGACCCATGATCAGGTATAGGAACAGTGGCGCGAGAGCCATGTTAGTGCCAGCTGGTATCCCTAGCCGGCACTAACGTGCATCCCGGCCCTACCACCCGCAACGAATATTCGAATCCCGCAACGGCCGGGATGCACGTTAGTGCCGGCTAGGGATACCAGCCGGCACTAACGTGCCGCGGGAAATTTAGTACCGGCTTGGGGCTTTAGCCGGCACTAAATTGCAAAAATTAGTGCCGGCTAAAGCCCCCAGCCGGCACTAAGTTGCCCAATATATATCATCTTCTTCTTCCTGAGGCGAGCTCAATCATTTGAGCTCGAGCTTCTCCTCCCTCCCGTGGCGTGCTAGAGGGGAGGTGCTGCCCATTTTTCTTCAAATTTGTGGTGATTTCACTGGTTCAAGTGGAGCAAAGGTTAGCAACTTCATCCTCTTTTGTTTCACGATGTATATTTTGCATTTCATGTTTTGTAGATAGAGAAATTGGTGATGATTTAAAGCATGAAGAGAAATGAGAATGATATTTTGATTTGTACATTAATTTGAGATATATGTAAAATTGATTAGTTTCTTTTTAGAGAAGGTTATTAGATAGTTTGTGTACGACACATTCAGAATTTTCTTTAATTATTTCATAGTAACATGTGTATCTATATTAGTATGTATATTATTTTTAAAAGAAAATCTTAGGGACAATAAGGATTATTGTTGATTTCAAGCATAGAGGGTAATGAGAATGATTTTTTATTCGTACATTATTTTGAGATATATGTAAAATTGATTAGTTAACTTTTTTTAACTATTTTATAGTGACATGTGTATGTATATTAGTATGTATATTATTTTTAATTATTTTACAGTGAGCATGTTTTTTACTTATACAAAAAATTAACAAAAATAAAATTATTAGATAGTTTCCTATGTTCTAATAGTTTCTAATATGGTTTCGGACTATTTCAAAAAAAACAAATGTCATGTTGATCAATATGGCTTCTGCTGCTAGAGGGAGTGGTTCTGCTGGCGGTGACCGTCGCCCGCCTCAAGACAAGGAAAAGAAAATGGGAGCATGGCAGAAAGCAATGGTTCGTTTTTTAAAAAAAAACGAACAATATGTTGAAAGGGGCGAGGACCCAGGTTTTGATCTTAAGAGTGTATTGCGGCGTTACGCTCCATCTCCTACAGAACCGAAATCTCCAGATCCACCATCTTCTTCAACGCCAGCAAAAAATCATGTATTCCCACCCAAAACTGGTTGAAGATTGTTCTCGTGTTGCTTGTTAGCTATTGAGAAATTTAGGATCCTTTGAATAAGTTATGTGTGGGATGACACTTACTGGTGTTCTTTGTACTGTAGTGTAAGTCATTTTTAAGGAAAAATTTCTATGTTATTGAGACGTTATAATTTGTATGTTATTGTAATAACAATTATGTTTATTTGAGTTATGTAGAATTGATTTGTGTTTTTTATACGTCAATTAATTGCAGATGGACCGACAATGGATGTATAGTGGACGAGTGTTGGTGGTCGTTACGATACGGTTTCACCACCAACATTCCGTCACATTTCAGGCTCATCTTGCTCATAACAAAGTAAAAGTGATTATTTCTAATGAGTTCCACAAGTTTGTATAATTTGTGAGTGCAGGAGCAAGCAAGCAATAGCTGAGCCATGTTTGACACAAAGCCAGGCCGGCCGGCCTATGCCAGGCCGGCCGGCCCCCTTCTGTGGCCAGTTGCCACGTCCTTGGTCCAGAAGATCACAAACACAACACAGATGATCATGAGACGTGCGATCAACGTCGGTTTGATCCAAAGAACCCGAAAGGCCTAAGCTACATTTGCATGGATTGAAGGGCCCACCAACATTGGATTCTCGGACAGCTTCAATCCAAAGCAACCGTTACCGACCTCAGGGTGCAATCCAGAGCGTCCCTGAAGAAGGCGGTGCCACGGGGCAGCAAGGCCAGGCCGATCGGCCTGGCCTAGGCCGGTCGGCCTCCCCCAGAGGCCGCCACCTGTCCCCCTTCGCGTGGCAGTTAAGCAGAGTGTTAGCTTACACTTGACGCCTGCAACCGCCCCTGAAGGCTATAAAAGGGACCTTCCTTCACCTTGAGAAAGCATCCATCAAATCATCCAAAGGAGAGAAGAGTAGCTTAGTGAGTTTGTGCTCTCATCTTTAGAGTAGAGTAGGGAGGGAGTGGGTGAGTTGCTCGGGTGACAGCCGTGCTTTGTAGAGAGAGTCCAGGATTTCTCTCTCGGTCTCGTCTCAACATTTCCGCCCCCGAGGAATATATTCAAGAATTATCTTCAGTAAGTCCTCGGTCTCTTGCCTTTAGTACTTCGCTAGTTTACAACTTACTTTCAGCAAGTTATCATATTTATCTTTGATCTGCGGGTACCTGAGTCTGCGCGAGTGACAGCGACTCTTGTTTGGGGTTTCCTCTATAGCCCTTCGCGTTGGGTGGAGGTCAGTGACTGAAAGCTTAGGCGTGGTGCCTGTGCTGGCTAGTCATCTCAGGTTGTGTTGCACCCCACGGAACTGCAGTGGTAGGCGGAAGGTGGTGACAGCCCTGTCCGTCCTTTGTACTCCACCACGTTCGGGTGTACTCATAACAGTAGTGCTGAGCCCGGAAGAACCCCTCTCTCACCCCGTTCTGAGTTCTTCCCGTTCTAGCCGTCGAAGCAGATCAGGTTAGGTATCGATAGTTTGTCTGGGGTAACGAGTAGCTAACTGAAGTCAAGCTCTCTACCCATTTATCCTTTTTCTCCTTGGTGGATCCAGTTAGAAAAGTCCTAGGCTAGTCGCGTCTGCTGTTCTTTGGATTCGATATCCAGGTTCTTACTCCCCTGGTGAAAGGCTACATCGGACTCCGTGCGCTTGCGAATTTTAGTTAGGCTAAGGAGTGCCAACAAGCTTTTCTGGCGCCGTTGCCGGGGAACGGTAGCAACACTAGTGTAGGATCTTTTTAGCCGTACACTTTTACCCCCATAACCATCTACCACATGGAGTTTTCTCCTATTACCCGACGGTTCCATCTAGCGAGTATTTGGAACCGCCTTCATCTTGCCACCTCATACCACCTCATGGCTTCGAGATCCGTCCCAGTCTCGTTGCCATGGTTCGTGCACAGTCTTTCGGTGGAACGAAGGACGAAAGTCCCTATGCTCACTTGCAGGTTTTCGAGGAGAATTGCTCTCTTCTGATTATACCCGGCGTAAACCAAGACACTATACGATGGAAACTTTTCCCATTTTCTCTGATGGGAAATGCAAAATCTTGGTACGACCGGACTGCAAGGGGATTTAGCGGAGATTGGATCAAGTTGAAGGACGAGTTTTGTCTGTTCTTTTACCCTGTCTCCAAGATCTTAAAACTCAGAGTTGAGTTGATGACATATCAGCAAGGCAATGAGTCACTTGGAGCCACGTGGGAGCGGTTCATAAAATTGGCCAACTCAGGGCCACCGCATAACATTCCAGAGGAAATGCTTATGCAGCATTTTGTTGGTGCATTGAAGCCGGAGAGTGCACAGTTCTTGAACATCACCTCCGCAGGGTCAGTGCTATACAAGACAGTGGATGAGGTAGAATCTTGGAAAGGTTCTCAACTCTACCGAGTACACTGGCGTCTTCGACGACCCACCAACACCACCAACAACCCCCACAGACAAACAGCCACTACTCGCCCTCACATTCGATCCGCCTCCTCCGATCATAGAGGAAGTGCTCGAACACCCCAAGTCCTCAGACCATGAAAGTATTCTTGACGATCTGCCGCACTTCATTCCCGAGCTCTTTACAGAAGAAGAGTACTTGGAGATCGGCAATGCATCACGTATGCCCATGGAACAAGTGTGCGCAAGTTCAAGGTCTAAGGCGTTCATTCCAGAAGCCGTACCGCAGATCGAGGGTTTATCTGCGATCATGAGCAAGGAATGGACGGAGGAAATTGAAAGTTGCGAAGACATCATCCGAATTACCCGCAACTTCAGAGTACTCCATTGCGCTATTGAGGGAACTGACTCTCAGGAAGTTGCCTACGACCCGAAGGTCGGGAGTAATATCATATCAAGTGCACTCGCATCACAAGTGTAACCAGACGAACCCCGGTCCTTCTCCCGTAAGCACCTCAAGTGGATCGACGACCAAATGATGGAATGCAGAGGAATCATCCGTGTTGTGCCCGTACACATGGGACGCAATAGGATTTTCCTAGACTTCCACATTTTCGATATCCCTAGAGGCGACAACTTCTTCCTGATCGGACAGCCAATAGAGCACCTTGCCAACCCGAACCATGATCGAGCCACGATACAGTTCAAGGTTGGTAAAGAGATCATCCCGGTCAGCCTTGTGCGGTCAGTGAACACTATCGCAGAGGCCCGATCCGAGACAGACCCAGTGGAGAAAGCAGTTAGCTCCGCTCAAGAAGAGCAAGCTCAGTCCTCACAGGCTGAAGAGGCTAACCATTTCATCCAAGAGGCAGAAACGGACGGTTTTATAAAACTCGACAAGGAAGAAAAGCCACAACACCCCCCTCCTGAGTTGAAGCCGCTGCCTCCTGGACTTAGATACGCTTTCCTCCACAATGACCGACGCTCGCCAGTCGTCATCAGTGACAAACTGACAGAGAATGAGACTCGGCAGCTTATCACAGTCCTAGAGAAGCACCGGTCTGTCTTCGGGTATTCTCTATAGGACTTGAAGGGGATCAACCCCAGCTTATGCACCCATCGCATACCTATGGAGCCGGACCATACGCCGTCTAGAGAACATCAACGACGGCTGAATGATGTGATGAGGGAGGTAGTCAAGAAAGAAGTGTTGAAGCTTCTGCACGCGGGTATAATCTACCCCGTGCAAGATAGTGAATGGGTCAGCCCCGTTCAAGTTGTGCCAAAGAAGGGTGGAATGACAGTTATCCAGAATGAGAAGAATGAACTTATCCCTCAGAGGACCGTTACTGGATGGAGGATGTGCATCGATTACAGGAAGCTCAACAAAGCTACCCGTAAAGATCACTTTCCTCTCCCCTTCATCGACGAGATGCTTGAGCGGTTGGCAAACCACTCATTTTTCTGCTTCCTTGATGGATACTCTGGTTATCATCAAATTCCCATTCATCCCGATGACCAGAGCAAGACTACCTTCACTTGCCCCTACGGAACGTTCGCCTACCGGCGGATGTCTTTCGGCCTATGCAATGCACCTGCTTCATTTCAGCGGTGTATGATGGCGATATTCTCTGACCTGATCGAACAGATCATGGAAGTATTCATGGATGACTTTACCGTCTATGGTAAAACCTTCGACAACTGTCTTGAGCACTTGGAAAGAGTCCTCAAGAGGTGCGAAGAGCATCACCTTATCCTAAATTGGGAAAAGTGCCACTTCATGGTCAGAGAAGGAATTGTGCTGGGACACAAGGTGTCAGAAAGAGGAATAGAAGTTGACAAGGCAAAAAGAGAAGTTATTGAGCAACTACCACCCCCGACGAATGTCAAGGGTGTGCGAAGTTTTCTGGGTCATGCTGGCTTTTACCGAAGATTCATCAAAGATTTCTCTCGGGTAGCCAGACCTCTTACAAGCCTTCTGGCTAAAGAAGCACCCTTCAACTTCGACGATGATTGCCTTCTCGCCTTCTACACCCTCAAGAAGGCACTTATCTCAGCTCCCATCATACAACCGCCCGATTGGAATCTTCCATTCGAGATCATGTGTGACGCTAGCGACTATGCAGTCGGGGCAGTGCTCGGTCAATGCAAGGATAAACAGCATTACGCTATATCTTATGCAAGCAAGACATTGACCGGAGCTCAGTTAAATTATGCGACAACGGAGAAGGAACTCCTGGCAGTGGTGTTTGCCATGGACAAGTTCAGATCTTACTTGGTTGGTGCCAAGGTGATAGTATACACAGACCATGCTGCACTAAAGTACCTCTTGACCAAGAAAGATGCCAAGCCACGACTCATCCATTGGATTCTGCTCCTTCAAGAGTTTGATTTAGAAATACGAGACAAGAAGGGGACAGATAATTGTGTGGCGGATCATCTCTCAAGAATGCAGGTTCAAGGGTTGGATCTTCCGATCAATGACTATCTCAGAGATGATACTCTCCTCAAGGTCACCACATCCAGTCCATGGTACGCAAACTTGGTAAACTTCATGGTGACTGGATATGTGCCTCCAGGAGAAGACAAAAAGAAGTTAATCTACCTCAGCAGATTTCACCTTTGGGATGACCCCTATCTGTTCAAGGTTTGTGCTGACGGGTTACTCCGACGATGCATCCCTCATGAGGAAACACATAAGATCCTTGATCGTTGCCATTCATCACCGTACGGAGGACACTACGGAATTTTTCGAACCCATGCAAAGGTCTGGCAGAGTGGATTCTTCTGGCCGACCATGTATGGAGACGCTAAGGAATTCGTACGGAGATGTGCCAGGTGTCAGAAACACGGGAATATCAACGCCCGTGATGCTATGCCACTGCAAAATAACCTTCAGTTGGAGATTTTCGACGTGTGGGGAATAGACTTTATGGGTCCTTTCCCTGCATCCGAGCAGTGTGAATATATCCTGGTGGCAGTCGACTATGTTTCCAAATGGGTGGAGGCACTTCCGTGCACGGCAGCCGACTCGAAAAATTCAAGAAAGATGTTTGAAGAGATCATCTTTCCCCGTTTTGGAGTACCCCGAGTCGTGATCAGTGATGGAGGATCACACTTCATTGACAAGACGTTCCGGAAGTGCCTAAGCGACTTAGGAGTAGACCACCGAGTGGCTACACCTTATTACCCCCAGACCAGCGGGCAAGCAGAAACATAAAACAAACAAATCAAGAACATTCTGCAAACGACGGTCAATGCAATGGGGACAGGGTGGAAGCGAAAGTTACCGGAAGCACTTTGGGCATATAGAACAGCATTCAAAACACCAATAGGGATGACTCCCTACCAACTGGTATATGACAAGACATGCCACTTACCGGTTGAGCTAGAATTCAAGTCCCATTGGGCGATCAAGAGGTGGAATATGGATCTCCAGACGGCCGGACTCAAAAGAAGAATGCAATTGGCCGAACTGGATGAATGGAGGGAAAAGGCCTACCACAACGCCAAGCTATATAAAGAAAGAACAAAGAGATGGCATGACAAGCGCATCAAGATCAAGCATTTCAAAGCGGGAGATCAGGTATTACTCTTTAACTCCCGTATTCGCTTGTTCGGTCATGGTAAGCTTAGAAGTAAGTGGGAAGGTCCTTTTAGAGTCTAAGATGCCGCCGATCATGGCGCGATAACCCTCTAGGATAATGACGGAAATACTTTCAAGGCCAATGGCCAAAGATTGAAAATATTTCTCAAATCCAAAATGCTGGAGCTCAGAGAGATGGACGTCTACGAGCTGACCGAGTTACCTAGTCCAGGTCCGGGCGGGACCTAAAAATGGCCCTTATCTAGGATAGATTTCCCTTTTCTATTTTTTTTCCTTTCCTTAAACTTTTTCTAGCCAAACTCTAAAGACTTTCTGGTAGAAGAGCAAAGGAAGCATACGCGAAAAATTTTAGGGGCTCTCGATACAAGGCCAGGCCGGCCGGCCTCACCCAGGCCGACCGGCCCAGCCAGGCCGGCCGGTCCCACCCAGGCCGACCGGCCCAGCACTGGCTCGACTCAGGACACTCCTCGTTTGAATGAGTCTCGCTACTATCCTTTCTGAGAATTCGTGGGGTTTCGAAGGGAGGAGCGTCGTTTTAAAACGAAAGGCCCCCGCTCTTCTTCTCCCTCAGAACTCTCGAGCCTCCTTCTCCAGAAACGTCCTTTCCTTTGAGAAATCTGAGCCATGGCCTCGCAATCAAGCCACCAAGACTCCAACTCGGCCTCTCAAGGCAGCCGCTCCCCGTCTGAGTCCTTAAAAGGGACACCGGGCTCCTCCAACTCCAGCAGCGTCCGGATCATTGAGAAGGCGGCGTTCGTCGACGTCGTCGCCGCCCAGCCGGAGGCCCGGCGGCCACTTTCCCAGGCCGATCGGCCTGGGGCAGGCCGGCCGGCCTCCCCTCGCCGCCTCTCTGGCTCGCCTTTGGGCAGAGCCTCCCTCCGTGATCCTTAGGAGGAGGGTCAGGGGAGTTCGCAGCCCAAGACGCCCCGAAGGCCAACTACGGGACTTTTGTCCCCGAAGAAGGCCATCGAGAAGCGCCTCGTCTCCTTGCCGCTCAAGAAGGAGATCGTGCCGCTCTTCATCTCCACCTCGCCGGGGCACTCACCGCAGTACACCCCGGGAAGTCCTAGCCCTCCACGCCGGGAAGGGCCAGGCATCGGGAAGGGGCTTTTCTTAGCCCCTAAGAAGCCCGACGAGGGGAGGAAGCGCTTCATGACGCCCCCTCCGATCCAAGGACCTCCCGGGCAGATGGAGTGGTCCGATGAGGAGGAGGAGGAGGACATAGAAGAGCTGAGGAGGAAGCTCGCCGCGCTGCAGCTAAAGGTCAACAACATGGATGAGCGCGTGCCGGAGGCGGTGATCGGGCAAATGGAGGCCGATGACAAGATCGAGATCCTTCGCAAGGCAATGGCCTCTAAGGTCAAGCGCCTCGCGAAGGCCACCGGCAATGAACACCTCTATCGCCCAAAGGAGGAGTAGTTAGGATTAGAAATAGTTTAGACTTTTGGGTGCTAGTTTAAATTTCCCTTTTGATTTCTTTCATTCAATTTTCCCTTGTTTGCAGCACCCCCACATTTGTTTCCCCTCAGTTTGAATAAAATAAATTGATTTATGTGAAAGAAGAGGCTCATATATAAAAAGAAAAGAATAAAATGTATGGTTGGTGCACACTTGTGTGCCAACCAAACCCTCGGACTGATTTTTTAGTGAAGCACGCAGAAAAACTGATGTACAGGAGCTGTACTGGTCGCTGGCCAAGGCACGACCAAACCTGGCACAATGCCAGGCCGGCCGGCCCCCTGCTGAAGCTGTTCGAGGAGATCCCGTGCCCACTGCGTAATCTTGCGAATCACATGAACGAGGAACCTGAATTGGGACACTTGGCTACAATGCCAGGCCGGCCGGCCTCTACTGGGCCGATCGGCCTGGGCCTGTGGCCAACGTCGTCGACTCGACTCCAGGACACGGTTTGTAACCCCTACATTTGATCCCTTCGTGATTTTGATCCAAATAAAATTCCTGGCTAAATAATGTTAAAACTTGATCAAAATTCATGGAAGTGAACCCCTATGCATGAGACCTTGGATATACTTGTGATATTTCATGAGAATGTATTTCATTACCTTGGAACTTTTTGATAGGATTGCCTGATTCTCGTTAATTGACTCTTATGATATAATGATTTGAGAAGTTGAGCCATCCGATTCAAGGTTTTGGAGATTGTTTTTGAAAATAAAACTTAAGGCAACCCTTGTTATCATCAACTTGAAATGTCCTATCCAGAGCCATATACCAAGTTCAAGTTGAAACTTCTACATAGCTACCTTCTAAATTTTGAGCTTGCTCGAATTACTTGCCTTCACGTTCGTGCTATCTTGTTCATCATGGTCATTCACGTACACGTTTCATCAAATAAAGTCCATCATAGAATAAAAGTCCATCAAAAATGGTTCTCAAGCAGCTCTTCATCCCCCTAAAAAAAAGAAAAGAAAAAAAAAGATGAGTGGGAGGTCCTACTCGAGTAAAAAAAAGAGAGAGAAAGAAAGAGAAAGGGGAAAGATGAAAGATGCTTGAACAAGGACTCAACCATCAAAGTACACATGCACTTGGCCAAGATGTATGAGTAGTAGGAATGATTAGACAAGTTCTTCGATCTCGCAAAATAAATAAAGAAGAGTGAGCAACATCTCCAAAGCTCCACCATATAACATAGAGAGGCTTGATTCTAAGCCCAGGTGAGGATCTAAACACTATGAGTGATTGAGAGATGTTGAGAAATAACAAGGGAATGCCTCGTTTTCTTTATAAAATTATCAAAAACTCCAAATGCCAAGAGGAAGAAGTGCTCGACCAATCAATGAGTTGTTCTAAGACTCAATTGATGAAGATGAGGGTGTTAGACACCAGAATCCAAGGTATGAAAGAAAAAACTCAGAGATATGACTTGTATATACCTTGAGCTCATGACCCTGACCTTGCGAAAGTCCCGGTGATTTAATTCATTCTTTGCTAAGGGACTAGCAAAGTTCAGGTAGGGGGGCGTGTTGGTGGTCGTTACGATACGGTTTCACCACCAACATTCCGTCACATTTCAGGCTCATCTTGCTCATAACAAAGTAAAAGTGATTATTTCTAATGAGTTCCACAAGTTTTGTATAATTTGTGAGTGCAGGAGCAAGCAAGCAAAAGCTGAGCCATGTTTGACACAAAGCCAGGCCGGCCGGCCTATGCCAGGCCGGCCGGCCCCCTTCTGTGGCCAGTTGCCACGTCCTTGGTCCAGAAGATCACAAACACAACACTGATGATCATGAGACGTGCGATCAACGTCGGTTTGATCCAAAGAACCCGAAAGGCCTAAGCTACATTTGCATGGATTGAAGGGCCCACCAACATTGGATTCTCGGACAGCTTCAATCCAAAGCAACCGTTACCGACCTCAGGGTGCAATCCAGAGCGTCCCTGAAGAAGGCGGTGCCACGGGGCAGCAAGGCCAGGCCGCGGCCGGCCTCCCCCAGAGGCCGCCACCTGTCCCCCTTCGCGTGGCAGTTAAGCAGAGTGTTAGCTTACACTTGACGCCTGCAACCGCCCCTGAAGGCTATAAAAGGGACCCTCCTTCACCTTGAGAAAGCATCCATCAAATCATCTAAAGGAGAGAAGAGTAGCTTAGTGAGTTTGTGCTCTCATCTTTAGAGTAGAGTAGGGAGATAGTGGGTGAGTTGCTCGGGTGACAGCCGAGCTTTGTAGAGAGAGTCCGGGATTTCTCTCTCGGTCTCGTCTCAACATTTCTGCCCCCGAGGAATATATTCAAGAATTATCTTCAGTAAGTCCTCGGTCTCTTGCCTTTAGTACTTCGCTAGTTTACAACTTACTTTCAGCAAGTTATCATATTTATCTTTGATCTGCGGGTACCTGAGTCTGCGCGAGTGACAGCGACTCTTGTTTGGGGTTTCCTCTATAGCCCTTCGCGTTGGGTGGAGGTCAGTGACTGAAAGCTTAGGCGTGGTGCCTGTGCTGGCTAGTCATCTCAAGTTGTGTTGCACCCCATGGAACTGCAGTGGTAGGCGGCAGGTGGTGACAGCCCTGTCCGTCCTTTGTACTCCACCACGTTCGGGTGTACTCATAACAGTAGTGCTGAGCCCGGAAGAACCCCTCTCTCACCCCGTTCTGAGTTCTCCTCGTTCTAGCCGTCGAAGCAGATCAGGTTAGGTATCGATAGTTTGTCTGGGGTAACGAGTAGCTAACTAAAGTCAAGCTCTCTACCCATTTATCCTTTTTCTCCTTGGTGGATCCGGTTAGAAAAGTCCTAGGCTAGTCGCGTCTGCTGTTCCTTGGATTCGATATCCAGGTTCTTACTCCCCTGGTGAAAGGCTACATCGGACTCCGTGCGCTTGTGGATTTTAGTTAGGCTAAGGAGTGCCAACAACGAGCCACATCAACGTGGGTTAATGGCCTAAAATGTTTTCTCGATGCAGTAGAGGCCAACAGATCACCAAAGAGTTTAATGTTCTGTCCATGCAAAGTTTGTGAAAATACAAGACAATACAAGAAAAGAGATACTCTATGGTCCCATCTTTATGAGAACGATTTCATGCAAAGCTATAGCGTTTGGACTAAACACGGTGAACTTCGAGTTATGATGGAAGATAATGAAGAAGATGATGCTGGTGGTGATGGCGGTGATGATAACGCCATTCCAGACTGGGTGTGGGTTCAACAAGCTGGTGGCTATCATGATGAACCAATGGGAGAGGGTGAAGCAAACGTTGCACAAGAGGAGCCACCTGACGGGCTAGGTCAGGCACTGCTTGATGCACAGAAAGAGAGTGAAACTGCGAAGGAATCAGCAAAGTTTGAGAAGATGCTAGGTGATCACAAAAAGCCGTTGTACCCTGGTTGTAAACCGGAGCAGAAGAAGTTGGGTACCGCGCTGGAGATCCTGAAATGGAAGGCCACTAATGGTGTCACAGATAAGGGATTCAGTGAGCTATTAAACATTGTAAAGAACATGCTTCCTAAGGGTAACGAGCTGCCATCGACAACATACGAAGCTAAAAAGATCATTTGCCCTCTTGGATTGGAGGTACAGAAGATTCACGCATGTCCTAACGACTGTATACTGTATCGTGGCAAGGAATACGAGAACTTGAAATCTTGTCTAGTTTGCAAAGCATTGCGGTATAAGATCAAACGAGACGATCCAGGCGATATTGATGGGCAACCATTAAGGAAGAAAGTTCCCGCAAAGTTGTTGTGGTACTTCCTTGTCATACCACGTCTAAAGTGTTTTTTCAGAAACAAGGACAATGCTAAGCTGATGCGGTGGCACAAAGAGGATCGTAAGGAAGATCACATGATTAGACACCCCGAAGATGGGTCTTAGTGGAGGAACCTTGACCGAGAGTATCCTGAATTGGATAGGGACCCAAGGAACATAAGATTTGTTCTGAGTACTGATGGAATGAATCCGTTCGTTGAGTTTGGCTGCAGTCATAGTACATGGCTTGTGACGCTATGTATGTTCAACCTTCCTTCTTGGTTGTGCATGAAGCGAGAATTCATCATGATGTCGTTGCTTATACAAGGGCCAAAAGAACCTGGCAACGACATTGATGTGTTCCTCCGACCCTTGATTGATGATTTATTACTGCTCTGGAAGGAAGAAGGCGTACGTGTGTGAGATGAGTATAAACAGGAGTCTTTCAACCTCCGAGCTTTACTTTTCATTACCATCAATGGTTGGCTTGGACTTGCAAA